>OZ038512.1:53079257-53086757 GCA_964036315.1 Acanthosepion esculentum | reverse complement strand
ATTTTTGAAGGAAAAATTATTATCAGCAATACTTAAAATTTACAGTGAAACATATACTGTTAGAGTTTGTAGATTTTGATCTAGTGCGAACAAAATATTACCAAGTGAGTAATTTTTTTAAAAAGTTTTACGAAAATAAAACCATCCAAGATTGTAAATTTTCTAAAAGAAGTTGGATTGTACTCAAAAATATGAGTAATTGAAAAATGGTTCAAATATATATGTATACATAGACAGCTTTTTTTACCAAACTATTGCTATGAAACTATTTCAAAAATTTTGTTGGCATTAAATGACCCCCTGAAGTTGATATGCCATAAAACAAAACAACCAACCAATCAAGAATCTCGAAATACGTAGCAGGAGCACCAGTCCAGATGTGGCAGCAATATTTGAAGTATGGACAAATGATAGATTTATAAATATGCAAGACAAATTGTCTAGTAACTTTCCTAGCATCAGACCTAGCAACTGATTTGATATAACCTTTTCACATCATGTCAATGGACAACATTAAACTGAGAAGGTGCAATAAGGCACTCATTACTGATTACATACATTAATTTTATTAAGGACATTTTTGCATCTATTTACATCCCATATATGCTATTAGTATTAGCCATGTGAATATCCCTATAATCGTTATAGTGAATGAAAACTATGGCAGATCACAAGTTGAATAAACAACTTTACAATAACTGCTACGGCAGTTTTTGTGATGACCATTTGTAGGACAGACGCCGCTAATCCCATATATATATATATATATATATATATATATATATATATATATATATATATATATATATATATTATCATATAGACAAAACCATTTTACTCACAACAAAGATGCAACTTGGTTTCACCGAAGACTTAATCAGAAGAATGAGATGGAAAGCTTACTTCTTCCTCAGGGACCAGAAACAAAGCGAAATCTCCAAAAAGGTAGATACATACAGATTCAAAAACTTGGAAACAGCACCTTTTATAGATCAACTAAAGGAATTTGAAATGGATCTTTTCGATATCATAAGAAATATCAGCTTCCACAATCACAAGAACAGCTTTCAAAAACACTTGGATACGGTCGTCACAGATATCAAACAGTCAAAACAAGTATTTGTAAAGTCGGATAAGACGACAAACTTCTACAAACTCGACCCAAAAGATTATAACACCTTGATTAGAAAGGAATTAACAAAGATTTACACGAAGGTCAACACAGGTAATTATAATTATGTAAACATAATTAATTCATCGGACAAGAGGATTACCGATAAACTGAAGATAAGCGATAGGGTGCCCAAACTTTCGACTAGGGAAGCCTACATCCTACTTAAAGACCACAAACATGATTTCCTAAACAAGCTACCCACAAGAATTATCAACCCAACCAAGTCTGAGATTGGGAGAATTAGAAAACAATCCTGGAATGTATAAATAAACAAAAAAAGGACCAACTCGGCCTAATCCAGTGGGTCGGTACTGCAGAAGTTATTGACTGGTTTAAAAACCTCAATGACAAAAACAGCAGTACCTTCATTCAATTCGACATCGTGGACTTCTATCCATCGATAGCTAAAGACCTTTTCGAAACGGCCTTGGAGTTTGCTGAGTTTTACTCCGATATTTCCAAAAGTGAAATTGATATCATCCTTAATTGCAGGAAATCAATTATGATACATAACCAAGAACAATGGATAAAGAAATCTGGTGAAAATTTTGATGTTTCCATGGGATCGCTGGATTCTGCTGAATCATCGGACTTGGTAGGACTGTTTATACTATATAACCTCACAATTCACAATGAAATTAATATTAATAATATAGGGATTTATAGAGATGATGGTTTCATGGTATGAATAATTCCACCAGTAGCAAAGTTGACAAGTTGAGGAAATGAATACATAGAGTATTTAAATCTTTACACCTCAAGGTGAAAATTAATTCTAATTTAAAACAAGTAGACTTTTTAGATGTAACCTTAAACTTACACTTAAATAATTTCCAACCCTTCGTAAAGAATAATGCCAACCCCATTTATATAAACCCTAATTCCAATCACCCAACGCCAGTTATTAAACATATTCCATCATCTGTTGAACGCCGTATAATCAAGCACTCTTCTAGCAAAGAAATATTCGATAAACACAAGACTATCTATAACAAAATCCTCACCGACAGTGGTTACAGATCTTCCGAAATAGAATATAGAGAAAACTGTAGTTACTATAAAAGAAACAATAGAGGAAGGAGAATAATTTGGTATACACCTCCCTTCAACAAGTTAGTCCGTACCAAATTAGGGCACAAATTCTTAAATCTAATTAACAAACACTTCCCTAAAAAAGTAAATTAAGCCAGATCTTCAACCGCAATACCTTAAAAATTAGCTACAGCTGTTCTAGAAACTTAGATAAAATTATTAAATCACATAACAATAGCGTACTGAAATTACATAGTGATAATAAACGAAACCTAAATACAAGTTCTAATACACCCCAAGAAAAAAGACTCTGCAACTGTAGAATCTCCAATCAATGTCCATTATTAAACAGATGCTTAACCAAATCCATAGTGTATATGGCCTATATCTCATCAAATGAGAACCCCGGAGATATTAAGCTGTATGTGGGGTCTACTAGCAGACCTTTTAAGGATAGGTATTAAAACCACTTGAACTCCTTTACAAATACGGCCAAACGAAATATGACATCACTTTCGAAATATTTTTGGAAACTCAAGGAAGAAGGAAAAACACCTAAAGTTAAATGGAAAATCCTAAGACAAGCCAGAACTTGTAATTCACTGAGCGAACCTTGCTTCCTATGTTTACAGGAGAAAATATGTATCATTGAACTTTTAAATAATAACCAAATATTAAACCAGAGATATGAGACTACCGTTTTCTGTAGACATACTAAGGATTTAACACTACAATCTTGCTAAATTCCCAATCCCATAACTATGAATCTTTTATAATTATATATACACAAAAAACGCTCTTTCGATTACAAAATAAATAGTGATAACCCAAACATAAAGAAATGCAATCCAACTTTAGAATTCTTATCGAAAAACCTAAAAATAACTACTCCTAATAATTATAAAAGTTAACTCGAAATTCTTTTTACCTACTAAAATGTAATATTATCCCCTATCGCTATCTTCCCTCCCCTACCTCTCAAACTTAGGACGCTTGGTAGTTGACCTACCTAAACTTTGACCGATGCTTATCATCGGAAGAATGTCCACACTCCATTCAACATTAACTACCCGGCCCACCCAACACCAAAGTGCTGTCAACAACAACAATCGTTTCACTTAGATACTCTATGTATATTTTGTTAAGTACATTTTTCTTCTCAAAAAATGGAAAAAGGAAGTGACGTTTTACATCCGGGCTTGCCTACAAACAGGATCGTTTATAACCATTTCCGACCCTCACCCGTAGATGTGCAGTTAAAATGCACTGAAACCAAGTTGCATCTTTGTTGTGAGTAAAATGGTTTTGTCTATATGATAAAATTATAATAAATAAATAATTATCGCTCTACTACCTGTATCGAGCTCTTTTTTGAATGAATGCTGCGAACGTTAGAATTTATATATTTTATATATTACTTTTGTTCTCATCGCATCGGATATATATATATATATATAAACGGTAATTGTTTACAAAACAACGTAATCTATCAAGCCACGATAAAATCACCAGATAATGAAGAAAAAGTATACATAGGAGTAACTGAAGGACCCGGTAAACAAAGAAATTATGTACATAAAACATTTTTCACAAATAGTAAATATGCGAACAGCACAATGCTTTCTAAGTATATATGGGAAATAAAAAACAAAACGCACACCACACCAAAACTATCTTGGAAAATAAGGAAAAAATCATCAGCCTACAACAACCTATCGAAAACTTGCAAACTTTGCTTGGAGGAAAAAATAGCTATCATTACCTTCCCAGACCAAAATAAATTATTAAATAAAAGATCCAAGCTAATCTCAAAATGCGGACATGAAAACAAATTTTACTACGTAACTTAAAAATCGAAAATGGAAAAAATAAATAAATACATAAACAAACAAAATGACAATAAAATAAGCAAAATAAATTAATCCAAACAAATTACCAAATCACACCTGTTAGAATAGACGAAACAGAATAAAAAATAAGGAACAAAATCAATAAATAAAGTAAATAACAAATTAGCAAACTATTATGACCGGAATATTAGACTATAAAAAATCAAAATCGCACGAAAAATAACTATAACTGTTAAATAACGATAAAAACAAATGAATAAATAATAATATACTGCATTACTTAAAAATCGAAAACCAAAGAGAAAATATAGTGTAATAAATGAATAACAACAAGTATAATAAATTGATCTAAATACATCCAAATATATAAATAAACTAACAACCGATACCGATAAACTAGCCGTTTAGAAAAAACAAATAAAGATAATCCAAATAAATAAATTAAAAACTGTTCCCACCAAAATAATAGTCAGAACAAACCACAACAATCAACCCCAAAATTCAACAAATAGCTTTATCTTCCCAAACAAAAACAAAACTATTAAATAAGCTATATAAACAAATTTTTATTACGTTAATAAAAACACCAATCAAAATAAAAATAATAAATAAATAAATATATAAGATAAAAAATAAAAATAAATAAAAACAAGCAAAATAATTTGACCCAAATAAATAAACCAATAAACGACTTCCGGTAAAATAGCCGCCATAATAGACTACCCACAATAAGCTATATAAACAAATTTTTACTACGTTAATAAAAACACCGATCAAAATAAAAAATAAAAATAAAATAAATATAAAGAATAAAAAACAAAAATAAATTAAATAAAAACAAACAAAATAATTTGACACAAATAAACGACTTCCGGTAAAATATCTGCCAAAATAGACTACCCAAAATACACCACTGACCCGTATATATAAATAGCCGAGAAAAATAACAGCACTCGTGGCCTGACGATTGTATCTAGCATGAAACAGACTGTCGCCTCTAAGTGTTAACTTCTATGTTCACTTTTATATTTACACACGCTCTATCTCTGATATTGAGCACTTTATCCCATAAATATAGCACACTTTAAGACTATATTTCTTCATATATATATATATATATATATATATATATATATATATATATATATATATATATATATATCCTTTACCCATCACATAATCTAATTATTTCAAGATAAGGTCAACTGTGCTTGATCTCTGGTGATACGTGTTCAAACCGGTGTTGGCAGCAACATTTTATTCCTATATGACAGTAGTTATAATCAAATTTTTTAAATTATTAAAAAGGTTTCAACAAAATTATTAAAAAAAAAAATTATATATATAACTGCTTAAAAGATTCAAAGAAAATGAAGAATTCTGATAGCTAAAACAAAAAAACAAAACAAAAATGATGTCACTATGACTTTTCCTGCATAGAAAAATTTTCAATTTTTTAAATACAAAGAATCTGCAATGTCATTGATCCTGACCAGGCATCTCGGCTTTAGTCATTTTCCCACTGCTGTAATGTAGCTTCCTTGTGCTTTTTCTATAAATACTTTCATAGTAATTGTTCTGATGAACTTCCCTCTATGGTACCTAGACTTTATGCATTTAAGCACAGATTGATGGCAAAGTCTCATTTTACAGTTGAAATATCTAGATGTAACCATAAATTCTATGCTAACAGTTTCTTTACTCCAACTTCTCACTCAATAGTTTATTGATTGTAAAGGGATGATTATAATGTACTTCTGAAACATACCTTTTAACATAGTTGATTTTCATGTAGAGTGTTAGTTAATCTATTTTTACGTTGTTTGTAACTATGTGGAAAGCAATGGCAATATGCAAAAACAACGCTTTCTTTTTTTTTAAATAATAATTATCATTTTTCTTCCAGTATCTTGCTTCACAGCCAACTTTGATCTTGAAAAATTTAAATGCAATGTCAATTATCTTCCATATTGTTGTTCTTGCTCCTTAATAATGTTAAACTTTTTCTTATATTTCACACTCAGTAACTCCCTCCATCTTAGTATCTTTTTTGCTTTCCTTGGGGTTAAATGATTAAACCCCCCACACACACACACACAGGGACTTATGTTGTCCCCATTGTGAATTTAAAAGAAAATTTCAAGTACAAATTGTCTCTCGCTACCCCTCTCTTCGTGTTTTACCCTATCAGTGCAATATCATAAAATCTGACATCAACCATTCTAGGACAAAAGAATCCTCCACACCAAATGTTTTTTTTTTATTTTTGCATGATCACTGATTAACACAAGTTTGTATATCCATACATTCTGGACATCAAGTATCAGAAAACACTGAGGGGGCAAAAAAAAAAAAAAAAAAAGAACATTACTCCTCATATTTGCTGTAGGTTGATTCTATCAAATCCATACAATTAGAAAAATTTATATTTGTACAGATATAAAATTCTATCATAAGAGAGAGAAAATTCCAAGTATCCCTAATTACCAAACTAGTCCTTGTCAAGAGACATTTTGTGACTTCCATTGCTGTGAAATAATTATGTATGTTATAATTATGTTCTTTGCTTGCTTCAAAAATAAAGTCATCATGACATTGTACTTTATATTATCTCTTCTCAATGACTTTGTGGTTGCACTGGATTCAAACAGATAAACACAAGCAAAATTGTGCAGTTATTATTGCCCTGATCTTGCAACCTGTTTAATCTCCATGTTCAACAATTTGGCCAATTCAAATGTTCATGAAATAGTGTTTTAAGACTTTGTTCCTAAAATTTTTTTTTTTTTCTGCTTTAGGAATTTCCCTCCTCAAAACAAAACCTGTTTTGAGGAGGGAAAAAATTAGTATAAATATTTAAATAAAAGTTGAAAGGAAAAAAAATTACTTTTGTGCATCATATAGCAATGCATCAAAAATTGAATAGTATTAATGCAGTTTTTTTTACTGTCATTTTAAAACACAACCTTTATAACAGCTTACAATATTACAAAGCTAAAATGAGATTTTAAAATACCTCTGCAGAAATATTAATATGAAATAAGAAAATGAATAAGTATTTTAGTAAAAAAAATAACCTTATAAATCAAGCAGTAAGCAGCTTTTGTACCTCCTAATAATTTACTTACAGTTAAGTAAAAATTCAGGTTTCTCATACAGGAGTGTATATCAACACCCACCCCCTCAGACAGAAATTTACTCCAAAACTCATTTCATGTACACATCTAAAGACCATCCATGACTTCACTAGAGTGTATTTCCTTTTTCAGACCTTTACACCCAAGCTAATTTCATGTACACATATACAGACTATGACTCCACTATATTATTGACAACACTATTATTATTACATAAGATTATCAATACTATTCAGTTATAGATTTTGGTTCATATGTTATAATGGAAGATACAATTATTGAGATTCTAACAATTCTGAGGTTGTTA
>OZ038512.1:52986757-53074257 GCA_964036315.1 Acanthosepion esculentum | reverse complement strand
AAAATAAAAATAAAAAAAAACAATTAATAGTTGGTAAATTTCCATGTATTCAAACACTGTCAGCACAGTCTAACAAACAATTTAAAGAGATTAAAAATGACTCCAAAAACATTAGAATAATATAACACTTGTATATAAATTCAGAGAAATCATACTGTATTTGTACAACTTTCAAATGAATATTATCTGACAAAATCATAATCAAATTTTATGGTTGTCATTAGGATAAAGAAAATTTATGATTCATTTTTACTTTCAATGAACCAACTGCCCAAAACTTTTTCATAATTACAAAATATGTTTCACATTATCCTTTACATTCCAACATAGGAAACACTAAAACTAAAAAGGTCCATTAAAATAGAATTCCTGACACTTGAACTACTTAACACATTGTTGTCATTAGACCCACTCACTGAACCATGACACACCCAAATTGACAACAAAATTTTATGATCAACCTTTAGCACAAAAATTACTATGCCTTATAATGTGATCATAATCAACCAAATTGCATTTTAAACAGATAGTAATCAGAGCCACTGTTTTTGCATAAAATGGAAAGAATTTTCAAACTCAAGACCAAAATAGAAATGTTCTCTTATTAAAGTAATAAAATTACCAAATATTTTAAGCATAACCATATAACAACTGTAATCTAGTAGCCAATTTTAAATAAGCCAGAGTCAAAGAATTTACCCAACCAATTACTTAGAACTAGTTAAATACACCTTTTTGTCATAAGTGATGCAGGTGTGAGCCCTGTCAGACAATAAACATCCTTCATCATCAAGCATGGAGCTAAAGTATCAAAAGTGAAAATCATTTGATGGATTAAAAAAAAAAAACAAAGTGTGAGAGAAATGTTAGCATTTTTTGTGTGTCCTAGTTGACAGAAACTTGTAGTTGTGATGATGTGAAGAGAAATGAAAGAAGCATTTAAGCTGTGGAATAATATTTTTCTTTTCATGTCAGATTGCAGGAAAAAAAATAAATAAACAAAAAAACAACATCACTTAAGACATGAAGTGTTGCAAGCTAGCAGAGAAAACAATAAAAATGAGACTGTGTGATAAAGTGATAAAAGTCAAATGCAATAAATAGATACAGAAGCTCCATTATTTTTATATTGACTTACTTTGGTTACAAGACTTGGGCGGCAAGCTCGTCGTGTAAAAGGGTCAGCAGCAGCTTTCCGAGCTGCCTCACCTTCAACAATTGCAGCTTTTTCAGCTTCAATCAGATTTCGTTCTCTGTTACGCTGGTTGATGTAGCTGAAATCAAATGTAAGATAAAGTTTAAAAAAGAAGAAATAAAAACAATTCTGTCAATGCCACTGTGATTATTAAAAACTGACTAAAAAAATCAGTTCCTAGATAGATAGATACGGTGTAGGGGAGATAACTGTGTTTCTTTTTTTCTTTTTTTGACATTTCAGAATTGTATGCTTCCTGGTCTATCCTTCCACAAAATATCGAAATTCATTGAGAACTCTTGGAGATATTTTATGAACAGTCAGACAATCCTGGATGAATACATAACTCAAGGTCTCATATTCAAGGCATTTAAATCATTTTCAAATAAAATGTGACACAATTTGGCACAGGAATTGTCATTTTTCTCTTCTTAATTTTAAGTACAATTTTATAAACTGAGAAAAGTTAATTTTTAAAAATAAACAAGTTCAATGAGAATGTGCCATTCTTCAAATATACAAATAGCCAAACCCTATCTGCAATGTTTGCATTAATTCCTCACCACTGACAATCCCTCACCTCCTGATTTTCAATAAAGCACATATAGGTTCAATGTAAAAAAAATTGGTGAAAGAAATTTTAGGCAAAAATAAATAAATAAAATAGATAAATAATCGAAAATCGTATATATTTAAACATGCAATTTGTTTCCATTTTCACAATAGAGATAAAGGGGGGAAAATGGATCCTTCATTAAATAGAAAATACAACCGGAATTGTTGCTTTATTCTGCGACCCAACTATCAAAATTTACTGTGAAATCCTTCCTGTAGGATCACAACTTACTCCTAAAGTAAATCTGTCTAGATGAATGGCCATTCTAACTGATTTCCCCAGTTAAAACTCATTTGACAGTCTCACATGCCAGTTATTTTACTAGATACACAAATAGACAGCTTGTAAAGAAAAAAAGAAGTGTCAAATACAACTACCAACATGTGCATCCAATAAAGAAAATATGCTCTGTGGGAGAGCACATTTTTTGAAGTTTCATGAAGGTGCAGGCCATTAGATGTGACTAAAAGAGAGAAAAGAGAAGAGAGAGAGAAAAGAAAAAAGAGAGAGAAAAGAAAAAAGAGAGAGAAAAGAAAAAAGAGAGAGAAAAGAAAAAAGAGAGAGAAAAGAAAAAAGAGAGAGAAAAGAAAAAAGAGAGAGAAAAGAAAAAAGAGAGAGAAAAGAAAAAAGAGAGAGAAAAGAAAAAAGAGAGAGAAAAGAAAAAAGAGAGAGAAAAGAAAAAAGAGAGAGAAAAGAAAAAAGAGAGAGAAAAGAAAAAAGAGAGAGAAAAGAAAAAAGAGAGAGAAAAGAAAAAAGAGAGAGAAAAGAAAAAAGAGAGAGAAAAGAGAAGAGAGAGAGAAAAGAGAAGAGAGAGAGAAAAGAAAAAAGAGAGAGAGAGAAAAGAAAAAAGAGAGAGAAAAGAGAAGAGAGAGAGAAAAGAAAAAAGAGAGAGAAAAGAAAAAAGAGAGAGAAAAGAAAAAAGAGAGAGAAAAGAAAAAAGAGAGAGAAAAGAAAAAAGAGAGAGAAAAGAAAAAAGAGAGAGAAAAGAAAAAAGAGAGAGAAAAGAAAAAAGAGAGAGAAAAGAAAAAAGAGAGAGAAAAGAAAAAAGAGAGAGAAAAGAGAAGAGAGAGAGAAAAGAGAAGAGAGAGAGAAAAGAAAAAAGAGAGAGAAAAGAAAAACTGTCTACCCAAATAAAAAAATGTTTAGACTAATAGGCTGTCTTGGGCATGACAATCATCCAACAGCAAAGACTGATCAGAAGGTTCTGAGGAACTTGGAACCACTTCTTAATTGATGTTGTTCCCAGGTCCACCCTAACCTGAGGTAGTAGCACCTGTTAGGGTCCTAGCTATAGTCAAATAGTTAACCCCCCAAATTGGAGTTAAAGCACAATGAAAGTATAAACATTTTATAATAAAAATACAAGCAATACTTTTCATAGTAAAAAAAAAAATAAAAATAAATAAAATAAAAAATAAAAATATTACCACCTATATATTTTTGTAAAAGAAATTACTAATGCCCCCAAGAAAATTAAATTTCGGCATTAAATGACTCATTAGTTGATATGCCACTAACCAACCAAACAAGCAAGCCAGCAAATTCGGCTAATAGGAAAAAAAATAGCAGATTAAAAATAAAATCAATTCCTTAGAATTCCAAGAGTTTTTGTTTTTAAAATCTTTAGTGTTATGCCATGTGAAATCTTCAAAGAAAAAAAAAAAAAAAGAAGTCCTTTCACCTGATAGAATTTATATTGCTTGTCCGACGACGATCAAGTTCTACAGCACGTTCTTCAAGTTCTTCTAGCTGCCGATTCAATTCTCTGGCTTTTTCTTTATGACCTTCAACTTCAGCCTGATCCTAGAGAAAAAATAAAGACGAAAATTATTAATTCAATTTCATCTTTAAAATTATGATGTTTATAGATGCTATATTGTTTTATCATGAAAAATTGTTTGACTGTATTGGTATTGTGTTGTTTAATGAATGAAGCCGTCTAATGTTTTCTAATTATCTCCCTTGATAGTGTAAAATTACTCCACTTGATTTTCGCTCTTCAATAGTGAGGTCTATTTGTATTTTTCCTCCATTTCGGAAATTTTAGTTGATTTTTTTAAAGTTCTAAAAAAAAAAAAAAAAAAAAAAAACTGACATGAAATGTAAAAACTTACTCGCTGTTTCAATAAAAGCGTTTTTCTCATTGCATAATTGTGTGGGTTTTTTCTAAATTTCTGTTTTTCAGCAACAATCTACAAGTAGAAAAGATCACATTTAATAAAATCCACAAAGAATATATTTCAAATATCTAATATGGAATTAAGCAAGTTGTTAATAAATTCATTTGACTTAAAAATACTCTAAGCAGTATTTACATCAGCTACAAATGTAAGAAAGTGGAAGATGCTAGGACTTGAGAATTTTACAGTCGATCAAAAAAAGAGAAAATTAAAGATTAAAATGATTCCTATTATTTCCCATAGTGAATAATTTCAAAAATATTTTAAGGAAGCTGTAGCTTTTATTAAACAAACACACACAACCTTGCACAGTATATGTTAAATAAGAAGTAGTATTTTCTTGGTTTTCTCAATTCAAAAATGTACTATAACATCTAACTCAAATATTGAAAATATATCCAGCCTAGTAAAGAAATGGTTCACATATATCAAAATGAGGACCGAAATCATTTGCAATGTGCTAAAAGAAAAAGATGGTGCTTGCAATAATATATTTGCCTATTATTACAAGTACATATTTGTTATTTGTTCTTATGTACACAAGTAAACTAAGCATAAAAGCTGTGATAGGCAAACCTGGAATAAATTCTGATGTTATACTAAGCATCCTTGACAAGTTTATTTTATGTCGATTAATACACTGAAAACAATAACTTTGGGGGAAGAAGAGAGAAAAAAATGTATTCTCTTGAAGCTTAATCACTTTTCCACCCTATAATAGTACAATCACCACCTTGCAAGAAACTTCTTTTGATATCTCTTAAAATAATTAAAATAATTAAAACTCAAACCTGAGCAAAATATCAATTAATAGATATTTTAGATATTGTGGGATATATCACTACCCCCACCTTCATTGTGACGCACGCGCGACATTTTCACCCCTTCCTCTCACTTTCGGCCGGTCATAGTAGTAAACCGTTGTCTTAGCCGAAGATGAGGAAGAATTCATTTTTTTTTGCGCACTGTTGCACTGACGTCACAGCAAATTTGGCTTTTCAAAATTAGTCGCCCCCGTGGTCGTCTGACCATCGGCTGGGCTGGCTCAATTGTCTCTCGCCGGTAACCACATATGATATATATATACTGACAGAGACATTTTATTCGGCAAAACCTTGCCTAGACCTTATGGCTCGTCTCGGTATCTTAATACCTACGACACGGTCGTCACCTTCATGACAGAAGCTAACATCTACCGAGCTCCCAATTCCAGGAACTTTCAAAAACTTCCAACCTGATGAACAAGCATCTTTTATATTCTTCGAACTGTACTTTCTGAACCTGTTACTTTAAAAAGAATTACATACACTCACAATTATAAACTCTCGCAGTGAGTATTTTTTCCTTGCCGTACGTTCACTATGCATTACAACTGACTTTCTGAACCTTTCTTCTCGAAGAACTCGTTCCCGCTAATAGCCATCTTGGATTTGAATTTTGGCGCGGAATTTTATCTTGTCAACTACCATATTTCCAGTACCTTACTGAAGGTCTTCACTCAAGACAATTAAATTTCATTCTCTACAACATTTCCAGTACCTCACTGAAGACAATTTACTAATCTACTTGGCCTCTTCTTCAACTACATTTCCAGTACATTTACTGAAGGTCTTCACGGAAGACACTACTTGTTAAACTCTAAATAAAATGTATGTTTGTTCTTAACCTTTTGTTGTTTTGCCTGTCTACTTCTTTTCACTTTGTACGTTTGTACGGTGGAAAGAGCACGTCTTTATATTTTGCTTCTTTTTTTTTTTACTTTGTTTGTGGATTCGGTAGTGGAGTGTGTAGCGTCTGGCACAAGGCCTTATTTTCGTAAGCCAGATCTGCACCGCTATCGGGTCCACAACAATATTAATCTAAACCATTTGAGATTTGGTAGTATGATCTATGTATATTTTACAGACCTGACTGTCAATTAAAGCACCAATATCACAATTACGTTATGAAATTGAAATTTCAATCACAGCATCTTTGAGACAGTAAAACACTAATGGTATTATTCAAATATCGTCAGAAGATTCTGGCAAAACAGATCTGGTCTGTAAATTATCGATAATCATATCAAATTAAAAATATTACAAATGTTCAACATTATTTTTGTTTTAACATTTGAACAAACAAAAATACTAAAAGAAACACTTGAATTCAACTTTGATTAAAAAGATACTTGGAAAACTTAATAGGCATTTGAAACTTGAAAAATATCAACTATGTATCGGTTGAATCTCATGATTGAATTCCTCATCATCATCAATATTTTCAGCTTTAAACCTCAGCTACATTCTTGCAGATTTTTGTTTGAAGGTTCACCCAACACTTTGGCCATAATTGCACATTGTTAACGTTTTTCTTTATTCTCATAATTTATATATTTTAAAATTTCGTTACTTATCACTAAAAACAATATGTACACGAAAAATCAATCCAAATCAAATCTATGAATTCAGAATCCAGTTGGAATAAAATTGAAAGCTTCTCATTTAAATCAAATCAAACCGTTTTATACAACACACGTACTATGATGCAAGATGAATTGCATACACGCAGTAATAGTCGCTGGCACATTAACACTTCAGACAAAAATATAGTATAAATTCAAGGAAATGTAACTGTTTTTACCCAAAAAACTACAAAGGGAAGGAAAACTTTGGTATGTTAATCTACATAAAATAAGCTTCCTAGCGATACTAAACAGCAGAATTTTTTCTAAGTTCAAACACTGAACCTTTTTTTTTTTTTTTTTTTTTTTTAAATTGATAATAATCCGAAATAGTTATATCAGAAACCTTGCCAAGCAGCTAAGAATATAAAATTCATAACTTACCTCCTCAATGTCACCATCTTTGAATTTGTAATTGATAGCATTATTTATGTCTACGGCTTTCTTGTCTACTTCGTCTCGTGTAGGTAATGTCATTCCTGCACGCATCACTGTCTCTTTCCATTTAAAAAACTCGGACTCAGTAAAATCTTGATTGGAAACAAATTCTAACCGATAAACTCGTTCCGCATTACCATGCCTAAAGAAAAAAAAAAAAAAAAAAGAATTAACATAAAATATTGAAAAACAAAAAGTCGATAAATAAAAAGGAAAAAGGGAAAAATATCAAATTTGTTAAGATTAATCAGAACTTCTGAGAAGACCTATTTTTTACCTACGACAAATGTCTTTCATAAAACCAAGCAAAAAAAATAAATAAATAAACGCACCCCCCCCACACACACACACACGCACACACAACTGAATGTACTAAAAAGGTAGATATTAGTGTCACATTTAGGCACAGAAGGAATAGTAATTCAAAATTCTAATAACTAACTAATGTATATGTTGAGGCACGGTGAAGTAATGGATAGCGGCGCAGATTGAGGAATCAGAGAGCCGAGTTCGAATTCCGGTCAAATCCATTACATTCACTTATGTGCTAATACTCTTGGGAAAGGTATGAATCCTCTTCTTCTCCCCCCAGCTATGGGTAAATAGCAGAACAAGACTGGATTCTCTAGCCTTGGATGGCAACTTGTCTACCACAGAAAGAAATGGCAACCTACTGCAAGAAAGAAAAAAAAAACTCTTCCTTGTCAGTCCAGTATCGAAAGATACATAATCGCTTAAGTATGTATTACACATGGCACATAACTGACCGAGCAGCAGTTTTTAAACAACTTTCTCTTAGAGCTAACAGTTAGAGAATGTACAGACATGACAGAATTGAATAGACGCTCACAGAAACCGTTTATTTTATTAAACAAGTAATTTATACAAATGAAGTAATTATAAATGGTCATAAATTTAATAACTAATACTTGGTTGACATCCCTTTTGCTTTTTTTAATGCAAGGACCCTTCTAGGCATGCTAGCGATGAGTTCACGAATATCATCTTGAGGGATTTCTTGCCATGTTTCACGCAATAATCCTAAAAGTTTGGGCTTAGAAGATGGCTTCCTGTTCTTTTTGCGGAGTTTTCGATCTAATATGCCCCAAAGGTGTTCAATAGGGTTAATATCCGGGGACTGACTTGGCCATGGAAGTTTATTGATCCCATTTTGTCTCAACCAATGTTGCGTTGCTTGAGCAGTGTGACATGGAGCTCCATCTTCCATAAATAGGGAGTCAACTTTGCTCATTCTACTACTTGAGAATATTGGAAGGAGCCCTTTCTTTAATATAGAAACATATTTGGTTGAATTAATGTTTCCTTCACACTCCACAAGCTCTGAGCGACCATCACTCCAAATTGCACCCCATACCATTACTGAAAGGCCCCCATGTTTCACCGTTGACTGCAGTCTTTTTAAATCAAACTCTTGACTACAGAGTCTCCATACCCATACTCTTCCACTATCAGAAAATAATGCGAATCTTGACTCATCAGAGAAAATGACAGTGGTCCAAAAGGTCACAGGTCTCTCCACCATCTCATGAGCCCAATCCTTTCTGTGTTTGATATTGGCTGGACGGAGAAGTGGTTTCCTTCTCACAGCTCTGCCATAGTAGCCCAGCTTGTGAAGATACCTGACAGCTGTTCTGGGACTGACATCAACTTGTGTTGCTATGTCAGAGGCCTTGCAACGTGAATCCTGTTCAACATTTCTTTCGAGAAGACGCATGGTTCTTTCAGAGGGCCCAGGGCGGCCTGGATGAGGTTTTGTGCACTTCTTGCCCTCTCTGGTGAATTTTAGATCACTCTATTAACAGTAGAAAGGGATATTGAAAGATTTTCAGATATTTTTCTTTGACTAAGACCACCTTCATGTTGGCCCACGATATGTCCTTGCTGAAATTTGGATAGGTCTGATGCTCCTTTGGTTCGTGGCATGTTCCAGTATTGTTATCTGCAATTTTAATCAAATAATCTAAGTTAATTTATCTTGGTTATTAAAAAAAAATCAGAAATAAAATTTATCTTGGTGTCAATTCAATTCTGTCATGTCTGTGTATTACATTTTAAAAGTTATTTAAATTTGGTAATATTTTATCATAATTGAGTATTTATTAATTTTGATAAAAATTATCAAGAAAAATAATCACGGCTAAACACCACTAAGCTTGTTTTCACCATTAGCTTGTGAGCAAAACCGAAAATATTGAAAATAAGGTCTCCTTTTCTACTTGCCGTAGACGAATGCCTTTATTTGTCTTTGTTGAACCAAGTTGGTAAATTTTGGCAGTCTCTACAACTTCAATAATCTCTGCTACCTGAAATGAAAGAAATATAGTTTTGTACCCTCAATTCAAACAAGTTACAGACAGAATTTTTCCTTTACACATTTAAAACACTTCCCTTTCTTTTAAACAAAAAAATATATAAACCAACAGCATTTTATCACTTCTACAGAGTAATTTTCAAATTTGGCTCATTGGCCATTTCCTTTATTGCAAACATTTATGTTATTAGAACTCTGAAAACAAAGAAGTCACTTAACTTTGCTTGAAGTTTTTTTTTTTTTTCTTTTTTTTGATATATCCATATTTACAAATGTTCATTACATCACAATTTGTGGCTAGCAACTTGGGCGGTATTGGGACTAACTCAAGGGATAGTCTATTCCCCACTGTTCAGAACTACCCTGCAACTGGAAACCTCCAATAGACAGTTTGTTGTCACCTGACCCCAAAAGTTTTTTTATTATTTTATTCAGTTTTGATTAAGTGGGTGACTGATTTGAAGACTTTATTTCACAGACTTCATCACTGGTCATAAAAGCACAAACACTTAAGACTGAGATAAAATCATTCACCATCCTCGTCTATGCATATGTATGTCCCAGTAATAATTTCAGCATGATACTTTTAACATCAGTAAATGGATTCTACTGCAAACAAGACTGCCCATGTCTGTTTTTTTAAAGAAATTTTAAACTACAGAGCAACATGTTCTTTTCCTATGCTTGCTAACCCTTTTTAATTTTTTTTTTTTTTTTTTTACATAACCACTAGCAAAAAAAGAAATCTTACTCTATAGACTGGCCGGCCTTCATGATTCCCAATTCCAATCCGAACAAAGCAACCTATAACAGTGTTCTTAAAGAACGGCATGTGGCACCACCTGCAATGAATAAAAATAATAATGCTAAGCAAAATATAAGTGGAATTATACACTTCTATAAAAAATAAAAAAAATAAAAACAGGCCATTACAAAACTTAGTACAAAAAACAGAAAAATTTAAAATTGAACAAATAAAATTTAAAATTATTGGCAGCATAATTTTCCCTTAATATTCACAAGTTTTTAAAAGCCAACATTTTCACTTATTGCAAATTAAAATCCACAGATTCTATTTCACATCTTAGTGATACTGTGTAGTAATATGTCGCCAATGATGTCATTCTAAAGGAAAAAGCATGAACTATAAATTTTTTAACTGCACCTTCCGGTTTATTAGCACTGAAGCGTTGCACCAACAGACAAAAAGTATTGCTAATGAATATATACAATCCAAGATTATCTTAGAAAATTTAGAAAAGATTAAATAAAAAATCAAATGTTTTGTTAAAAAATATGAAATACTTTTTATTAACTGAATGATTCTGCGAAGTAGTTGAAAGTAAAACTGCATAAGTATTTTAAATCCCAAAGCAACAACTCTCAAATATTTCCCTAGCAATAGATTGGATCATTATATATATATATAGATATATATATATATATATATATATATATATATATCTTGGACTTAACAGGCTGCACTTGGGGTAGTTTTGTCCAACACCACAAAATGCAGCAAAACCAAAATATTGACCTAAGGACTTGAGTCATACTCTTCACTGTCATATGGATCTGATGTATGGCATCCAATTCAATCAGAAATGAATAACAAGTTTTTTTCTTAACCATTTTAACCGAAACAAAGCAAGAAAGGCACAAGGCATGGGGCATTACTGAGCGCAAAAGAATATAAGAAAATAAAAAAAACATTATTTATGAGCAAGAACAATAAAAGAACGGGAATTAAGTAGATAATGATTGTCATTGCATTTAAATTTTTGAAGATCAAAGTTGACTGGAAAACAAGAAGCCAGAAGAAAAGTACCACGAGCAAAAAAGTGTGAGAGAAGAAACTGTTGTTCAACTGTAAAAGGATGAGACCTTTGCATCAATCTAGCACTGCAATTCATAAAGTCTACATACCATAGAGGAAAGTTTATCAGAACAATTGCCATGAAATTATTTATAGAATGAGCACAAGGAAGCTACATTATAACAGTTGATAAGTGACTGGGGCTGAGATGCCAGGTTAAAACCAATAACATTACAGATTCTTCTTTGGATTTTATAAAGGATCTCTAAATATATAGCAAAAGCACCAGACTATATGTGGCAGCAATATTCAACGCATGAACGAATGGTACAAATGTTTTCTGAGATCAATGATTAAAAATGGCTTCAAGTGAATGAATCCTCTAGGTCTTAAAGAAGACAATACTCCTTCATCAGATCTCAGACTGATGCTACAGAATCACAAAGAAATTTACCAAATAATAAAAACCTCACTTGGAAAGTTGCAACTTCAGCAACAACTAAAATGGATAACACATGTAACTAGATGGGTTTGGTTTGGTTTGGTTTACCAGTTTATTAACCCAACGTGGGTTAATGCTGAAAATCAGATTTTTATTCAATAATATAGAATGAATGTGCGATGTTGGTATGACCTATTCCGAGTCTTGCTCAACTCGAACAGAAAATAATGGCATAATCAAGATGTTGACATTCCACACTACTTCAAACAAACGGTTAAAAAGACAACTCCCATCAATACTAAAAAGAGAAATAACAGTGAACTTGAGAAGCCTATTTTCCTGAGAAACTATTTTTAAAATTTCAACTGACAGTAATGCAAACACTTCAGTCAATGAATAGCAAATGTTTCTTTATAAGAAAATAATCATATCATTACTTATATCAACATCTAAAAGCTGCCAGTTACCCCTATTAATTGAGTGTCTGTTCAGGTAACCATTACAGGTGTGGCAACAAATAATGTGGCACTTAGCGAATGTCAACTGTGTATAATGAAACAGTGAAAGAGTCAATCAGAATAGAATGTAAGGAAATTCTGTTGACAATGCCGTAGTGTCTGTCAAGAAGAAACAGAAGATAAAGTAATGAAGCCCTTCTAAAATGGCCACCCTTGATATATAACTCAACGGCAACAGCTGTGAGGTGTCACTTTTGTGCTTCTTCAGTGCTTTTTTTCAGCTGGGTTGTTTATCAGCATTACACTTCCATACTTGATTGCTTAGTGGAAGTTCTGGCTAGCTTTTTGTCCTTTTACATTTCACAGTTTCACTTGTAAAAGGAAAATTAAAAAAAAGAATTACCTATTTTTGAACCACCTACACAATTTAAAATGTCTTTTGATTTACAACTAATAGAAAAAATGTTATGGTGCTAGTGCAAAAATAGCATTAAAAAAATGAGGGAAAAAAAGTTGAACTGGTGCCTAATGTGTGAGATACAAAGAAAAGTGAGGAAGTCATTTCCACTTCATTTATCCAGTGGAGCTTTTGCTGTATACCAACTGTTAAGCGAGCCAAAGACAGACATTGCAACAATAAAAGAAGCAGTGAATGTAGCAATAACAACTGTTCCTAGCCTATGAGCAATGTATTATGAGGTGAAGATTCCCAGATGAATCCTTGGATGTGTTTTTGGCAAAAATCATGCAAATCTGTCAGTGTTGTTTGGCACTGCATCTGACCGCTGCTTGACCTGTGAATTTTTATCAGCGGAACATGTAAAGCAACTTCTTCATGCCTCTTCATAAATGGATTCTATGAATGGTGAACAATGGCTGGACCAAGCCTGGGCAATATATCGAAGGATGAAACAGGAGGAGTATTCAGTCTAACAGCAGCAGCCACATTACAGGTATACAAAAATGGTATGGAATCAGAAGATCAGGAGGCAGCAGAGTTTTATGTGCTACACATGCCAAGGGCCTGATTATATGACAAGAGATTGGCTTGCTTCATTGAGGAGAGGCAAAAAGAAGTCACTGATGTATATCAAGGAAAGATGTATCAAGAATTAGTTTACACTTTCTTTTTTTTTTTTTATAAGCAGAATGAGGGAAAAATATTGGCACCAGTCTCCTCCTGAGACAAAACATAAATGTAGCACTATATTGAGGCCCAGATTGATGGAACACTGTTTTGATGTATTCTGGCAGTTCCTGCTCAATATTTGGTATGCTTGTCAGCAATGGAGCAGACATGCTGGCTTAATTGGAAAATTTGTTAGTGCTGTAGAGTCAGAAGTATCAACCTTGGTGCATGCCATTTGGATTCAGCTGCAGTTGAAGTTTTGGCAGAAGATGAAAAACCATTAGGATTTGACCACCTCCTCAGAATTAGTGCCATTAGGGTGTTGGATGGTATCCTGATGAATCAATCGAGTACAATGCATTTTACTAAATTACATGTGTGCAGCCACTTGGATTGATGATCCCAATTTCGCTGTAAATTTTGATGACAAACAAAAATCTGGATTGCAGCATAAAAATGGTCAGATAATTGGGGGACTAAGAAGCTAGAAAATAAAGTCTTGGAGTATCCCATGTTCACATAAGTTAAGGAAGAATATGAACAAGATTCATGTGTGGATTGACAAGGGCTGGTTATTACCTTGCTACAAGAAGAAATTTTGAACTCCAAAGGGCTCGATTCATCCGATGGCAGGCATGCAGGAGAACCAGGCAAAAGCGTTCCTTGTAATGGACTACGGAGAGCTGAATTGGTAAGTTGACATGTCGGTGGCCAATGCAGACGTCTGTGCAAACAAGTTGAGGTAATGGCAACAGCAAGGTAAAAATATATCCTCCATCGACCTCAGGAAAGCATACCTGCAAGTGCATGTTCATTCATGTGTCATTGTGGTCATTTCAGACAGTTATGTTTAAAAAGGAGGAGGTATTGCCTTACAAGATTAAGATCAAGATCTTAATGTTGCACCACTGATCATGTAGTCAGTGCCGAGTACTGTGTTGTTGCAAGATGAGTCCATTAAAGTGCAACAATAGTGAATACTGACAATATATTCATTAATGAAAATATCCTGCCTGCTGCAAGTGTCAAGAGACATTTGTTGGATGTTGGACTAATAAATAAGGACTTGGAGCAATTGGAATATGGTGCTTGAGTGTTGCTGGGTTTAGAAGTGTGAGAGAATGAATTACATTGGAAACAAGGAAGCTAAATGATAGAAATTTCTGATATCACTACAAGAATTTTTTTTTTTTTTTCATTTTCAAGAAACTTTGAGGCATTTTTCCAGTATGTAGGTGGCTCAGTGACCAAGGTCATAAAACAGACTTACCACAAAGTGCTGGGATGATAGAGTAAATGATAAATCCTCTTAGAAGTATGATATTAGAAACCATCACCAGAATGCAACAAAATGACCTGGCTCAAGTAGACGGGTGTGTAAATGGAAAAAGAAATGACCAAGTAGGACAATAGGCCCTTCGTAATTGGACTAAATGGTAGCAAGTGGATCCATGATTGAGGATTTCTGCTAGCCACCTCCAGTGAATGACAGGGGAAGGGGGAACTTAACTAAAAGGAATCAAACTGGCTCATCTAACTTGGCAAGCAGAGATGTTACAGCTAAGGATTGATTCCATCTAAGCATATCACTCAATTATCTCACACTGACGAGCAAGGTAAGGTTGAAAACTAAGTGCACTAGTGAGAAGCTAATAAGATGATGTAGACTACTAATAAAAGGAGTACAATCTTGTGGACATCTCATTAGTGAAGTCCAAACCGAATTTAGCAGATAAATTAACTTGGTTGCCACAGAGATAGTAGTGATTCATTCAGTCACCTTTTTTCTTTCTTTTTTTTTTTTTACAGCTTACCAACCATTTGCAGGTTATTGAAAGCCAGAAAAATATTCTATAGATTGTAAGAATTTTTTTGAGGGGATAATGGCTTACTGATACAAGTTTTAGTAATTGGTCTATAGATGGGAGGAGTAGAGGCCAAGTCATGCCTTTCCCAAGGGTATTTGGGTAAATGAATATAACAAACCCAACTGGAATTAGAACTCTTTCTGGTTAACAATTCCAAGCCATTATCCATTACACCACCTGTACATCCAAGCTTACCGCACCTGGTATTCTTGACCAGGTTCAATGTTACTTAACTTCAGTGGTTGGATAGTAACTGGTGTTTCAACATATGACCCTAAATCAGATAGTAGCGAATAAAAGAAACTAAGCCCCTAATGTCCATTTGTGCTGCTATTGTCAGAGAGCTGATCCAGTCAAGTTGGAAATTCATCAGCATAGTGGGCATCCTTGAGTGAAAACAACACTGTCTTTTGCCAAATCAGTTTGGCCCTTCCAGATCAAGAGTGGCCATTCAGTCAGTGGTCAAGTAATACAGAGCTTGTCAATTAAGAGATCTAACACTGTTCTGCATTGGAAGAAAGGAAACTTCAAAAGAAGTAACACCAGATAAAGGCTAGAGAAAGATATCAGTTATTATAGTGACAAGCATTACTTGCTAACTACAGTCCAACATGTTTGTTATTTTGACTAGCTTTATTTTCAGCAGGATTGTCAAACACCAACTGATATCTTTTGAAAGAAGCTGCCAGTTGAACTCCTCTTGGATAATAACATAGCACCCCACAGCAAGGTTTCTGAAAACTTGGAATGGATTTTTACAACTTTTCAATGTACATATGCTCTGTCAGGAAATACCAGGTTGAGCCAAAAATTTTTTTCAGATTTTCACTGATGATTTTTGTCGATTTATATATCTCCAATGTTATATCATTAATTTGATATAACTTGTTGCCAAATCATTGCTGAAATGTTCATTTTTTATTTTTATATATCGCATATAAACATTGTTTATTCTTTATTTTATAGTTTTGGTAAGTGGTGGATAAAATTGCAATTACAGCTATTTTATGCTAACTGAAAAAAAGGATTCAGTGCAAGGGCAGTGGCAAAAGAAATTAATGATGTGAAAAGTGCAGGAACTGTCAACAAATGTGTGGCACAAAACTGGTTCAGATGTTTCAAAGAAGGTGACACCAGCCTTGAAGACAAACCAAGGTCAGGGAGATGAGGCTTTATTTGAAATGGGTGAACAACACCCAAGTACAAGCACTCGTACATTGTTGGCAGATCTCAGTCCTTCACAAAGCACCATCAATCGACACCTACATAAACTCAGCCTAGTGAACAGACACTGTCGAGAAGTTCCTATGAACTGACCAATGACCAGGCTCAACAACATGTGAACATTTGCAAACAACTGCAAACAATTCCTCAAGATGCCTGTTTTTCATGTCAAATTTTAACTGGGGATGAAAAATGGATCTATTTTCATAATCATAATAGAAATCAGTGGCTTCTCTCTGGCCAGGTTTCGGAACCTGTTGTCAAAGGTCATGTTGCGTGTCTGGTAGAATTTCATGGTGGTGTTGCGCTTTAAGCTTGTGCCAGATGGTCATGCTGTGAACACTGGCCTTTATGCTCAACAACTGCAGCAAGTACATGATGCTTTGAAAGTCCGCTACCCAGCATTGGTTATTTGAAGACACGCACACCTACATCATGACAATGTCCCAGTATACACTGCCAATGTGACCAAGTACAAAACTTGAGGTGGCTGGAGCTGCTGCTGCCTCAACCTGCCTCCAGCCTAGACATTGCTGCCTTCAGATTACCACCATTTCAGAGCCATGAGTCATTTCCTGTGTGGATGGAGGTTCAACAATGTGGATGAGGGTTTTTTTTGGGGGGGGGTACTCTAAACCAGCCAAATGCTATAAGCATGGAAGTGAGCTTCTGGTACAACAGTAGCAACAGACAATAGAATATAATGAGAAATATTTTGATGAATAAACACTTTTTGTACGTAATTTTTTTGAACTAATTAAAGCTTGAAATACAAAAAAAAAAACTTCTGGCTCAACCTAGTAGAATAGTGGAAAGGTGTCATTAAGAGGTATCAAGCGAATTGCTGCAAGGAAGCCGTGTTCTATACCTGAGGCAGTTTATGGGTACAGCATAACATTGAAAGATGATGCTGCACCCACATCTACAACTTCCAATGAGATCCTTAGATACAAGGTTTGACTGAAAGGCATTGTTGCAATGCTTTCATCAGAACCTGAGGTAAGACATTGATATATGGGTGAAAATACCTTAAAACCAGTGCAAATTGAAGAGGGTCACTAGGATCATCAGCATTTTTTTTTTTTAAGCTTTTCACCCCAGGCTGAAAGCCACTAGCACGCAAGGGGTTACAGAGGATTTGGAGCAAGAGCAGATAGGAGTGACAGAGGAAAGAATGTAGAGAAGGATGGTAGATAGATCAATGCAACTGGAGATGTTGATTGACATTACATTTGAATAGTTGGAGATTATAGTTGTCAGGGAAACAGGAATAGGGAAGGGAGTTCCACAGGTGTGAGGTGCGAGATATGAAGCTATTGGAGTAAAAGAGACGTCTACATTTAACAGTTTCAACAGTGAAAGGGTGGGAACGGGATGCCAGCCTCGTATGACGCTTGAATTCATGGAGCCTGGGAACCAGCGATAGCAGCTCATCAGAGCAATTACCATGGAAGTATTTGTAAAAGAGACAAAGAGAGTCGACGGCATGTCTGTGAGAGAGGGACTGAAGACAAGAAGCCAGATCAGTGCCAATTACATTGCATACCCGTCTCTGGATCTTATCAAGAACCCCGAGGCAAACAGAAGGGGCTCAAGACCATATATGGCAGCAATACTCCATGCAAGGGCGGATGGTTGATTTGTAAATTTGGAGGATCGATTCCGGGGAGAAAAATTTCCTGGCCCGGCACAGGGAGCCAACTTTCCTTGCGGTGGATGAAGCAATTGACTCAATGTATTTGTTCCATCTCAGGTCAGCAGACAGCGTGAGACCGAGCAGCTGCAGTGAGGAGCTCTCGAGAAGCATACAATCCATAGATGTTCATGGAGTCCCATGCTATGTCAAGGATATTTGACTCTCACTAAAGACATCAGAGGATACTGACAATACATCTTATAGGAGTCAGAAGGATACTGTTAGACTTGACGATATTTTGCAAAGCTCCAGAAATTATGTAATTGGTGATTCACACAAACTTGAAATGAAAAAAAGTGTTATTTGGATTTTTTTTTTCTTTATTCCTTACAGACTCCTTGTAGAGGATTGAGTCTCAACCACAAATTATGGGTGATGTAGCTATAGGTGTAGTAGTAAGTAACATTTTTTTTTTTTTTTTTGATGGGGTAGAGTTTCTAGCTTCGTGCCCAACCCTTCTTTACCTCAGCTTGGGACATGGTTTGAATTCAGATTTATTCTTCTTCTGGGGTGGTTACTATCCAAAGAGCATGGAAGAAGAAGAGATGAATTTATGTTTCCCCAACAAATTAAGTTGTTTCCTTAAATCTCAAAAAGAAAAAGGAAAACAGACATCTGTTTACTTTGTCTTAATTCTATTAGGCATAGATAAAATAGATGAGATTAGTATTACAAAATTTAGATACAATCAATAATAAAATGAACAATCAACAAAGCCTGCATCCAACAACAATAAGATCAATCAGATGGCTGTGGACATAAAATATAAGTAAAGAAATAAGTAACAATGTGCATTTATTTAGTTCAAAAGGTAGACAGTAATTATTTGAAATTATAATATGACAGCATGTCTAAGTTATTGTAGGGAGAAAGAAAAAAAGAACACATGAAAGTGAAAAGAAAGATAATTCCTACCTTTCCATTTTGTTTCGAGAGAGACGAATTCGGGAAATATCTTCTTTTGTAGCATAAACTGTGACTTTCTGCCGAGAGGAGGAACTACTGCAATTAAAAAAAGACAAAAAAAAAACAAAGATGATTTCCAGGTGGTGAAGAACAAAAAAAGCATCACTACATCACACTTTATCAAATTTCTTAGATGTAGCATTGGAAAATGTTTATGAATCCCACTAAACACCAAGAAGGATTTTATCAGTAGACTCTATTTAGGTTGAGATATTAAAGACTGTCTTGGGTCTAAACACAATGTCCTTTGTTTTAGATTCTCATAATAAATCCATTTTTCTGTTATCACTATCTTCTCTAAAACTAAATCTTTTCTGTGTTGACCAAGAAGAGAAGGAAAGGTGTTTAAATACTGATCTGTGTTTATTTGCCTTAGTTCATGTGGACCCATTTTTCCAATTGACATTGCATAAATTTTTAAGACATTTCTAAGATTTTCTTAACATTGTGAAAAGTTTATATATAAATGTGTGTGTGTGTGTGTGTGTGCACGTTTATTCATATTGTCTTCTTACAGATATTTTTAATTATATTTGAATTTTTATGCATATACACACACATGTAAAAATTCAAATATAAATAAAAATATATCTGTAAAAAGACAATATGAAAACTTATCTTTGCCAATGCATTTCATCCTCTGAGGATTTATTTGCCTTGATAAAATCTGTCAGAGAATGAAATGCATTGACAAAGATAAGTTTTCATATTGTCTTATGGAATAGGCTTTTTCAACATAATCTTCTTTGTTAAAGCACATAATTCAGTGATGAATATTAATCAAATAGATTGAACATTTGTTGTAACCTAGTAGAAGGTTAGTGAATAAGAATAACCAAAACGAAGGTTCAAAATTGAATAAGATTTATGACAGAAACAACATACAAGATTCGCCAGCAGCATGTAGTAAGTAATCAACTGCTAGTGGAGGGCTAGAAATGAATCAAGGTGAATTGCAAGTAAATCCAAACGACTACCACATACAGTTTATTCTACTGTATTTATACGGATTGAGACATACCCATTATAGTCCATAGGTATGGTATAACAACATTATACAGTGAACATTTCAGATCAAGCTTTAGCTAAAAACTACTTTTAATTTGAGAAAATTTTCCAACCCCAAGGTTAATAAGACCATCCCATTTATTAATTTTGCAGTTTTGACCATATAAATAATCTTCCAAGACTCCCCACCACCCATGATTTATTGCATATTAAGAAAAATCTTGATCTCTCACATTATTAAGCCCCTGCTCCACCCTTGAAATACAAACCATGAGCAAGTTTACAAAAACATTGGAAAATACTTGCTACGATTGACTACAGAAAAGATTTCCCTTTACCTACAAAGGCCAGTTAAAGAAGAAAAAAAAATAAAATAAAACAGAAGAGAAATATTTTCCACAAGGAATATTCCTTCATGAGATTCTTAAAAATTCAAATTTTTTTTTCCAAGTTGTACAATTGCAGGTAGGCTTGCAATCACATCATGCTGAAACACCAGTTCCCATATGATCACCAAATTTAATCAACGACAACAGATCAATACTTTGATGGATGACTGTGAATACCAGGTACAGTGAGCTTAGATATGTAGTTGGTGTAATGATAATGGCTCAGAATTGTTAATTGGTTAATTGCAATCAGGTATGATATAGATTCCCTTACATGTAAATACCCTTGGGAAAGATATGAATCTACCTCTTCTCCCGCCCCCAGCTATGGGTTAATTAGTAAGATTTGTATCACTAAACCATTAAAATCTTACAATCTAAAAAAAAAAAAAAAAAAAAAAAAAAATTTCTGGTTTTAAATAGTTATCCCAAAACCTGATAGTTTATGCTGTGAAAATGGGTCAAAATAGTGAAATTTCTTTCAAATTCAACTGGCAATTTCTTGAGTATTTTTAAAAGTTATTTGGATAAAAATTAGTACGTTAAGAAAATTTAATGTTTTTTCTTGTGTATAATAAGTTTTTATTCCAGGTTTCTTTAAATGAGGACACGTTTTAGTGGCAGATGCTTCTGTTTTCTGCTTATGTTCCGAAATCTTTTGTGCTCAGAGTTATGTATTCCTACACATATTAAAATAGTCCCATGTTAAAGAAAAGACACTTGTCATTTTGGTGGGCATAAAATAAAATTTGAGGTTATTTTTCACAAAAGTTTTCAAGTTGAAAATTTCAATGAATGAAATACCAGAGAAATTCACTGGGTATTGAACTCACACTCTTTGGGTCCTGTTACTGGATCTAACAACGGCTTTATCCACTGTCCCGTGTGTCCTTGAGGACATCTGTGTATGAATTTCTGGGTTTCAGCAACCATTTTTACCAGTGCTCATATTGCATTTTTTTGCTGTTATCATTTTTATGTTTTTACCAGAGCTCATACTGCAACTTTGTTGTTATTATCGCTTTTCTCTGGCACTCCTTATTACTGGTTCCCATATTGTATTAATTTCTATGTTTGGTTGGCTCAGAAGATTTTGTGGCCTAGCATATGTGCTGATTCCTTAAGTTTACAAATTTTCCAATGGTGTTTCTTGTCTATGATCTCAACCTGGCCCCACAGAAGGCGGTGATCTCCCTTCTCTCTCCGTATGTGGTCAGCCACGCCTGATTTTTCTACTTCCCCTCATGTTACAGCTTTCTGGTGTTCTTGAAGCCTTACCTTAAGGGGGCAGCCTGTCTCTCCTTTATATTTCAAATTAACAGGAGATAACTGATAACTGACATCCATTAAACATGGTACATTATATTTTTCTTTATAAAGTGAAAATCTAAACTTATAAAATTTAAGACATTTATTTTTTTTGGTAAAGAATTTTTCTGCGTTTCCCCGATATCATAGGTCTCTGTTTTTTATAGTGCTTTTCCTGTCTGGAGATTACTTTAGGCTTTTAAATTTACATGTACTTATGATGAATATTTAAAAGTCTTCTGTTCAGTGAATGATCAATTAAACATCCTGAGAGAATGCTTTCTTGTAAGTGGAAGAGGCAAGCCAAAGAAGACACCAACTAAATTCCTTACAATGTACAAAAAGGTTGCTGATGCAGTTAAAAATACAGTGTAATGAAAAGAAAATGGAAATCAAGTGGGGGGGGGGGGGCTTAATGGGTTGACCATTAACAACCAGTAATCTGAGTGCAGTTCTGGTAAGGTCTCATCTATTTTAGTTAGTCCAACTTCTGTAACTTTTATGGTTTTAAGGACCATGAGATAAATGATGAGGAAAGCACTTAAATAGGGAAAGAGCTCACAGGTTTGGAGAACAATTTAACAAAGAAATTTTTTTTTTCATAAAATCCTTAAGGAGCACTCTTTTCTTTTTTCTTTTTTTTACCTACTTCTTTTGTGATACAAGAATTGTACGTTTTTACTTGCAGATTTTTTCATGGTTCTGCAAACTATCTGAATACAAAGATAGAACAGTTAAGATTTATGAAGCAAGTTCATTAGTTCAACGAACATTTAACACAGCCAAGAAAATTTCGGCCACTAAAGAAGATGACTTAAAGAGTCTTTTTAGATTATTCCAATTTTGTAGCTGATAAACTCACTGCCAATGAAATTATATCAGAGGAACTTGAAGGCCCAGTGACTAACTCTGGAAGCTCTGAAGAAGAACCATATCAAGTGATCTTCAGATATCAGAGACAAGGCCAATGGATTGCTGTATACTATGATTCCAGTTTTTACATGGCCAAGTCATTGACATTACATCTCCAACTAGTACAATAATAAAGTTTCTTTGCTGCAACAAAAGGTAGAAATTATTTCTGATCAACTTTTGTCTTAAGATGGGAATTAGGTTTAATGCCAGTTTCAAGTGATGATATAATCTGAAATGTTCCATAAATATTGGTTATATAGAAGCCTTATAAAGTAATTCAGGTTGCAAATCACCATGAGGAGAGGAAGTGCAGTAGGGCCATTCATACTACCCCAGAATCATCAGTACCAATAAATGTAGTTTTACTCATTTCAATTTTTTGTTGTTTTTTATATTTAAAAATTGAGTTTTAAGGCTTTAACATAAGCATTTGTTTGAAAAATTAATCCATGATTCAATTTGTATAAATTAAAAAAAAAAAAAAAAAAATAAAATCAATAAATAAATGAAAATTTAAAAAAAAAATACGTTTATGAGAAAAGAGTTTTTTTAAAATAACTGCTTTGTTGAATTCTTCATCCAAAAATGAGTAAAGTTTCAGGCTTGTACCCCCGCCTCCCAACTGGATTCCCACCACCAAAGGTATATTTTTTTTTACCCTTTTTTTGCCCTACTATCAAATTTTGCTTCCACCTGTAATTACATGCTGAAATAAGAGTTGTTTTACTGATGTACTCCTGTGAAAAAAAAAATTAGCTTAAATCTCCAAGATACTATGAAACATATTAAGAAGTTTCAATGACTTAACTGTAGAATTAAAATTTTTATGTGAAAGGTCAAAGTTGCCTTCCCGAGTTATTTTTGCCCTGTTTTTAGGTTGGAATGTGATGACCCCCCCTCCCCACCTCAGTTTAGGTTGGTCTTATCTAATAATTATTAATTCCATTAATATTCTTTCTTTCATGACTTAATGACATTGCATTTATAATGATTTCTCACTTGTTTGAAGCCTGCATCTTCACATATACACTGTTAAAGTGGACTTCTAGCCCAACAGCACTCAAACTTTGAAAGATCATAGTTGCTAATTGATCTAGCAAGATAAATTTGGTACCATTTTTTATGTTTTGTCAAGCTTGATATGGCTACATGAAAAGCTTTCAGGTATATTGAAAATAAAAAAAAAAAAATAAAAATTAGGATACCTACTTTAAATAACCTGCAAATGGTAGATAAACCATAGAAAATGAATCAATCAACAATTGCAGGTGGACTAACAGCTGCACACAGAATGAGGATGTCGAGTGCCAAGTTCAAGTTCCAGTTGAGGCAGTCTGGGTTCGCTTTGCACTAATGCCCTTGAGAAAAGTAGAAATCCATCTCTTCAAAACAGTAGCACATAAATAGATGAGCGGACGAGGCTCTCGAGCCTTATTTGATAACCAACCGAGAAAGCAATGTGAAACCACACCAGTATCTTTCGTAAAAATAATCAAGTCAATGCACGCTTGATGTCGTGTAACAAATATTTTGCAGTCTACTGGATACTTCAGCATCCTCCACCACAACACCCCCCACCCCGCGATACATTTGGAGGAACAGAGTCCAGATATACAATTTGGAGTAATTTGCATTTCAAACTGAACCTTTTATTTAATCTACAAGGGTAGACTGCTCTTGTTCCGCTGCCTATGTCTAGGGATATCTCATCTAGTTCTTATTTTTTAGTACTGCTCATCCTGTTCCCACTGAGTCTAAATCTGCACTACTTGGCCTAGGGATTGAACTCAATTACTATGTCATCAAATTCATAAGCCAACACTTTAATCCACTAGACCATGGGTTCTCAACCTTGCTTGCCCCATGCACCCCTTTCACCATTTGTCAGAATGCCATTCCCCCAAACCTCCTTTTCAAGGTGACAGGCCAAATTCTATAATTTGGCAACACATAGCTAAACTTACTATGGTCACAATTCACCACTGAAAATCCAAAATTCACCCCCTGGGGATGAATTTCACTCCTGTTGAGAATCCCTACACTAGACTATTGCTATTGTCCCATGGGACAATCTTGAACCTAGAACCTTTAACCCTTATCTTCTTTCATTCCTGCCTCTGCTGACACAACATGATCGAAAAACTGCCAGTCTGTGCCTCTTATATTAAGGGCTTGTTCAAAAGATCTGTTGTCCATGCAACATCAGGACAATATTTAGAAGCAGCTCAAAATTACAGAGATTGAAACAAAGAATACAACAGTTAAAACAAACAAACAAACAGTAAGGCTCAACAAATATTGAGAAGCTGTAATTAGGAGGGAGACAAATATATAGAGGGAAAAGGATAGTCACTAACACTTGTGGAATGAAGTAAAAATACTAGATAGAAAACACCAAAGTGTCAGATGTCTGAAGGAATCAGCATATATGCTAGGCTATGACAATCTACTCAGTAGGCCTAGCATAGGAATATGGGAACCAAAGAAAGAAAGAGAAATGTTTCAACAGCAGTAAGAAGCATCAGCAGTGAATGCAATCAAGCATGACAGCAACTGCAGCATCACCAACAGGCAGGAAAGAAGAACATTAGGTTTGAAACTGCAAGTCATAAGTTCAAGATTGCTACTAGTGGATTAGAGCGTTGGTTCATGAATTTAGTAACATAGTAATTGAGTGTTTAATCCCTGGGTCAGGTAGTACAAAGTTAGATTCAGTGGAAACAATATGAGCACTAACAGTACAAAATCAAAACAAGACATGAAGAGCAGAATGAAAAAAGATCTAGCTCCATAGACTAACTAAAGGGTTCAGTTTCAAATTCCCTGAAGGTTATTCACATGGACAGGCACCTGATGAAGGTCATAGGTCACAACAGCGAAGATAATGTAAAAACAACAAAGATGAAGTGTTGTATAAGTTCTTATTTATAAAACATGTCCTTTTTCTGTATTAGACTTTCTACCCAGTAACACTTAACCCACAGACATTTTCATTCATGCCTGGCTAGTGGTTCCAAAATCCTGGGCCTACCTCCTATGTAGCCTAAGTTTCCTTTTGTCATGACATTAAAAAGCAAAATCTCATCCACTATGTATGCCACTTAAATTCAAAAATACCTCATATAAATAAAGATTTAACTCTTTCTTCCCTGACGGTCCAGTTCGATTACTACCCTACACACCATTCTGACATTACTTCCCTAAGACCAATAGTGAAAATTGATAGTTATTTAACAGAGCCATACAAAAATAAGATGTAAGATTATAAATAATAAAGATAAATGCATGAAACAATCAAATCAAACAGTTCGGGATTAAGTAGTTGAAAGAAAAAAAAAGGCTATTTATTTCTTCTCAGTGTCTAGAATATTTACCAGTCCAGGATTTCCTCTGAATGTGTCAAGATCAACTCGACAAAAATCAATTGCTCCATTCCAATGTTGTGCCACCATTGTCATCTTGGTTTCAATTTAAATTTGTCAGCAATACATCATTATCAGAGTCAAATTCTGAGATTGCATCAATATCTGATAAATTATTTTCATTTTTCACACATATCTCGTACTGTTTTTGCTCTAGGACTACATCAATTTCAATGAATTCTTCAAACATTCACGGTCGGACGCCATGCTGGTTTATAAAACTTTTCATTCAAAAAAATAGCTTGGTTCTCTCAAATCTAACTACCCAGATGCTAAAGTTATTTATAAAACATTCCCTGATTGGTTCAAATTAAAAATAGCTTCCTAAATCCTCCAATCACAGACTGTTTTACATCAAAAGTGAACATATCAGAAAGCACAACTTCAGGTGTGATCAGACTGCAGGAGTGAAACATAAACAATGACTACGGTCAGGATTCAACTCTTCATGAATTTTAATCTCAGGACTAGAGTCGGGACTGGGAGGAAAAGAATTTTAATATTTTTGCTTTTCCTATCTCTAATTTGCAGTCATGTTTCTTTCGCAAATGTTTACATTGCCTTTTCAATTACAACCTTTGTCAGGATTACCCGTACATAATGGAGGTTGTCCTACGAGTTGATGTACAGGATGCAATGGGTAAATTGTCTCCATTTTATATTTTTAAGTTTGCACGTGCGTTTTGTTTGTTTTTGTTAACTGCACAGAATAGTAGGGTCAGTTGGGCACCATCTGTGAGATAAAAGAGCACCGTGAAAGAATTCACTCCACCAGAAATTTAGAAATGGTATGCTCTACTGCTTGGCATTCATGCTGGAAGCTCCAATACAAACATTTCAGAGTGTTTGGGTGTCACTCTTGAGGACAGTGCAGCAGATTCAGAAAGAGTTGGATGAGTTGAGGGTGCTTGGAGTGATCACTAGTGATGGCAATGTTATGCCTCCATTCATCTTCACACAGGGCCTCAGACTCAACACGGAGGCCTACATCAAGTGCCTTAACGAGTTAGTGATGCCCTGAGTTAAAAGGGTGGCTGCTAGAAGACATTATGTCTGGCAACATAAATCTGCACTATGCCACACTTGCAGGAGAACCCAGTCATGGCTGCAACCATATCACTCCTTACATCTGGCCACCTAACTCCCCACACTGCAACCCCTTGATTATTATGTGTGGAGCACAGTTGGGTGAGAGACCAACAAAACTTCTTGTAACAGCAAAGATGAACTGAAGGCAAGGATTATGGCAGCATTCACCAACGTAAACAAAGAGACCGCCCAGAAGAGTTGCAGGAGATTCTGAAGTTATCTGGAGGCCATGGATTAAAGCCAATGGCGATCTTCTTGAATAAATTTACTCTTTAGTATTTCAAGATATTTTGGTGTAATGATGGTAAACATATCTGTTAAAATGAGATGTCAGTGTTATTTTCATTTTTGAATAATTTAGACGACAATTTATCCATCGCACCCTGTACATGCTTCAAGTTATAATTCAATTCGTTCTAAATAAAAAATATTCTATACACGTGTTGCATTAAACATGAAAATGCATGAATTTTAACACCTCCAGAAAAAAAATTACTTGTGCATGGTCTGACCCCTATTTTTGGCATAAAAATCTTATAAAAACTCACACTATGCTTGAGTATATACTGCATTCTCAAATGTACATCCTGTTCTTTCCTTTACAACAACTTCAATCAGTAAGCCCCTACTTTGAGCGGCTCTTGGGCCTTGTATTGGGTGAACAAAAAAGGAAAAATTACTTTGCATCGCTATAATGTTAAATGAAGATTGATACTTATGCTTCATACATTCTGCTACTATTTTTGAGGGGCAGAGGGAGGGAGACAGAGGGGGAGAGAGAGGGTAACAAACTAAAACACTTACTCTTCTTCTGAATCTGATGAGGCTGATGATCGGTCATCACTTGATGATGAGGAAGAAGATGAGGAGGAGACTTTCCTTTCGCTTTTATCCTCTTTCTCAGTTTTTCGTTCGGTACTCTCACGTCCTTCTTCATCATCCTCATCATCGTCATCATCCGAGTAAATACTGTTTACTGGCATTTTCTTCTTCTGTTGCTCTTTGATAGCAATTTCTGGAAAAAGAAAAATATTAATCTTAAAAACCAATAAAATCCAAGAGAGAAAGCCAGGAAAAAAATATACATACTGCCTTAACCCATTCAAAATTGATTTTATTTGTAAATTCTACTTTTCTATGGCCAATTGGCATTAGATTTGTAAACAATGCATGCAACTAGGCCAGCTGGAGAAAAATTGCAAGACTAGCAGATACTCTTCCTGTAGAATTTCCAAGCATATGCAGTGAAAAACTTCTCACAGAAAGTAAATACAAATTATTTGAGGCCTTTTTAAAACATGTTGGGTTTGCATATGAAAGAATCAATAGAAAATCCCAAATGTCAAGTCAGCAAAAAAGTTAGGAAATTTTTTAACAGACATTAACTTTGTAATTTTGCTTAATCCTAGAATCTCATGAAACAAAATTATTTTTGAATCAAAATTTCGTTTATGGGGATTTGAAATATATTTTTCAAAGAAACAGCAATTTTCTTTATAGTTTATTTGTGTATTTTAATATTTTGAAATTGGAATTATAGTTGCCTTCTATAGAACTAAACTGAGGATTGAAATGGATCTGTCACCTACTTTCTTTAACAGAAGAGTAACTCTTTAATAGGATCTGATCGTTGACAGTTTTTAGGCATAAAAAATGATTCTGCATTACTGTACGGAAAATAAGATAAAACAGGAGTACTGATGCTATAGGATTTGAGAAATAGGTCAAATGAAAATTATTTTGGTATATTGTATGTTACAATGATTATTGCCTACACATCACAAGGAATCGCTTTCTTGTGTCTGATTATATAAATATATATTAGAGATGTGTGGTTTAATTGAAAAAACGACTTTTTTCAGTTTCATCTTTACACCGTGAAACCACATCAAAATTTTTTATGAAACCGAACAATTTTTGGTTTCATTTTTATATCACTACTGAGTAACCATATCCAAAGAAACACTATTAAAAAAGACTTTCAGATGTTAATGAAATTAGATTTTATCAATATTTATACTGTTATTATAAGAGAAAAAGACTGAACAATAATATGTTAAAAACATTTAATTAACTAGTTTTAGGAAATAAATGTTCAATCTATTTGTTTACAAAAGAAATGAAGAAAAAAGGAAATACAACATGATGTTTCAGTTTTAAAAAAAAACAAAACTTTTCATGGTAAGATTAAGTTAACAACAAAATAGCGAATAAAAATTAAAAAAAAATAGTTGCAAGTTTCATCTTAATGTTAAATTTTATGAAGTCGGATTTTTTGTAAGGGTTCCCTAGTAAGCCAGTACACCAATCACAAAAAAGTTGTTATAAACAAGAAAAATGAATGAAGATGTTTTTTTTTTTTATCTAGGGAATGCACCTAAATTAGATATTAAAAATTAAAATAGTTCTTAATTTCATTTTTAAATTTGTATATTTCCAGTCTCTAATGTAAAATTAAAAATAAAATTGTTTTTTTTCTACAAATAAAATGATGTTTCTAGGAAATACACCTAAAATTAAATATTAAAAAAAAATAAAGTAAGTTTTAATCTGTGCATATTTTCAAAACTGCAAGTCATTTTTCTTAAATCCAAAGTAAAAATTATTCTTTTTTAGCCACTATAGTTCGATGGGTGTTCTGCCTATAAAATTCTTCTAAACAAGGAAAATTCATTCATTTTATTTTTACAAATATCTTTATGGTTTTATCTAGCGAATACACTTAAGTAAAATTATATCAAAATGATTAAATTTCAGTTTTAAAATGTTTATCTAAAAAAAAAAAAAAAAAGAAAAAAAGAAGAACAAGTGATACTCACAGATATGGGAATCTACACATTCTAAAAATGAAATTAAATGCTTTTATTTTTGTGTATTCGCTAGATTAACAAATTTATTTATGTGAAAAAATAACTCATTGATTTTCCTTGTTTAGAAGAAATTTATTCATATTTCATATTTTCAGCTGTTCAAAGCAAAATACTGCAAAAAAAAAAAAATAAAAAAATAAATAAATAATAATAATTCAATGAATAAAAGCACATATAAATTACATATTTAGAAAGATTATATTATTTTCTTTCCAGCCAAATGAATATTTTTAAGATTGGACCAGAAATACACGATAAATTTTGAGTTGAATGGACTAAGTTTCAAATTTATCAATCTCAAACAAAATCAGATATCAACTGGAAATTCTATCATTGCACAAGAAAATGAATAGCTTCCTTAAAAAGCAAAAATACTAAATTAAAAACTGCAATATCAAGGAGCAAATTAAAAACATTCCGGGCCAGATCCAGACACGCAATCCCTAAATTTTGGATTCCCAAGTTACTGCAATTGTTTTCAATGATTCCTTTATGTGATTATTTTGCAACAAATTTTTCGTACAATAACAATTTTTATAACTTGGAAATAAATTTGGGAATAATCGAAATTAGTTGCAAAATTCGGCGAAAGTCAGCCATGAAATAAAAATAATTGTTTGTATGGAAAGTAAGGACCTACATATCTAAAATTGTCTTTAAATTAAGTGGCAGCAGAAAAATTATAATTCCACTTTTAAAAGGTAAGCTTAAATATTGATGCAATACTGAAATGTAGCAATCAATTTTAAATTCTTCTATAGTTTATCGTTGTCTATTGCTTTCTACTTCTCCCTACCTATTGTGATGAAGATCCAATCAAGTGCCTTCCCGATGGGGCAGCTTTTAAGCTAGTATATATATATATATATAAGCACAGGTAACAAAAATATGCAAACCAAGTTCAAATTTGAGTAAACCTCTCTTCCTTTCATTCCAATCTGTCTCACCAAGTAGCAGGAAAAAAAAAATTACATCCGCTGTCAACTTTCGCAGAAGTTAGTGTCTTTCAAATGAATGCATGTGCGCACACACCCACATAAAATATATATATATATATAAACGTAAATCATTCATTCGAAAAACAAATAATGAAGTTAATTATATGGCAATTAATTATATATTGCCATATAATTAACTTCATTATTTGTTTTTTGTATGAATGATTTACGTTATATAAATTGAACACGCACCACATAATTGAGATTATATATATATATATACATATATATATATATACACACACACACATATATACATACACACAAGAATAACCAACAGATACACTAACTTTTTTTTTTCGCATATGCAATCTTCCAAGGAACATTTAATTGATATAATTGTTGGTTTTCTGCAATATGTTAATTGGTGGGGAGGAGTTCTTATAGATTAACGTATTGCAGAAAACCAACATTATATATCAATTTAAATGTTCCTTGGGAGATTGCATCTCCAACAAAAAAGTTAGTATATATGTTGATCAAGAGGGCTCACTCTACAAATGAATGATTCATTGTCCATTGCACAACATTTGCAAAAACATTCATATATTCATACATACATATATACACACACACATATATATATATATATATATATATATATATATCTCCCCCCAATTTTGAAATAAGGTGTTGAGTATTGTCCTCAAAATGAACAAAACATGAACAATACTCAAATACCTTATTCAAAAACTGAAAAAATGCAATAAAAAATTAAACAGACTTCGTCAGTTCTATTTAATCAAACTGGTTTGGATATGTATTTTAGCCAGCTAGTAAATCCCTATCACAGACATCTGCTCAGGCACATTTGTGTTTGTTCAACAACCACAGAACCCACTTACAGTTTATACTGTAACTATGCTGATTGAACCTTAATTACAATTTGAGAGAGAGCACATAATCTGTCATGATCAGCAGTTTGAACAACACCAGTATTCTCAAATCCTCGGACAGGATGACTTGTGACTTTGTTTTAGCACAATCATCAACAGCTACTGAACAGTTCCGTCTACCCAATTTCACTCATGAGGATTGGGGTGAAATCCGTGGTATGGTTTCCAGCCACTTTCCAAAGGTATCACATGCCAGGACTACCTGCTCAGTCCAATAACATCAAGAAGCCATCTTCCTGACAAATCCATCACAGTGAGATTTGAACACAGGTCCCATGATTGGAAAGCAAATGTTCTAGCTACACACTCATATATAAATATGAAATTTGACTATTTAAAAAAAAAGATAAAAAATTGCTTCCCATAAATATACTAATTTCCATTGTATACTTCGGCAGAAACTTCAGTTGCAGCAAGGGGCTATACAACATTCAGACCATGCACAGTGAAATTCCATAAAGCTATGTGTTGTATCACACACACACACACACACACACACATGGATCACAAAGTCCACTTAGTTATTATAATTAGGCGAATTTTTCACTGTATAATGTTCAATCTGATTAATACTGACATCATTTTTCATCATTAAGCTAATCCTGATTCTCTGACATAAAATAAAAAGACAGTCAAACCTTTTGTCTTTTTTTCTTCTCTTCTAGCCTTTAAGTTCTTAAAGGCTGACATCTTGCTATCCTTCTTGTCTTCAATGTTTTTCCGTCGCTCTTTACTTCGCTGACTTGGGGTGGCGACTTGTCTGGTGGCAACTGGGTCAGAAGAAGCCTTTTTCTTCTCTTTCTGATCTTTCTTTTTGGCTTGCCGCAATTTTTTCTCAATTTCAAACCTACAAAATAGGAGAAATAATTATTAAAAAAGAAAACAGAATCATATCTAATAGGTTATCACAAAATACAGAAAAAGAATTTTACTAACACTTGACTAATTGATGGCCAGTTACTGAGACAATGAATGAGTAATCAAACCTAAATGTATATAAGCCCCAAATACACATGCAACCTGTTTGATCAAATCCAACCTGATAATAATGTCCCTATAAATCTGATTGAAAATGTACAAAATGGTATCCATTAAATAAGAAAGGACCTCAACATAGATTCAGTAAGGATAGAGAAAGGATAAGTGCATTATGAGGTTAATGTTTTAGCTTTGTAGCCATATGCAGTGCTGGGTGAAGCTATGCCTAGTGCAGCCTATTCTATGTTCAATTTTCTTATGTCCTATACTTAATTTGTTAAAACTGATCCATACACCAAGGAATTTGAAGTTTAATATTTACTAATTCCACAGTCTTGAATTTTTAGGATGGTTTCAGGGTAGGTACAATCACTGCTTTCATTGCAATTCCCAAATAATAGTTACCATTTTGGAAAGGCTTATCGTGAGTCCTATTTCTTGGAGTACTTGGTAGAGGATGTTGATATTTTTTTTTTTTTTTGTTGTACAAGAGTTCTTTTCATTTAAATCAAAACTACATTAACTTTTTCCAGATATTTTTTATTGTAACTAAACTAATTTGCAACTCCTGATTTCAAAACCTTAAAAAAAAAAAAAAAAAAAAAAAAACCCAATAGTGATTGGTTATTTTACTAACTTTTATCAACCACTATGGATCATTAATGCCAAAATGGTTGTACAATGCACATGGAGTAAATAAAAAAAGGGCACCAATATTCAGAAAACTTAAAACAATTACTTGGTTACTTATTTTAGTGCATCATTTTACAATTATTGACATGTGACACAAACAATTGTCAGTGCATTATTTAAACAAATTAACCATAAATAATCAACAGTGGCTTTTTATAGCTGTCACATTATTGCCAACTAAGAGTTTTTGTATTTCTTTTATCAAATGAAGATAACTTTAATAAAATCATTCTACTTTGTTTCATTGCAGATAGAAATGGCAGCACTTTTTTCTCAACTAGATTATTCAATATCATCATCATCTTCAGATGAACATTCACCAATAAAAAAAAACATGCACACAAAATACCCTTAAGGAGAAAATATCAATGGAAGTGTTGTAGGATATTGTGGTAGACTAGAGGATTAGAGGGAGAGAGAGACAATAAACTGGGGAAGGACAAAAAATAAGTATCAGTGTCATTAGAAAAAGGAAAACAGATGGAAACCCATGCAGGGCTAAAATGTTGGCACATTAATTTAAATTCATAATAAATAATAATTTGCATCATTTCAAGTTTTTTGTCATTTGATTTAATGCTTTCAAGCTGCTTTTATAAATTTGAAAAACCCATTTAAATAACACGCTAATCAATTTAGCTTATGAAATAAGTAGAAATGTAATCATGCTAAGAAATCCAGTTAATCAAGTGCTGTATAATCTGTTGATAAAAACAATTCATTTACCATATTTCCTACAATACAAGTTACAAGTATTGAAAAAGAAAAAAATCATCCTCCACCATATACTCCAGTGATTGAATTATTAGACCGACACCCAAACACTTCTGTACAGTATTTACATTAGTTCAAAATTCCAACCACCTGAAGAAGGCCGGAGCGTACAACGGCCGAAACGTTGTGACAAATATGGCGGCAAAGATGAGGACAATAGTCCGACTAATGTAAATACTGTACATGATACCTCATCTCAGAGATATAGACGGACTGTGATCATAAATGATTAACATATGATTACAAATTAAAATGTTTAAAGAAAAAAAACTTTTTTTAAAATAAAAAGTTATATATAAGCTTGGGTAAATAATCAATTAAATATCTCCCCCCCCCCACCACCCACTGAAATATTCCTTGACAATTTATACCAAGCAATATATACCAAGAAATGCAGCATTTCAAATTCATAAAAAATTCAGAAGTTACCATTTTTCATATAAAGTTTACAATAAGTTATACTTAAAGTGATTAAAAGATAACTTAAGCTCATCTTGTGATGAATAGACAAAAAAAACAACAAAAAAAAAAAAATATTTATATCCAACCTTGTTTTGAGAACTGCTCGTCGTTCACTTCTGTTGTACAGTTCCTGTTCTCTTTCTTTTTCTGTCATTTGTTCTAATCTTTTGCGATCCTCTTCATCTCCAATAAGATCTTCATCATAACCATCAAAGAATTTGTCATCAGATTCAGAACCCGACATTTCACTTGAACTATGATCAGAATCTGATACCTCACCTGCAATTAGAGATTATTGAACATTAATTCATAGTCAGACATTGTCATTTAGGGCAAATTAAACAGGAAAATAAAAAACAAACTGGATATACAGGTATTTCTAGACCAAAATTCACAAACATGTTTAGTTTCTGCCCTGTGATTAGAGAATTAAAATGCAAACCAGGAATAATAAGCCTCAAAAGTAAAATGAAGGCAATGATTCCAGAGTTAATCTCAAGTTATAAATAGTAGTTATCAGGTAGTAGGCAATCAATAATTCTTTAATTTAACAGAAAAGAGTAAATAAAAGTATGTTTAAAAAGAAATTCAGATGCGTGGCCGATTGGTCAGATTTTGCAAAGTTGATCAGGTTGAGAAATTTTCAGCACCCACAAATAAAATACCATTGCTTTTCATATACTGATGGGGGGAGGGGGAAGAAAGAAAGAAAGAGAGGTGGAGAAAGAAAGAAAGAGAGGGGGAGAAAGAAAGAAAGAGAGGGGGAGAAAGAGGGGGAGGAAAGAGAGAGGGGGGAGAAAGAGAGAGGGGGGAGAAAGAGAGAGGGGGGAGAAAGAGAGAGGGGGGAGAAAGAGAGAGGGGGGAGAAAGAGAGAGGGGGAGAAAGAGAGAGGGGGAGAAAGAGAGAGGGGGAGAAAGAAAGAGGGGGGGGAGAAAGAGAGAGAGAGGGGGAGAAAGAGAGAGAGAGGGGGAGAAAGAGAGAGAGAGGGGGAGAAAGAGAGAGAGAGGGGGAGAAAGAGAGAGAGAGGGGGAGAAAGAGAGAGAGGGGGGAGAAAGAGAGAGAGGGGGGAGAAAGAGAGAGAGGGGGAGAAAGAGAGAGAGGGGGAGAAAGAGAGAGGGGGGAGAAAGAGAGGGGGGAGAAAGAGAGAGGGGGGAGAAAGAGAGAGAGGGGGAGAAAGAGAGAGAGGGGGGGAGAAAGAAAGAGAGAGAGGGGGAGAAAGAAAGAGAGAGAGGGGGAGAAAGAAAGAGAGAGAGGGGGAGAAAGAAAGAGAGAGAGGGGGAGAAAGAAAGAGAGAGAGGGGGAGAAAGAAAGAGAGAGAGGGAGAGAAAGAAAGAGAGAGAGGGGAGAAAGAGAGAGAGGGGGAGACAGAATTATGATGAATCACTGATATTCAGCTCAGTTTTTATTTTCAAATAATGCACAAATCGAATCTTCAAGAAACATCTCATACTCAGTTACTGAATACTTTCATCCAAAAAACATCACAGCAACAAAATGCCTTGGCATGAAGAATTAAACTGGCTTGCTGAACTTTAGTCCCTATATAGAAGTCTATTCAAAAATTATTCAGCCACTATGAATATCTCAGGAACCAGTTGTGTGGCCAGATAAAATGGCAAGCAATGAGAGGAAACCATACTTTGCAAACAGATGCTCCTGTAGAATTAATCAGCAGTGAGACAACTGTGTTTGTACTACTGTGATATTCAACATGATAATGTGTCTGCCTATTCTTTACATCTCATGTGGGTTTTTTTTTTGTTTTGGCAAAACATTACATCAACCAGATATGCCAGTCCCCATTACATTCCAGATTTAATTTCTTGCAACTTCTCAATTTTCATAAATCTAAAAATCACCACAAAAAGAAAACTTTCAGACTGGAATAAATTAAGGAGAACACAAGGCAATTGAAAAAGAGAACTTTGCAGACTATTTTTTAGGGGGGGGGGGGCAAAGGGACAACTAGGACGTGTGCAAGGTCCCAAGGATAGCACATTGAAGGAATTCAGAGTGAATTGCCACAAGTAAGCTATTTTTCCAACAGTAGTATAAAATGGTGATTTCCAGACAGTCCTCATATATCTATCATATTGTTAACCAGAGGAAGAAATTTCATTTAAAAGTAAAACGGGAGAAACAATTATGCATCAGAAAAAGGATGTGGTTTAGAAAAGTAGTATAGGAAAGAAAAAAAAAAAAAAAAAGAATCATATTAAACATGTTTAATGGAGGTGATTTGAGGACCCACTATTCTCGTCTTTGTAGGAAGTGGAGCATTGCTATCCCAAGATATGTTCATGGTCTCTTTCAAGGAGTTGATTTTTCAGATGAGTAGGAGGGGAGGGTTAAGTGCCACTCTCTCTACATCGCTTTCATCATCCAGCAACAAGTTATACGTCAAAGATATGAATGCTACAGCCTGTCTGAAGTTATTGTGCAAATCAAATAAATCTCAATAACTCAAAAAGTTCTGAATCAATATTTGTAAAATTTAAACTAGTCTATTTCCACTCTTAGTCAAATATTTCACTAAATTTTCTGCCATTTTTAATGATTAGTTTTTGAGTTATTAAGAATTTACAAGAATGGACTGACTGAAATCATTATGTAGATTAAACTAATATTGAAATCTAATAAAAAAACATTTTTTTCTTTTTGCCCATAATATATGTTGAAACATGGGTAAAGGGAAGGATCTAATAACTGCTGAAAAAAAGAAAATAAAGTTATTGAGAGAGGAAATGTCCACATTGGAGATATGAAAGGAGCTTTGCAGAGATCATTGAATGATAAAGAAGGCTGTTGAAAATATAAGTTGAGAACATGAACAAAGAAAAAGGCTTTAAGAACTTGCTTCCTTGAGATGAACGTAAACTAAAGCAAGTTATAGTGAAATAACCACTTCTGACCAGCGCTCAGATCTTTGAAAAAAGCTGGAATTCAGGGAGTCAGGCAGGACAAAAGGTGTAGAATACTTTGTGAATTGGGATCTGTAAAAAAAAAAAAAAAAAAATCTAGGCAACCTCCTCTCACTAAAGCAAATATTTTTAAGCATCAAAATTGAGCCAAGAAATACATGAAAATTGACTTTTCTAAAGTAATTTTCATGGACGAATCTTGAGTGACATTTGATGCACCTGATGGATAGGCCAAAGGATGAATTTTATCCAATTCAGGTGTGCATATGGCTAAAAGAAAGCAACAAAGCGGCAGTAGTGTTATGATATAGGCTGGAATTGTTGACCAAAACATTATTGGACCATTCAAAGTCGATGAAGGAGTTAAACTGAGCAATGTTAACTATTGCAATTTTATGGACAAGACCTTCTTTGCATGGTACAAGTCTCGCAGCTTCAAAGTGAAGTGTGTATTTATGCACAACAATGCCCTTCTTATGTCTCTAAGCTTACCCATAAATTCTTTGAGCATAAAAGATTTACCAAAGAGAAGATAATGGAATGGCCACCTTCAAGTCCCGTTCTGAATCCGATCAAAAATCTATGGTGAAGATAAAATTATGTGAAGGTGGCAAACAATATAACAACAAAGCAGACCTAAGGGAAGTAATTAAAAAATACCATGTCAGAAATTGAACCTTTAAAGTAAAAAGAAATTAATGAAATCAATGGATAATAAATTACTGGCTGTTATTGAGAAGGGTCACTACATTAAAATGTAAAGGATTCAAAGACTTATCATGTATTTATTTGTTCTATTATAGGTGTTGATCAATTTTTCATTTTATTTCCTTTTTATTGAAGTAAAATATTATTTGGTTTCGCCTAAACTTCAGACGGCAGTTTTTTTTAGAATACATCAAATAACTTCAATAAAACATATTGATACTACCTAAAATTTTAACTCTGGCTTTGCTTTCACATCTAAATTGATTGTTTAAAATTTGACAATTTTTTTTTTTCAAACCAAATTTGAATTATTGAAGTTTATATGATTTGCTTAATAACTTCAGACAGGGTGTATATTACTGCCAGCCTACGCAGGTGCACATGCACACACACTGCAAAAACTACAAATTAGACAATTGTATAAAGCTTTATATTGTGTGGATTGATGTGAAAGGAAACTCAACCTTACCTTCTTCAGGTTCTGAAGCACTTCTTTCACTTTCCTCTTCACTCTCAGATGATATGGCTACTGATTTTCGGTTGTTCTTTTTGGGTGTCTTCACCTTCTTTTTGTTACTGCCTTTACCATCCATTGTCCACTATAAAAAAATTAACAAATTCTCAGAAATATAAAAGATCGCAATAGGTATTCTAATTGGGAAAATCAACTGTGCAATGAGATCATTAAAACTTTTTCTAAATTGAATTACAAACATGTTTAAAAACTGCATTCATTTAGCATTGAATGACATTAACTACTTATGTAGGCCAAGATATCACAAACAGGATTCATTAAACAAACACATCATTAATGATTACTTATGGTCTTTCTTTCTCACTCACACACACACACACACACACACAATTAAAACAATAATCATGATTATATTTTAACAACAACTGCATTTGAACCTGGTACACACAAAGGTTTGTTTCATTGGTGTTTTTTTTTTCCTCTCCCTCTCAATCACTTTACTGCTATCCCATAATTACCCAGCTTAGCTTTCATAATTTTAATGCACTAACAAAATAATATTGGGGAAAATATCTAAGATTACATGGTTTGTTGATTGTTTAGCAGCATATCAACCTCTAAGGGTTATTTAATGCCGAAAGCTAAATACTTTGAACACAATTTTATGTCTTCGACTAAATATATTGTAAATGCAATTGTAGACCTCCAACTACAGATAAAATGTACTGTTGGTCATTTTCCTATGAAATGTATTGCTGGTCATTTTGCTTTAAAAATGTATTGTTGGTAATTTTTTTATATGAAAAAGTATTGCTTGTATTTTTATACTTACATATAGTGCTTTGTTTTTGTTTCGGGGTTTCACTATTTGCCCATAGCTAGGCCCCCTAACAGGTGCTACCACCTGAGGTCGGGTTAGAACTGGGAACAACAACAATTAAGGTGGTTCCATGCTCCTCAAAATCACCCAATTAGAGGCCTTGCTGCCAGATGCAGTTTATTGTCTAACCCAGGGTTGATTAGATAGCTAAGTCAGTCAGGCCACAACTTGATAAAAAAAAAAAAGTACATATTTTACATAACATTTTCCAGCATAATCTCCTTCCCTTGTCAATGTAATTGATTCAGTAGTGAATAGGAACCACAATTCAAACATTATACAGTGAAAATTTTCGATCAAAATTCAGCTAATTACTGTAAGACTTATGCATCTTCATAAATAAATTTTTCAAATTTTAACCTAAAATCTTAGAAAGTTTCAAGAATAATAAATAAAATAAAACACTTATATCAAAATATAATCTAATAAAAATTTGTTTACAATGTAGATCTTAGCAACTTCCACAACCAGATTTTTTTTTCTTTTCTTATTAAGTCAAAAAGTTTCATTCTTTCACTTAAATACTTTATGGCTTCTCTTTGGCACATTCAACTTGCCAGATGACAACACTTGTACTTTGGGACCATTAGTAATTAAAACTTATGAATTGTTTATTTCTGGGATTCACCTTGGCTAGCAAAAACCATGAAAAGTGAAACTACAGTTAAAGAAGAGGTGGAATGACATTGTATTGTGATAAACGCTTGCAATTAATCAGCTGCCTTTTGTTAGTCATTCCAGTTTTAGAAAACAGCCATAAACTGAAAACAAATGAAACCGATTTGTTTTACTTAATTTATTTCAACAAATGCATTAAACACATTTTTAAGAGTGACCAAGTTTCACTGCGACTTCTCAGCTTCATCCAGTTTATTGCTGATGATCTTTGAAGCATCAAGTGAATTCTCTCTCTCTCTATTATTTATTTATATATATATATATATATATATATATATAAAGGGACTAAATATTGTGACTTGATAGAAACACAGCATACAGCTTTAGGTACATATTCTCAAGGACTGTAACAAGTGGCAGTTGAAGAAAACATTCCATTCCATAATAAAGCAATCCAAACATTAAATTACTAATATTTAGCACCACCAAACCATGAATGTTCCAAATCTATTTAAAATACAGTTTATAAAATATGTTTTGTTTGTTTTGTTTTACGCCATATCAACCTCAAAGGGTCATTTAATGCCGATGGCTTTCTTTTTTTTTAATATTGTTTTGTTAGAAAACTATTTCTGTTTCTCCCTTTTTTTTTTCTTTTTTCCTTTTAAACGTATGACTTTCTTTTAAATTTTCTGATAGAGGCCGATTTTCTTGAAATACGAAAAAATGATTTGGGGGCTGTTTTTTTTTTTCAAATATATCTTTAGTGAATATTAATGAATTCCTTTATTTCTCAATTATTAAAATGCCATTATCGATTTTTTTTTTTACAGTGATATTCATGCTGCATAATACCTGGGATCCACCTGCAGAGGGTTACAGAGTAAGAGGCGTAGTTCATGCAGATATAATAACACTTCAACAGGTTAAGATTGTAGTGAAGGTGTGAAGGCTAGAGCTGACGAAACTAAGGAATATAGTTTGTCTGAACGCTTTCCATAGAAATGGCAATAAAGCAGGGAGATGTTTTCTCTGTGAGAAAGGGGTTGTAAGGTGGAAAATAATTTGTCACCCACAAGGACACGGAGATGCATTTGGGCTCTATCAAGACTGATAAGTGAAGACTGGGCGGCTCCTGCCCATATATGACAAAAGTATTCCATTTTAGGCCTGATTTGGCTCTTATAAAGGTAGAGGATAGCAAGAGGAGTCGGATACTTACTGAAGCGGTACAAGGAACTAACTATATTTTTAGCAATGGATTGTGTGTACGAGTTCCATTTGGTCTGGGTTGAGTTTGTCTCAAGGGAACATCCAAACATCATGATTGGTGACAGTTCAGGGTCCAATTGGCAATAATAGAATGTAACTAGTTTGTTTTTCGAGGAATTGAATGTAACCAGCCAGTTTTTTTCCCCAGAGTTAGATCAGAGGAGAGATCAGCTGCCAATCTCTGATCGTCTAGAGTCTTTGAAGGTTCATCCATATGCAATCAGAATATACTCTTAAGATCATTTATGTAAAGTAAAAGAAGGGTTGGTCCAAGAAGCAACCCTTGGGGGCACCTGCATTGATTGCTAGGGCTTTGACAGACTGGCTGTTAACAACTACCTTCAGGAACCTACCCATTTGAAAGAACATTATAATTGAAAAGACTCTTCATGCCACACATTGTAAAAAGCCTTTGAAATATCTAATGTAATAATCCTTGAAATGTATGTTGCTGTTTAACGCCTCACTGATTCTGTGAGTAATGGTAGTTAGGACATCAGCAGTGGATTCAGCCAATCAAAACCCATACTGCTTGTCACTCAAGAGGTTGTTCCTATTTAGATGATCAACAATTTTGTTGTTTATAGCCTCAAAAGCTTGCTAATGTCACTTAGGAGAATAAGAGGGCTTGAACACTCAACTACAGTCTTAAAAACCGGGCATACACTTGACACCATCCACAGACTTGGGAAGGATTTCTCCTTCAAGCAGCAGTTAAATAATTTCACTAAGATCGGAAATAACCCCAGATTGATGTTCTTAAGAACAACCACTGGGATTTTGCCTGACCAGTGGTTTTCTTAGGGTCAAGACTTGATACATCTTGAGACTTCTTAAGCTGTAATAAAAATAATGCTGAGATTGGGCTCAGTGAGTTAGGGCAAGTCGGGAGAGCGTTTTAGGTGTCAGCCAAAAGCAGAAAGAATAAAAGAAGAATGTTTAAACATTCTAAAAAATTTAAAGCTTATAACAATTTTTATTGTTAATATTTTTCCCACTCATATGATAAAATTAAAAAAAAATAAAAAGATAAATAAATAAAGTTACTAAACAAAGCAATTATTTTTTCATTATTTTGCAGTTTTAAACTGCCCGTTTAGGGCATAATTTCATCACCCACACCCCTCCCTGTCATCATATAAAGATTAAAGTTATTTTAATTATCCAGAGTATTACCATTTAAAACATATCTACTATCATCACTCTAATGGCATTTTACTGATATTTACATTAAAAATATTGAAATGATTGAATACAGTGACTTGACCCAAGGAGTTGTGAGTTCAATTCCTGGCTACAGCTGTAGTGAACAAAACCGTGGAGAGTTGAGTTAAAGGGAGATAACTGACACTGAGACATCCGGAAGAGGCATGGCATGTGGAACTAGAATATGACTTAATTCATCAGTGAAAATATTACCAAGAAATCAAAAAGGAACATCTTGCTTCCACTCTTGCTAATAGTGCAGAGCTTAAGCCTCACATGAGTTGTTTTTATTGATGTTTTTTTTTTCGCCTCTCTTTTCTCCCAATCCTGCAAGCCTCAAAAAACAGGTCCTAATTCTTTGATAAATAAAAAAGCCAATCTGTGTAGGATTTCTCACTTACCTCATCATCACTTTCTGATGTGGCTGAAGATTCATTTTGTTCAGTGGCTGGGGCAGCTGGTGCTGGGGTTGATGCATCAGAGTCAGCACGTTTACGCTTGGTCAGCAACTTTAATTGCTGTATAAAAAAAAATTTTTTAAATTAAGACAGAACATCATAAAATATAGACATTCATAAAAATTCAAAACAAATGAATTAACAGTGAAAAAAAATCAATAAACAAGGAACCAATTCCATTTACAAGAACAGATTTTTTTTATATAAAATAAATAAATCAGAGTTTATCCCATTAAATATAGAAAATATTTTTAAAAAGGAATTTTTAAAGTTGTTGAGATTCATTAATAGAATTAAATCACAGAAGGCATTGTCTTCTTTCTTAATTTATCATAATACTTAGTGATGCTAATAGAAAACTAAACCAAATTTTACATAAATAAATATGCCAGCATGAAAATTTAAACAACTTTAACCCATATCCAACTGGTGTCAGTTTAAACTGATGCCTTCTTTTTTCCATATATTGTCATGATTTCACATTTACTTATTTCAGATGAAAACTTTAAAATTTTCCAACATGTCTCAGTTAAATTTTTACCTTTCAATATTACAGTTTATAAGTATAGTTTAGATATAGAGAAAAAAAGAAAAGGTCAGTTTAAGTTTGATGCCAGGAAATATGGTAAAAGCTAGAAAATTAAGTGACAATGTGATCAAGAAAATTTGTTCAATTAAAAAATATATTTTTTAAAAAGCATGCAAAAAATAAATAAATAATAACAGAAATGACCCCTAAAATACGGAAGACCGTTTCCCCAGGCAGCACCTCCTCATTGTACTAAAAATAGGTAGGTTAAAAGCATGTCCTCATCACCTGATGGAATTGGACAAAATATGTGCATATCTACATTTAAAAAAAAACAAAACAAAACATTATCATGTCACGTTTTCTTCTTAAGGAAAAACGTAGATGCCATTCAGGCGTACGCAGAGAGTAGAACACTCAGCAGTGTACTCAACTGGCCATTAACAAAGAAGTCATTGCAAGATTACAAGTCCCAGTCAACAACACACTGGCAGATCTACCAACTAAGTTACCAAATCCATCAAGTGCTGTCAAGTGACAAGGCATCTGATGTCAATTCAATTCCGGCTGAGGTCTATGCTTCTGGTGGCCCAAAACTGAATGAAGTCTCACCGGCCTATTAAGCTCCATGTGGACTCAAGAAAAGCTACCACAAGAACTTAAGGATGATTCCATTATCCACCTCTACAAGCACAAAAGAAACAAAAATGCTTGTGACAACCACCACGGCATCTCCTTGCTTTCCATTGCTGGGAAGATTCTGGCCTGTGTTTTGCTCAATCATCTCGATGCACACATGTGATTTTCAACCAGAAATGAGTTTGTATAAAGATGAAACTCTTAAGCAAAAATGATTAAAACTGAATACATGTATTGAATTTAATCCTCTTCGTAGAGGTCAGGTATTTGCATTAAAGCTCAACATAAGTTATGAAACTATACAGCAACTTCGATACCACATTGAAAAGATGCACATTAGCAAAAGCAGTGCCATAACAACTAAGTTAATAAAATAGAAATAAATAAGAGAAAAAAGAATCTTATTAGTTATGTGCAAAAGCTTCCAAGGAAAAAAAAAAAACAAGTTTTTCTCCCACTGTATATTCAGTCTCTAGTTTGAGAAATTTTGTATACACCTTATAGATATTATTACTATTACCTACTACATGTTTGTCAAGAAAACTAACCTCAAATTGATGATTTTATTAAAAAGTATTTCACATTTATAAATGATTAACATATCCGGCATAAAAGCATTTTCTAAAATCAGCAAGCAGATCATTAAATATTCTTTTACAATTTTGTATTAAAAAAAGAAAGAAAAAAAATTAGAGGTGTCACCTTCATATACACACTAAACTATCTATGTGTATGTGTGTGTACACCAGTAATACTTACAACAGCAAAGAAATCCTTGTATTTAGAAATAAACTACCAATAGTCCAATACACACCTTTTACTATTCAAAATTTACTTACATTGTTAGTGATATCATGAACAGATATGTCTATTGCAGGAATTTGTTTTTACAAAAAATACATGCAGGTATTCATAACCTAGTGTAGAATTGGGGGGGGGCACACTATGTACTGCAATCACAGCAATGGGCATGTAGAAGCTAATGCAGTTGTCACCCTAGACTGGTTGTCCCACCAATGCTAAAGTGCCCATCTACACTACTATTTTATCCAGTAAGGGTGGGGGGAGATCCATGTCTTTCTCAAGGGCATCAGTGCAACTCAGTCAGAATTAGAACCTGGCTCAGCAGTTCCATTTTCTACACCAATAACCATTATGCCAAATGCACTTTTACTGCATTAATAATTAATTTGAAAATGTTTATGTAGCAAAATGGTAAGGGCATTATTAGCTGTTTCCTTATAAGGAAACATTTGGTATTTATTGACTGAACAGCTAGTGTCCAGTAACTTATTGCTATTTCCAGTAGTGATGCAGACGTTTTCCATGATTTTCCATTTTCTATTTTATTTTGGCTTTTTTTTTCCTTCTGTTTTCTGTATCACAGAGAACTTACTACTTTAATTCTAGAAAGGAAAAAATAGGGATTCAGTTGGAAAAAAAATACACAAGATGATCTAAGTAGTATGTAGTGATTGGTTAATTAGAGTGCTGAGTAACCAATGACCAAACAATATAGAAATTCAAAAGGACTGGCATCAGGTTGCTAGAATGTAAGAACAGCAAAGCAACAGCCACAATTCATAGTGAACAGGTCATAGATGTCCAGCTCTAACCAGTACTAAAACAGCAGTTAAAATGCTGTCACTAGAGGGATATGGATTTCCTCCATGTAAATAAAAGCTGCAAATGGGATGCCTTGGAGAAAAACACATGTCTGGTCACAGAACAGAATCAGGTGATTTTCAATTGACTTTCATACTTGTTGTTTAAAGACTCTCTGAAAATGGATTCTTTCATTTTTTTTCTTGAGCTATGCTACATTACGGCTGTATCCAAGTGTATCTAAATATGTTCCCTATAATTTTTTTTTTTTTTTTTAAATCATTTCACCCCAAGCAATGCAGTAAAGCAACTAAAACACAAGGTGTTACCGAGTGTGAAACAATAAGAAAAAACATTATTAAGGAGTGAGAACAATAGAAGAGTAATCAAGAAGACAGTAGATAATGATTGACATTGCATTTAAATTTTTGAAGTTTAAATTTGGCTGGAAAGAACAGAGCCAGAAGAGTGTTCCACAAGTGAGAAGTGCAAGAAAAGAAACTGTTAGAATTTACAGTTACATTTAGCCAATTCAACTGTAAAATGAGGAGAGCTGCAGTGGGAAAGTGACTGAAGCCAAGATACCAGGCTAAAACTAACACTGCTTCTTTGGATTTTATCAAGAATCTCTAAATATATAGCAGGAGCATCAGACCAGATGTGACAGCAATATTCAAAGCATAGATGAATGGTAGACTTATAAATACATAAGATAGATTCTGGAGAGAAAAATCGTCTAGCACGAAACAGTGAACCAACTTTCTTGGCAGCAGACCTAGCAATAGATTCAATATAATCTTTCCACTTCATGTCAGCTGAGAAGGCACAATGAGTCACTCTTATGGAGGCAGGGAGGGGTCTCTCAGGAGGCATTAAAATTAACATGCTATTCCTTGCCCCAGTTAACAACAGACTGTAGGTCACTTTTTAGATCAGCTGACAATTTGACCTTATTGAACTGATCAGACTTATTATTGAGACAGGAGTAAATGATGACTGTGTCGTCAGCATAGATGCCAAATTTAGAACTGATATCATCAGAAAGTTCATTGATGAAAAGTAGGTCCAACGATAGAGCCCCAGAGGACACCAGTATTCATACAAAAAGATCTAGAAGAGTGGCTGTTCAGGACAACTTTTATTTCATTTGATAAGAAAAACTGAATCAGTTCAAAAATTCATCCAGAAATTCCATAACGTTTCAACTTGTGTTGAAGATCAGTATGCCAAAACCTGTCAAACACTTTTGAGATGTCCAAAGCAACAGTGTAAACTTTACCAGTTTTATATAAAGCTTGATAGATTCTTTCAGCAATAATTGTTAGTATATCAGCAGTTGACCTAGAGAAACAAAAGCCATATTGTTTGTCTGAAAGAAGGCTAATAGGCCGATAGTTCAAGGAGTCAAATGGTTCATCTGACTTCTTAAAGACTGGAACAACAAAGAAAGATTTCCAACAAGCAGAAAAGCAAGAGATGAGTCATTTACTATGTTGCTTTGTTTCATTTTTTTCATCCTACCTTTTGTTGTCTGTTCATGTTGCCCATACATAATGAATTATTGTCCGTATTTTCTCTTGTCTCATTGTTTTTATTTCTGTTCATATCAACCACCATCTTACTGTTGTGTACATGAAAGTGATTAACACACTTCCATGTGAAATCCTCTTATACCTAATGTACGACCATTTCAAAGAGTTTTAAATCCATCTTCTCACCATTTCTTGCCTTGCTCCTAAACACAAGGCAAGAAAACCAATATCTAATATTTTACTATATACTATATCAAGTGTATTTGCATTTTTTAATGTCACTCGCACAAAGGAGAAAATGAACTCCCTTGCGATAACACCACCAAGTGGCAGTATGTTTATGACAATAGCAGACTGTTTGAACATGTTTACAAAACCAGGAAGTGAAAATATTGATTCTCAGAGAGAGAGAGAGAGAGCAAAGTACAATAATAACAAATGTAAAAAACTTTTATATTTTAAATTTTAAAGAAAAATATATTTATAAGGATTTTATAAAATATCTTTTGATGAAAGTGATATTTTGTTTCATATATACCATCATGAATAAACTAGTATTGTAATAATATATTTTGGTGCCCAAGCAATTAATGTGAAGAGTCAAATAATATTGCATGCTTTCCACAAGTTTAAGAAGAATCCTGATTATTCCAACAACTTTTGCCTACTACACTCACTCTTTATAATTCTTTGATTATGGTTTCAGTATTTCAACTTATCCATTCTATAGACTTCAAGTGTATAATGCATAAAAGGGTGTTGCGTGTTTTTTTTTCTCAAGAAAACGGTGATAAACGAAATAAAAGAAATTGCAGCTAATATACTAAATCAGTTCAAATTATTACCAGAAATATTATTGCATTACAAAATCAATGTCTTAATTTTTTTTTTTAAATTCATCAATTTTTTAATCTTTTCTGAAATTTTTGGAACATTACATTTGTTTTTTGAGTTTTATCCAAGTTGGACAAGCAATATTTTTTATTATATACTCAACTAATATCACTCTTCTGCATAATAATAAAAAATTACATATTTTTCTGTCAATGCTCATATAAAGAAAGGAACTATCAAAATATATAAGATAGATCCAAATCTGTAATAAAAAAAAGAAAGTAGTGGTTTACCTAGCTAAACAAAACCCCCATATGTTGCATGTACTGCCAGGTGAAATGGGTAATACAGACAAGATCTCTTTCATACAGCCCAGCTCTTGAAAATTTTGTTTAACTAATAATGAGCATCTCAAGAATATACAAGATCTTGATATTTGTTTTCTTTTTAAGATGTGAAGGATTTGTTTTTTTTTTTAGCAGAGCCCAAGAATCGTTTGACCCTTGTGAACCATGACTTTTAGTCATCTACCATTTAATTTAATTTTTTTTGCCCTCGACATGTCATGATACATAGATCATCTGGCAATCTAACTTTCATGCCCACAAAAAAATGGTGTCAAAAGAATGGTTTTCCCCTTGACACTATTATTTAGCTAATTTCACTCCTTGTCAATGTTTATTGTTTTAAAAAACAATGATTAGAATTGTAATAAAACCTAAAAATATGATGACAGTAAATTTATACATTTTTTTTTTGTTCTTGAGGAATTTACATAAAAAATATTAAACACTATTTATTAGATACAACCACAAGGTAATCCTTATTTACCATTTTATAAAATTTGAATCGATTGACAATTAGTCAATGTTTAACCAAGCATACCAATATAATATAAATATACTATAAATAACATAATATAATAGTGTAAATAAACAACGTAGTAAAAAGTAGTATTTATTATTTTTGTTGTCAATTCTCAACAGCGAATAAAATATATAAATTCATTTTCATCATATGTTTAGGTTTTAAGATTCGAATCATCGCTTTTTAAAACGATAAACACTGCTGAGGAGTGAAGGTAGTTAAAATAATATTGGTGTCAAAAAGAAAAAAAACAAAAAAAAAAACATCCTTTTGATACACCGTTTTTTTGCAGGCACGAAGACTAAAGACTGCTGATCATCTTTCTACCACAAGCTGTGTCAGCACCTAAAGGAATGACAGATAAACTAGTCAACATCAAATTGATTCTTGAGTTTGACAGTACAGCATGTGGTCAGCTTGTCACTGAATGGACCGAGAAAAAACTCTTATACAACCTGTACAGACTAAAGATCATTGAAAAATCTGCTTTGAATTGAAAGATAAAAAATGTCATAAAACTATGACATTAATTAGAAAAGCTTTTAATAGCTTTTATGAATAAGATATATTATGGACACTATTGTCTTAAAAAAAAAAAAAAAAAAAGTTATTTTTTTTAATGAATTTTTACAAGAAATGATATCATTTTTTAACTTTAAAAGAATAATTTATATAGTTTTAAATCTTTTAAGTTTTCTATTAATTTGCACCAGTTAGGTGATATTGTTAAGTAAAACCTATATTTACTAATCATAAATGGAAAAGCCTTCAATTTAGCAACCACCCCAATATTTTAATAAGAATTTGAATTTTATTTTATGTGTATAAACATGCCAATGTTTGTAAATACAGATGTCCATATATGACATTATCAAAAAATAACTATAGTAAATTTAAAGCCAAAATACCTAGAATTCAATAAAAGTTTAGTTTACAAAGAATATTTTTGTCAATTTTTAAGATTACTGGGTTGTTAAAAATTATATAAAAAAGCCATTCACATTATATTCCTCAAGTAATTTTTACAGATAGATCCCACCTACAAAAAAAAAAAAAAAAAAATTTAGATAAACCTTCAGCTGTCAACACTTTAAATAAACACCTATCTCCATATTAAAAATGCATTTCTGCAATATTTTCAACTAAAATTCATTTATTTACATTAGTTGAACTATTGTCCTCATCTTTGTCGCCATATTTGTCAACAAAGATGAGGACAATAGTCCGACTAATGTAAATACTGTACATAATACCTCATCTCAGAAATATAGACAGACTCTAAAAGTCATTAATATTTGCTTCAAATCAGATTAATTAAACTTTAAATCAGCTAATAACCCTCAAATAAAGTTTCACAAAAATATATTTTATTTTTCAAAGATTTTTTAATAAAAAGAATCACATTATACTGATAGATGGCTAAGAATGGAGCTAAAATTAGCCATTTTTAGCAATTTAAAAAAATATCTACTTCCAGTCAATTTAAATTAGTTTTGAAATACAGCAAAATATTTTGCTTATTGGAAATATTAAATTTAATCTATTAGCTTGAAATTAAAATAATGCTTCAAGAAAGATTTTTCATTTTTAAACATTCATTTTAAACCTTAGGTACCGTAAATTTGTGGAGGTACCTGAAAACAAATTGGATCCCAAGAGTTCTGGAAGATTTACAACCAAATTACAAGCAGACACAAGGTGTCTGTGTCCACTATTATAAATAGTCCTTCCAAATGAGTAGATCCCTGAAAGTAGTTGTTAACATCCTGTCCACTAGGGCCCTAGCAATCAATGCAGGCATCCACCGAGCCCTAGCAATCAATGCAGGTGTCCACCAGCAGTTACTTTACAGACCAACCCTCTTTTTACTTTATGATATATAATCTGCCTAAGTGTATACTCAGATCATTTGTAAATATCTATGCCAATGATCCGATATATGGGTGCACCTCCAAGACCAGAGAACGGCAGCTGATCTCTCTGGCTCTAACATCTCAGTGGGGGGGGGGGGGGGCTGGTTACATTCAATGCCTTGAAAACCCAACTAGTTACATCCCATCATCACTGATCTGATACCGAACTACCACCAATCACAATGAGTGGTTTTCTCCTCAAGGAGGCCCCATGCTTTAAGCGATTATTGGTCTTTAAACTAGTGATGGGACGATTAATCAGAATCTGAAATATTGGAACTTTCTTGGGTATCAGAATCAGTGAATTTAACCTAATTTCTGATTCCAAAAAAGATCCTTTGAATTTTTTGTTTGTTTAAAACTTAATTTTCCATTCCTGGTACTAATGACAAAAAAAGATATAAATATTTATTGATTTTAAACTATCAGTAAAATTAACATCTATAGATCATAACAACACCTAAGTATGATGTAAATTTATTTTACTTGGTTAAAAAAAAAAAAAAAAAAAAAAATGAAAAGTGCAAGTTTGTACTCAGTTCTCAAACGTCCTATAAAGTTTGCAAGCTTAAAGTCTGTTTTAGTTCAAAATAAGATTTTTACTTTTAATTTCTTTTTAAACAGTGTTAATTTACTGATTTAATATTTTAAATTATTAATTTATTATAATTTTTTGTTCTCGTACCCTCAATATTGCTCACTTTTTTTTTAGAAATTTCACCAATTTCTGGCCCATCTTCTTCACGATAGACAGAACATTGATCATCAGATGGGTCCTAATTTGTTTTAAAATTGATGGACATTGATGATTTTATTAATATGAATGTATTTTTTTTATTTATTTATATAACTATTGTGCAGCAGCTATTACTGGCATTGTTTGCATATAATTGTTGCGAGACAGACATTCACTTATCTTGATTATTGCGCACACACTAGCAACGCCAATAATGGCTGCCATGCCATAGCCGACAACAACATGAAAGAGTCTGAACTTTTATTGTCGATAACTCCCAAAACTGTAAATTTTATAAAAATTTGTTATTTTTGAATTAGGCATGTAAATTTAGAATAAAAAGTAACTGTTTGGGAAACTTTTATTAGATACTTAGCACGGGGTTTAAAAAGCAAATTATCCAAATTTGAATCATTGGCATAAATTAGTATAATTTTTTTAGGTTCTTTTCAAGCCATTATCTACAGTATATATTACAAAATAGGGCAAATAGGGCCCAAAAATCAGGTAGGTGTTCAACCTCCTATTATCAACCCGCGACCCAACCCCACAGCAACCACGATTCACTTGCAGCGCAGGTTGGCAATCCTGGACCCCAATATAGCAGTGGACTACTGTAGTAGTAAACAGGAATTCTAGATCTTTTATATCCTCTTCATTTTAAAGAGGAATCTTTATGTTCAAGATATCAAACAGGAGCCATTGAAATGAAAATGTCTAAAATGATAAACTTTTGGGGGCCAAGTTGTTAGAAAAGAACAATCTGCTATAGAACAGATAAAGAATAAAAACTCATCCAAAGTTAATCATTACTGAAAGAATATATATATTATTATTTAAACATTATTTTTACTGGATATCCATATTTGAGTAGATGCTCTGTTTATTTATTTATTAATGTCTACCAGCTTGAATATTAGAGAAATCTTAATAGAAAAATATGCACTCAAGCATATGCACTCCAACAGGATCCAAACCTGCTTTCCCCTAGGAGAAACCGTTATTAGATCTGACGTGTCTTGACCTCTTGGCTACAGAAAACCTGATGGCCAAACAAAGCCCAAATAGTGCTTTTAAACACAGATTTTTGCAATTTTCTGCTCAGTTTATTATCCCAACAAACAAAGCAATTTTTAGGAATGGATTTTTCATTTATTAATCAGACATAAGATTTCTCAAATATTCAGGCTGGTAGCTGTTAATAAATATACAGTTCAATAAATAAAACAGACCATCTACTCAGATATGGGTATTCACTAAAAAATAACCTTTAAATATAATAATTTTCCTGGTCCTGTACAATGCTATCATAGCGTACATAGCTGTACAACGCTATCATAGCCCTGTAAACCATACCCTCTACTAGACAGCTGCCATTTAATGGACAATTTGCATCTTTTTCTCAGCTGCCTTCTCAGTCACTCATATATAATTTTTTGCTATTCTACCCTCTGATTATATTTTTATGCTTCCCATACAACTGTAACTGATTTTTTACAATGTTTTTATTGAAAACTTTATGTAACATAAAATTTTTATGGAAATGCTTACCAAATAATTCTAAGATTTTACCAATTTTTATTCTTCAATTTTAAATTAATTGGTATGCCAATTATTTTATGTCAAATTGCTCTACATTTTTTTTAAATTTTATTAAATTACACTTTTTTTTAATTTTAAGCTGTTCTTTGGCAAATATTACTTTTTGTCAAAAGTTTGATTTTTTAAAGTGAGTGCATATATATATATATAACACACACACATGCTAGAGCACTAAATTCAAGTATGTAACATTCATTATTAAAGAAGTGTTATGCTAAACAGATAAATTCTGTAACTGCAACTCTGAAATTACCAAAATAAATTTTAACCAGGTCATCTAGTAGAAATCAACTACAGATAGTTATAGACTAATGGAAATGACTTTAGGTTTGCACCAAAAAGGATACTAAACTGGAAACTGTGAGCAATGAAAACACAAAAAACATGTTATCAAATTATTAACAGTATTTCAAAGGAAAGAAAAAAAAATAATAATCAAGGGGTTATTTATTATCTTAAGGAAATGAGCTTAAAATCTTTTGTAAATGGATAGATTTCTAATTACAAAAACGTCCAATGAACATGCAAAAATTAAATAAAAGAAGAAAAAAACATGATCAGAAATATTTTTCTCTCTGATCCTAACGAAAACTACATTTAAACTTTTTTAGTGAGGATCAAAGAGAAAAATATTTCTGATTAGCATGATGAAAAAAGCCCCCCAAACTTAAAACAAAGTTTTATCACCAAAATGTTTATATTATTAAGAGGAAAGACCTAAGTATTTTTTTATTAAATTTTTTAATCCTTTCTAGCACATTCAAAATTTTGGTTAAAAATCTTTTGTTTTTACATCAGTGATTTATCAGTCATTTATGATTAGTGTTTTTGTGCTTTTTTTCTTGGTGAAAAAAAGCACATTGATTTGGAAATTCTTGCAAAAATCAAATAATTGTCAGATTTTAATAAAACTTTCAGAACTTATTCACACATGAATGAAATTATTAAATTTTTTTTTTAAGAAAATCTTGATAATTTTTTTTTGTATTTGTTACCCCACCCACACACACTTAATTTCATGAAATTAAATTTTCATCTGAAATTTTTTTTATTAGTTAGAAGCAGGATTCCTTGGAGAAAGTAAATCATCATGTCCCCCCCACCAAACTATTACTCATTTCCCGAAAATCTGCTCCAAATTGTAAAATAAAAAATGCAATAAAACTTATAAAAAATTAGAAAAGCTTTTAATTACTTTTTAAATTTTGTAATAAGAAAAATTTTTTTGATGAATAATGAATTTTTACAAAAATTGTTTTCTTTTCTTAATTTTAATAATTTACTAAATTTTTTAAACAATAATGTGTCAGCACTTGTGACATGATTGACAAGTGATAACAAGTACATAATAACCTCTACTGTTTGGTTTAAAAATCCATTTTACTATTATTTTAAACTTACTTAGAGTAATTTTTTTTTTCAAATCAGATTAATTATATTTTTAGATCAGCTAATTATAGTCCTCAAATAAAGTGTCATAAAAACATATATTTTTACCTTTGGAAGATTTTTAATTAACTTTTGTTTACAAATGTGTCAAAATTAATTTTTAATTATTTTTTTAATTATTTTACATAAAGCAATAAAAACTATCGATTCCAATCAATATAATTTCTATTTGAAATACACCAGATTTTTTTGCTTACTGGAAGTAGTAAATGTAATCATTTAGCTTTCAATTAAAGCTAAAAAGAAAGCTTCAAGAATGCTTTTTCATTTTTTTAAATTCATTTTGTAAAACCTTAGGTACTGAACATTAGTCGAGGTGCCTATTTAAATGCATTGTCACTTTATTTGCAAACACAGAAACTAAAAAAAATGGTCTGCTACAAATGTGAAACTTATAAATTAGGTCAATGAATTGAAATGGTGTCCTTTTTTTAATTGTTAGATTTTTGATAGCATTAAACAAAAAATCTAAACTCGTCTTTTTGAAAAAGTTTCCATTTTGTTTAGATGTGTGTGTATTTTCAATTTTCATTTCAAATAAAAATTTGTATACGTTTTGGTTTTGACAAAAAAAATCAGGTAATAGGATTTTTATTGCTTTTTTTTTTCAGTATTTAAACATTCATAAAGAAAGTTCTTAATTTGAATGGAGCAAAGTAGCCTATGCAAGATGCCTCCCCTAAACTAAACATATTTGAAGGGAAACTCGATCACAAATAAAAAAGAAAGGACCTATACGACTTTTAACAAGACAAAAGTTACTTCGAAACTAGGATCAAAATTTATATCAATTCTCTCAGTTGTAGCTAACTACAGAGAAACCTGAAGCTTTTTTTTTTTGTTCTACCATAAAAATATGAATCCAAGGCCAAACTGTACGTTTGTTGTTTACTCATACGGTTCTATAATTAACCGTTTTTGGGGGGAAAATATGGCGTTGACAAGTTGGATTCAACCGGGTAAAAGAATGGACTAATTAGAAGGTAGACTGTGCAAGGATAAATAAACGCTACAGTCCTCCAACACTAACAGTGATATATGAGCACGTGGGTGGGATTTTCTCACATACATTCACAGTACAGTCCGATATGTGGAGGCTAGGAGTAAGTAGTAAATTCACCTGTTGTAAGCTAAGCACTGTCAGTAGAAAGTGGTAGCATCACAAGTTAGCAGTAAAAACGGAAGAGGAAAGAAATTGGTGTTTCCATCATATTAGGAGGAATTTTAAAACATTCTTAAAAAAATTTAAAATGAATATCTTCTGAATTTTTTAGCACGAGAACTGCTCTACGTTTGTTTTGATCGGTTAATTTAATTTACTTAAAAAAAAAAAAAAAAAAAAGTACGAGATAATAACATTTTTATGCAAAGTATCCAATGGTTGATCTCTAAGAGAAAACTAATTAAAAACGTTTGTTTTTAATTTTTTTAAATTAAATTATATAGTTTAAAAACTCTAGGATCCTGACTAGTAGCGATTTAACTTGGTTAGTAGTAGTAAGTAATATAAAAACAAAATGGAGTTGTTTACAATTTCTAACGATAAGATTCAATCAACGTTGAAATAAACAATCATTTTTTTTTCATATTGCAAATTAATAACTTGAGAGCTTTCTTTTTCTTATGATACAATAATGGATTATTAGGAACGTAATTAATTAATGCTAAAAATAAATTTAATGAATGACGTGTGGAATATTATTAGACAAGATTTTTTTCTTCCTGGGTTTGAACAGTCTCTTTGCTTATTCAAAAAGGGATGGAGGGATGGTCGAAAAAGTCATCCCTCACTTTAAGATTCCTGATTAACTCCACCCCACCCAACCCGAACAACTATTTCTTTTTTCCTTGATATTTTTAGACTGAAAAATGAACAGAGTAAACTGCAGTAGAGATGCTTCTTATTTCAAATTCATCTTTTTCTAAACACCCTATCTTTTGATTGGGTCGATAGAAACATCAATAGACGAACATTAACTTCCATACAAAAACAACATTTTTATTTTAAGGGAGAGAAGCTTATGAAAATACACGCTAAATTTCGAGTACAATTTACAACGCAATCAAGTGCGCCAACCATCAAAAATCAACAATGTTCTCAATAAGTTTTAAGTCATGAAAATAAGTACATTTCCACTAAAAGCCAACTGAGAAAGTTGATCAATGACTGTTAAAAAACTGAATCAGTTCAATTAAAAATACATAAAAATGATTTTTTACACACTCGACAAGAACTTTAAACTTCTTAACCAACTGCGCATAAAAAACGAAGAGAAACACATGAAGTAAACTTTCTTTTTTAACTGTTACAGTGTACATTTACTTACTACTATGCAAACTCAGTCGCGCATATAACTTTCTTTCTTCGTAGTGTTACAGTTACAATTATTACTTACAGTAGCAGTGTCAGAGAAAAAAACTCAAAGTAAATAAACTTCAAATAATTGTGATCAAATTTACTTATTTTTAAAACTGCAATTTATTTAATTTACACATTTTTACAACAAAGTTTTTGTTTTGGAAAGGACAATAAAAATAAAATGCTGATTCCCTATGGATATCTCTTTCTTTTTTTCATCATGTAAACTGTCTCTTAGTCTTATTTGAAATGTTCATGTCTAGTACAGAGTATGTTCAGCATTCATAGTAAATGACAAATGTCAATCATTATCCACCAATTTTTACAGGAGAAAAAGTACAAGATTATTTAATCGAGAGAATCTGACATGTAGTTTCATTTATCGTTTTTTTTGTTTTTGTTTTTTTTTTTTTGTCTTTAGCTGTTTCATTTCTTCACAATTAAAGGGGGTTGGGGTAGGTTTGAATAGTCGAGCAAGTATTTTTTTTTTGAGCTGACTGACCATGACCTATTGCGAAGGTTTGTATTTACCTTTTTTTTGGAGGGGGGAGAACGAACCCGAAGATTTAATTTATTTTAAAACTAACAGCAATTGACTGAAAATTCTCATTTATACTTTGTAAATCTGTTTTTTTCGTTGTTTTTTTTATTTTTTATTTATTGCGGCCTCAAATTTCCAATCTTATTTTTAGTTAGACTTAGAGACTTTTTTTTTCGCTTTTCTGTCATTTTGTGCAGCTTGACATGACTGTCATTTTTACACACTCGCTATTTTAATTCTTACCTTTATTGGTAACTTTTCCAACAAGTTTTTAATTTTTAAGCTTATTTAAACTTGCCGGATCACTTTCTTTTTTTTTTTTTTTTTTTTTACTTAAAAAGCACTAAAAATGTACATACATAAAAAAAACTAAGAAAATTCATTTTTTTTCTCTTCCTAACTGAAATAAATCAATCTAGGAGGTGATTTTGACTTTGAAAGCAAAATTAATAAATCATTTTGGAAATTGTCCGCCAGAATATTTTTTGTTTTTACTTTTTTTCAGGACAGTAGTTTCTAAACTCAAATGAGAACTTAAACGGGTCTCCATTTCATAAATTAAATTATATTATATAGCAAAGTATTTTTAAAGCGATATAAAAATATTCGTATACCTCTTAAACTTAAAATGCTTTTTCTTATGAATTTTTCAACTATTTATTGTCAAAAGTTTTAAAGATGGCGTATGATGGGGACACACACCACAATTATGATGAGTGCGGAAAAGAAATTAAAATGATGGCTAACTTATATAAAACAACTGGATTAATTATATTACTTTATCTTTTGATCTAAGACAACAACAATTTTTAATCGTAAAAATAAACTTTAACTCAAAATTTTGGTGAGGTTTGTTGGGGTTTTTTTTAAGTTTACTTTAAAAAGTTAAAACTTTTGACAACAATCAAGCTAGATAATTGAAAAGATCCCTTAGAAAAGAAAATACGAATGATCCACTAATTCACATGAAACAACGAGGAAGATACGGATAAATTACTTAATGAGAGAGGAATGTAATGATCCTTCTTACGACCTTATAGATCCCCAGGGCAATAAGGAATTGAACAGTGAACACTGAAGTTATCCAGGTATTTTTTTTTCAGTCATTATGATTACAAAGTTGCTTTCTGCATTTATTTCTAAAAAAACGTCTTGTAAATCACATTTCATTTTTTTTTTTCTTTACCAGAAAAAGCGCTAAGTAAAAGACTTTTTTCCAAAAAGAAAAGAAAATTATTGCAATGATTTTTTTTAATTAAAAATAAAAAATGTACCGACAAAATTGCATTATTAAAGATTTTAATTAATTAGAAAAGAAAAGCATCTAACTCTCTAGTAACAAACATGATTGTTGTTTTTTTTCCTAAAAGCTAGATCCAAAGGAAAGGTTTTTTTTGGGTTTTTTTTTTTTTTTTTTACTTGTCTAAAAATATCAAATATATATATTCAAATTATTATTTTTTTAATCCCTCTCCCACTATTTTTTGGGGGGTGGGTAGTTGGAGGCATTTAATTTCACATTTACTTATTTATAAAAATAAAAACATATACCAAAAATTTTTAAATAAAAAAACTTTTCAAAATTAATTTGTATTTTGAAAAGTAAAACAAAAATTGTAAATATTGTAATTTTTACCAACACTTTTTTTAAGAGCCCCTTCTTAACTAAAGAAACGGCTTTAAAATACTGAAAATTATAATCTACAAAGAAATCAAATATAATCACACTAAAAACACATAAAGTTGTTTTTTTTTTTTTAAATAAAGTGCAGCTTATTTTCTACAAATTATACACAACTGTGGTTGGTTACTTTCAAAAAAAATAAAAACATGACTAAAATGTAAAAAAAAAAATCCAATAAATTAAGAGTTGTCAAATAGTAAGACAAATTACAAAACTAAAAAAAAATTGTGTTTATATTTTTAAAATAATTTACTGAAAAAATATATGATCGTTTTCATTTTTCATAGATCACAATGTGATTGTCAAATCCGTTAATAACTAAGCATGTTAGTGTTTTGATATAGTGATTAAAATAAGGAATTCATCGCACAAGACACCTATCGATTATTGATTATTTAATGAAACACAAATATTATGCAATCTAATATTAAAGCATAAATATTTACAGTTTATTAGAATTTGTTTTTAAATATATACACTTTTAAACACGATCGTTCTTCCTTTTGATTTGAAAAATGAACAAAAATCCAAGGGCAGATAAATCGGTAACTTCCTTTAACATGCCGCATCTTTTCAACACCAAAAAAACACTACTATATTAAGGCTAACAAATAAAGGCCATCTGAACAAATGCATAGTGCTCTGGGTTAGGTGATTAAAATATGAATCTACATTTAAAAACGAAACAGAATCTAGCCACCTTACCTCATCGAAGTTATCATCGCTATCCGAATCACTGTCCGATTCTATCACTATCTTCCTTTTAGACATGTTTCTGTTACGGCAAAAAAAAATTAAATGTTTTTTTTTTTCTTCCCTCAGGGCTCTACCTGGCGTGCTGAAGCTATCTCTAGAAAAGAGTAGCCAAATTGCCAGCTAGTAACCACTAAATAATCGTAATGTGTCTCAAATCAAACTCGATCAGTTTTCAAACTATGCAAAGTCTCCAATGTCTCGTTACTACAATGGCAGCAAGAGCCGGAAGTGGTGGTGGGCAACATGCGTGATGGTAGCAGGAAGTTAATAATAACAAAGAGAGAGTAGGAGTGTAAACCAGTGAGTTGAGCTGGATGAGAAGATTAACAGAGAGACGCAGGGAAGGAGGTAGTGATTTGTATTGAAGGAGGAGGAATGTCAATTCATAAACTATAATTATTTCACCACAATATATTTAATGTGGCTTAAATGTATATTGATGAAAATTAAAAGTTGAGTAAACAATCTTTTTTGTTTCGTCTATAATATCACAAATAATCAGGATTTCATTACAAACATATTTGGCAAATTAGTTCAAACTTCAGCTATGTTTACTTTGCACTAATAGTCTCAGAAAAGGTACCTCAACAAAAATCAGAAAAACAAGATGCCTAAGGTTTAAAATTAATTTTAAAAAATGAAAAATCTTTCTTGAGGCGTTTATTTTGAATTAGGGTTTGAATTCCAGTTGAGTTCATTACATTCATTTATGTGCAAATACCCTTGGGAAAGTAATGAAACCATCTCTTTTTCCAGAATATCAGAATAGACAGGTTCCTATAGTTTTGGGCGGCAATGGGTTTAAGAGAACGATAACTTTGAATTCAAAACCTCCAACTATGAGTAAATAGTAGAGCAGACTGGGCTTCAGTCCATGAAGGTTGGGATCAAATGTGGGGGGTTTGAGAACTGGTGTTTAGCTGTAGAAGTCACCAAAATAGGGGTTTACTTGTTTACAGGTGGTTATCTTCAAATAATGTCCTTAATCCAAATATACACCAATTTATGGCATTTTAAAATACATGTAAAGATAATTAATATAAAGATATACTGATAAAAATTTATATCCCTCAAAATAAAATATACAATAATATTCAAAGAATTCATAAGTTCCTATCAGAAAGTTCTCATGTTGAAAGTCTTTCAGTCCTTACCATACATTATATATATATATATATATATATATATATATATATATATATAATGTATATATATACAGAGAGAGAGAGAGGAGAGTCTTTTTTAATGTGCATGTAGGTATGTAAGTATTTCTTGACAGTAGTAATTCTTTTGACTTTCTGTGGGATTTTAGGTGTCGAAATTTCAGGGTAAGTGACAGCGCAGCTGGTCTGGTCCTGGTTGCCTGCCCATCACTATCTGTCTTAACATATTTTTTTAAGACAACAGAATTCATTCATAGCACTCCCCCCCCCCCCCGAATTGTTAGTGATTTTGATTGGTTCCAGAAATGACTCATTTGACAATCTGTTTTTCTTTACCTACATTTATGAATGATAACCTTTTGGCCTCTTTTATTAATTTTTTTTTCTTATTTTTTTTGTTTTTATTTCTTTATGACAACTTTTTGCCAACTTTTAGCTTTCTATTTTTTTTTTTTGTTTTAAAATAGTGATCTTCTTTCTTTTTCTACCACTACAAAACATGAAGCATGACTGTTACCATTTGGCATTGAATCCTGTGGCTACACTGCTTATATTTCCATGTGCTCTATCCAAGATACTGAGCACTTTTACTGTATAAATATATCATTCCTTAAAATTATATCTATCTATACAGCTGGAAGATTCAAGAACTGCAAGTATTCAAAAAATTTGAAATTTGACCAAATTACAGGGTATTTTGGAGCCTTATTAGAGCCTATTCTACGGCTAATATTGGCTATTTCAACCTGTTGGTTTATGATTCTACCACTAAAATGGCTTTATTTTAATAACAAACACTTAAAAATATACACTGATTTTGTTGAAAGGGTCAATCATTACAAACTTCATTCAGGGGTCCCTCTCGGATATGGGGCACTGAAGCTTCAGCTACTTTAGTTACATAGTAGATCTACCATTGTTTACACCAGTTGTTTGTAATCTGCTCTTTCAAAAAGTGCAGTTGCTTCTGCACAAGCCTTCATTGCAATAATCAAATCATGTGTGAGAAGTCTGTCTGTTCAGTTCTAAGAATTGAGTTGCTATGCCTTCAAATGTCAAAGAACATGTGTGTATGTGTTTTGAAATAATGATACAAAGTAGGATCAGTGAGACAAGATAAACACTGTCAAGTTGGCTTCATAGTGATGCCCTTGTGGAAGGCATGATTTTATATCTCTCACTACAGCTATGGATTAAATAACAGGGCTAACTGTGTTCTTTAAAATTGATAGATAAGAATGTGCAGTCAGAGTAGAAGCAATGAGACATGGAAAAAGACTGTCAAATTCACTTCATACTGATGCTCTTGGTGAAGGCATCATTCCATCTTTTCTCTCTCACTTCATGTCTATGTTAAATAACATTGAAGATTGGGCTATGTCAATCTGAATTGCAGCTAATGAACAATGATTACAGCAATGGTGTAGCTAGAGGGTGGCAGATGAGGGCAGTCCATTCTGGATGGCACTTTTTGTGTTTGGTGTAGGCTATAAGTCTGTATTGGTTGTATTGAAATAAAAGTGGTTTTAATTTTGGGACAGCACTCACTGTTGAAGGATCTTTTCAGTTTCAAGTAATTTAAACTATGGCATATGTATTGGCCAAGCTACTGTCTGTAGATCGACAATTGACAGATGGAATATTTTTTGACAATGTCATTGAAGAATTTGCCAACAAAAAACCAAGAAAAGTTACTTTGTAGAAAGTTGTAATTTTCATTTCAGAAATAAAGATGCTCCTAATTTTTTACACTTTTCCCCCTATATATTGTTTTTGCTTTTTAACTGTTACAGATAAAGTTTAAGTATGTTTTGTGTGTTTTTAAAGCAAACTATATTTGAGTATGTGAAAGTAATATTATAATGGTACACAAACTAGTTTATATAACTTTAAGAGTGAGTCACTATGCAATTGTATTTTTGGAGGATGTAGGAGGCAGCAAACTCAATAGCTTCCCAGGCAGCACACATTCTAGCCGTGCCACTGTTCTTATGATAGACATTTCTCCATCATGAGAGTTACCTAGAGCAATATCCAAAAGGGGCTATGAATACTTTTTTTATTTTTATAGTGAAAGACTAAAATACAAGGTAAGTTAATCAATACATCAGTTTCAGAAAGATAATAAATTACTTCCTCTATAAAATAAATGAAAAAGAACGGAATGCCAAAAAATAAAAGAATTTTGGCCAATCAAAAAAAAGAGATTTTTGATGTTAGCTGAAACCAAGCTTCACGGCAGTAGTCTGGAACCCCCTCAAAGATTATATGAACGAACAGCCCAGAGGCAGAAAGAGAGACGGGACCACCAGAGAAACCAGACAAGTGTGTCATGTGAAGTAGTTAATCGGTCCTCTGCTTAATACATTTTCCGCCCTCCTGAGGGCCAAGAAAACACAGCAGACTGATACCGAATCTATTTCCAACTACTACCGACATATGATGACTAAACTATCAACTCCTGACTGCTACCAAAATCTGATTTATAAATGAACTTTCGCTACCCTGAATTACAAAGGACTCACTTCATTCAAAGTCAAATGAATAAATATATATTATTTGATTATACCTTTGATTCTGTTCATTTATTTTCAAAGTTTCTGATAAATATTATTAAGAACCTCTGGCACCTTTACCGCACTGGTGACCTCCCAATGTGAACATACAACTTGAGTCAGACGAAAATTTGCGCACACACAAAAAAAGGAAGACCTTAAAATTTCAGAATAACAAAAAAGCTTCATCAGACTGAGAAGTAAGTCAACAAATCAAATCAAACAAGTGACGAGGCATTGCCTTCTCTTATTTCTCTATCTGTCTATCTCTATCTATCTATTTCTCTATCTGTCTATCTCTATCTATCTATTTCTCTATTTGTCTATCTCTATCTATCTATCTATCTCTATCTATCTATTTCTCTATCTGTCTATCTCTATCTATCTATTTCTCTGTCTATCTCTATCTATCTATTTCTCTATCTGTCTATCTCTATCTATCTATTTCTCTATCTGTCTATCTCTATCTATCTATTTCTCTATCTGTCTATCTCTATCTATCTATTTCTCTATCTGTCTATCTCTATCTATCTATTTCTCTGTCTATCTCTATCTATCTATTTCTCTATCTGTCTATCTCTATCTATCTATTTCTCTGTCTATCTCTATCTATCTATTTCTCTATCTGTCTATCTCTATCTATCTATTTCTCTATCTGTCTATCTCTATCTATCTATTTCTCTATCTGTCTATCTCTATCTATCTATTTCTCTATCTGTCTATCTCTATCTATCTATTTCTCTGTCTATCTCTATCTATCTATTTCTCTATCTGTCTATCTCTATCTATCTATTTCTCTGTCTATCTCTATCTATCTATTTCTCTATCTGTCTATCTCTATCTATCTATTTCTCTATCTGTCTATCTCTATCTATCTATTTCTCTGTCTATCTCTATCTATCTATTTCTCTATCTGTCTATCTCTATCTATCTATTTCTCTATCTGTCTATCTCTATCTATCTATTTCTCTATCTGTCTATCTCTATCTATCTATTTCTCTATCTGTCTATCTCTATCTATCTATTTCTCTGTCTATCTCTATCTATCTATTTCTCTATCTGTCTATCTCTATCTATCTATTTCTCTGTCTATCTCTATCTATCTATTTCTCTATCTGTCTATCTCTATCTATCTATTTCTCTATCTGTCTATCTCTATCTATCTATTTCTCTATCTGTCTATCTCTATCTATCTATTTCTCTATCTGTCTATCTCTATCTATCTATTTCTCTGTCTATCTCTATCTATCTATTTCTCTATCTGTCTATCTCTATCTATCTATTTCTCTGTCTATCTCTATCTATCTATTTCTCTATCTGTCTATCTCTATCTATTTCTCTATCTGTCTATCTCTATCTATCTATTTCTCTGTCTATCTCTATCTATCTATTTCTCTATCTGTCTATCTATCTACTTTTCCCCCAGTGTGCCATACCCCCACAAAAAACAAAAAAAAACATGTTACTACCTTTAGGTCTCCGACCTTTTCATCCGAGTCAAAGTTCACATTTCTAATACGCAGAATAGTCCAGGTCATATAACCTATGGTGTATATGGAAACAATAAAAAAACACAAGGTACAAATATTACAAAATTCTTGTTCCACCTCTCCCAGCTCTAATGAGTTTTTACGTCCTGGGTATAATGATAAACTAAATCCGCGTCCAGGGTAAGACGATAAACTATGTCAAACAGCAAGGCCTATGATCAGAAGGTTTTGAGGAGCGTGGAACCACCTCTTAATTACTGGTGTTCCCAGGTCCACCCTCACTTGGGGTGGTAACACTTATTAGGGTCCCAGCTATGGGCAAATAGTTAACCCTGAAACTGAGGTAAAAAGCATTATTAAAGTGTAAAAACAGGTTTTAATACCAGAAATACTTTGTAAAAAATTATTTCCAGAAATAAAATTTTTGAAGAAAAAACTATTACCAGCAATATGTTTTTTTTTTTTAAATATTACCAGCAATACATTTTTTTAAATAATATTACTAGCTATACATTTTTGAGGAAAAAAATAAATTTTTGACAAAACAAAATATTACCAGGAAAAAAGTTGGCGGCATTAAATAACCCTCTGGTGTTGATATGCCATAAAACAAACCAAACCAAACCCTAATGAGTTGGAAAAACAAGTTGAGTGGACAGTGTTAGCTTCTTCAGATCTGCTACCCTTAGAACTCATTACTAAAATAGGAGATAGTAAGATAGATTTTAAATAGACACAGGTGCCATATTTCTATTTTACCATCTTCTGTAGTGAATGGCAAGCCAGTGTCTATCACTACTGCCAGTGGTGAGAAAATAAGCTGGCATGATCAAGCTACCATAAAAGTAAAGATATCTTGTTTAAGAAGAGCATTCCAATGGATCTTCATAGTCACAAACATCACCAATCCATTATTGGGATTTAACTTCTTAAACAATTTTGGGTTAATTACATAAATAGCTTTGTTAGAGATATTGTTACGGAGTGACAAGTTAAAGGTAAATTTCTCATCAAGTTCAGTTACCTTGATAGTAAATGAATTTGATTTACCTAGTTCTGTACAAGCATTGATAGATAAATACCCTAATGTGATTTCACCTCACAATATTACAAAGAGTATTGTGGCATTTACCATAGAACAGATAAAGAGAGCCATGCTCCTGTGTTCACTAAACCTAGAAAACTTTCAGGGCAGAAATTAGAAACCACACAATAATTTAAAAGACTCCTAAATACAGGAGTAATACATTCCTTGAGTTATGAGTGATCATCTCCTCTTTACATGGCACTGAAATAGGATGGTTTGTATCGAGCTTGTGACAATTTTTGAGCCCTTAATAGTATTGCCAATACTGACTTCTATCCGACTCCCAATATAAATTCTTTTAATGCACAATTAGTGAACAAATGCTATTTTTCTAAAACAGATTTAACCGCTGCCTATCACCAGATAAAAGTACAGCCAGTTCACAATTTACTTTGGACACACAAGATACAAAAGGTGAAGAAAATATAGTTGCAGAGGCACTTTCCCATATTTCTGTATCCTCAATAAATACAGAAAGTTTAAGCTAAGAGATTATTGCCGATGAACAACAGAAAGTCACTATACTTTTGCAAGTCAAGGAAGATGCTTTACTGTCACTTGAAAGTTTACCTATCCCTTTTGGACATTCGACTTTTTTATGTGGCATGAAACAAGGTTACCTGCAACCTTATGTACCTCCATCATTACGTAAGTAAATTTTCAACTACCTTCATGGTTTATTCCATTCTGATAGACAAGCAACCACCAAAGTGATAACAGGCCAATTTGTATGGCTAAACATGTCCATTGACATAAAAACTTTGACGCAGCAATGCATTCAGTTTCAAAAAACACAAAATTGGGAGACATATAAAATCACCCATTGTTAATTTCAGAGACCCGACAGTAGGTTCACTCATTTGCATATAGACATTGTTGGACCTCTCCCCAGTGCACATGATTTTATCTATATGCTCACCATAGTAGATCGATTTAATCAATGACCTACTCCCATCTGTAATTTCTACAGACAGAGGATCATAGTGTCAATCTATACTCTTCAAGGAATTTGTCAACCTACTCAGAGTTAAACATATCCTAACTATTGCATACCATCCTTGTGCCAACAGGATTGTGGAAAGATTCCACAGACAGTTAAAAACTGCACTAGCCACAAAGATTGACCCTTATAACTGAGTAAATAACCCATCTATCACCTTCTTATCAATTCAAAATACCCTGAAAGAAGACTTACACTGCACACCAGCAGACATCATTTTTGGAATCTCACTGACACTTTTATTTTTTTATCCCGTGACCTGTAGGGTCGGAAGGGCACCATATATACTGCAGCTGCAGTAGAAGTGGTGTTTCTTGGGCAAGATAGCCTGACGGAGCCCAACCCTCTCCAGGCCAGTTTTGTATTCAGAGTTTTTCCATTTCCTAGACTGATTGCCACCCGAAGCTATAGTTCCTGCTATTTACCCATAGCTTGAGGGGGGGGGGATTCATACCTTTCCCAAGGATATTAACACATAAGTGAATGTAATGGATCTGACTGGAATTTGAACTCAGCCCTCCAATTCCTCAATCTGAGCCACTATCCATTACTCCACCATGCCTCCATCATCACTAGTATTACCTGGTCAATACTTTGAGGACAAAATATTGACTCCATCTATGGACTGTCAACAAACTATGACAAGATGAATAGATTATTTTTTACACCCACTAGATGTGTGACTAAACAATCTTTTATACATGAAGATCTACATAACTGTGAGTATATTTTTCTCAGGAATGACATTATTCCCAAATTATTCAGGTCCACATAAAGTGTTGATATTTTATGATTTTTAAAAAAAAAGAAAAGAAAGACATTGTATCAATTGATCATTTAAAAGCTGCATTGAAAAAAAAATCACACAAATACCTAACATAAATCAATAGACAACATGCTCTCAAGTAAAATTTCAATACTTCTGTTATATATGAATAAAGTGTCACTGCCAACACTTGAGTTTGAACATGGATTGCCAGTGAAAAGACACAGCTGATCCCATTATTGAATTAAGTAGATCATGTGACAGTAAAGGAAATGCATAAATGGGAATTAGCATGGTGTCTAATTGATCACCATTTTTAATTTATCCTCTACACTATATGGATCACCATTTCTATTCTATCCTCTATTACTATCCGGATCACTCTTTCTACACTATCCTCTATCTCTTTACTATTCACCATAATATTTCTCTATACTGAACACTATACGGATTACTATTCGAGCAAGTACTATTAGTGCGAGTCTTATTCAAAGGCATCTGACACCAGTATTATTCAATGGTGTTACTATAGTTGTATCTGCAATTACAAAGTCTCTACCATAATGAGCATTACAAAAGTGACAACGATTATTTGTTGACATTACAAAAGTGGCAACAAGTGTTCGTTGACATCACAAAAACTTTTAAGAAGAACAACAAAAAAAATGGTCACACTGTACGTTGGCCATGTTGATTGTTATTTAGAAATATACGTGACAAATCTGATGAAAATTTCAGCCGGCATAAGATTTGAAAGAATTTCTCTCTTTTCTTGGTATCTTTCATAATGAAAAGATGTATTCTTTTCACTCTCGTCAACATATACGTACCTCAGCTACAGACACTGAAGGTTAATTTGAACTCTTCACATTTCATTTCATTTCTCATTTTTCATTTTTTGTAAAATGTTCTGTCAATACATTTGCTTGTTTAAATTCCATACATTGTGTCACATGTGTCCACCAATATTGTTTGCTGGTCAAATGTACCAGGCACATTAAAAACTCATCAAAAGTGTTGAATCCCACAACAACTGATTCAACAGATTATTTAACCCATAGCTGAGGGAAAAGAAGTGGATGCATGCCATTCCCGAGCATATTTACACATAAGTGATTATAGTCAGTAAGTTATGTCCCATGCATGATACACACTTAGGCGATCATGTATCTTTCGATACATGACTGACGAGGATGATTTTTTCCTGCAGTAGGTTTCCATTTCTTTTTGCAGCAGACCAGTTGCCATCCAAGGCTATAGAAACTGGTCTGTCCTGCTATTGACCCATAGCTGGGGGGAGAAGAAGAGGATTCATACCTTTCCCAAGTGCATTAGCACGTAAGTGAATGTAATGGATTCGATTGGGATTCGAACTCTGCTCTCCGATTTCTAAATCCGAGCCGCTATCCATTACCCCACTGTGCCTAACAAACCTGAATGGAATTGGAACTCGGCTCTCAGATTTCAAATTCTGAGCTCTCCTTCATTACTCTACTCACACATCAAGCTTACAGGACCTGGTATTCCCAAGTGATCACCCCTATAGGTACTGACTAGGCTCAACATTGCTTAATTTTGGTGTTTTTATGAGAACTGATGTTTCAATGTGGTATGACTGTAAGGCTGCATTTGTTCATAAGTTAGCAGACATATGCGTTATATGGGACCATTACATTGGACAAACAATGGAACATTTTCTTTTGATTGCAAGGTAAGACAAAAGAAAATGTTATGTCAGAGATACTGTTGGATTTTAGCGATAAAAAGAAAGCATATTAAAAAGAAAGAAAGAAAAATGAAAGAAAGAAAGGAATGATAGATGAAATGAATATGTTCTTATGCATTTCATGTCTGCTCCAGTGAAATGGAAACACAGTGATAATTTGAAACGTTTTCATTTGTATCCTCTTACTTCTTTAAATAATGACCTGCATTCATTCTTATGATTGTTATTGCAATATTTTGTCAATTTGAATCCTTTTCATTTGTACCCTCTTACTTCTTTAAATAATGACCTGCATTCATACCTATGATTGTTATTGCAATATTTTGTCAATTTGAAACCTTTTCATTTGTACCCTCTTACTTCTTTAAATAATGACCTGCATTCATACTTATGATTGTTATTGCAATATTTTGTCAATTTGAAACCTTTTCATTTGTACCCTCTTACTTCTTTAAATAATGACCTGCATTCATACTTATGATTGTTATTGTAATATTTTGTCAATTTGAATCCTTTTCATTTGTACCCTCTTACTTCTTTAAATAATGACCTGCATTCATACCTATGATTGTTATTGCAATATTTTGTCAATTTGAAACCTTTTCATTTGTATCCTCTTACTTCTTTAAATAATGACCTGCATTCATTCTTATGATTCTTATTGTAATATTTTGTCAATGTGAAACCTTTTCATTTGTATCCTCTTACTTCTTTAAATAATGACCTGCATTCATACTTATGATTGTTATTGCAATATTTTGTCAATTTGAAACCTTTTCATTTGTACCCTCTTACTTCTTTAAATAATGACCTGCATTCATACTTATGATTGTTATTGCAATATTTTGTCAATTTGAAACCTTTTCATTTGTACCCTCTTACTTCTTTAAATAATGACCTACATTCATACTTATGATTGTTATTGCAATATTTTGTCAATTTGAAACCTTTTCATTTGTACCCTCTTACTTCTTTAAATAATGACCTGCATTCATACTTATGATTGTTATTGCAATATTTTGTCAATTTGAATCCTTTTCATTTGTACCCTCTTACTTCTTTAAATAATGACCTGCATTCATACCTATGATTGTTATTGCAATATTTTGTCAATTTGAAACCTTTTCATTTGTATCCTCTTACTTCTTTAAATAATGACCTGCATTCACACTTATGATTGCTAAAATTTTAAAAAATCCTAAACTAACCTAACTCGAACAGGGCTGCCATATGTATGGTAGAACTTTTTCTCAGAATTACCTCACTGTAAAGGTATTCTATAGGAATAATGTGTGACTGCCAACACTTGAGTTTGAACATAGATCGCCAGTGAGCAAACACAGGTGATCCCATTATTGAATTAAGTAGACCATGTAACCATAGAGGAAATGCATTAGTAGGAAGTGGCATGACGTCCAGTTGATCTCCATTTTTAGTCTATCCTCTGTTACAATTCGGATCACCATTTCTACTCTATCCTCTAGTACTATATGGACTACTATTCTCTACTCTATTCACTATACTATTTCTCTATTCGGATCACTATTTCAAGCGAGTATTATTGTGCAAGTACTATTAGTGCAAGTCGTATTCAAAGGCGTCTGACAACAGCATTGTTCAATGGTGTACTATTGCATTGTCGATTACAAAGTCTCTACTACAATGAGCATTAGGAAAGTGACGAGTATTTGTTGACATCATAAAAACTTCCAAGAACAATAACAACAAAAAATGGTTGCACTGTGCATTAGCCATGTTGATATTTTCCAAGCCATTTTTTGTCCTTATGTGCTCCAAAAATTTTAAATATCTGTGACAAAAGACATGACTTACCTCAGAATTCGAAACGAGCACGAACGTGTCTTGCCTGCAAACTTTAACGCCTCTAAAACTGTTGTGGTGGGATCCACCTAATCTGCATAGGTGACTACCAACTATATAAATAATGGTTGATACCGGAAGACGAGAGAAGAGAATCACGAGATCCAACTAGAGACTCTGATCGACTGCGACTAGTCAACACATTCTCCAGGAACGTCTTCCCAGAAATATACAGAAATACTATATGTATTTATTGTGTACACTTTCTTGTTATAATACATTCTTGTTCCAAGTACATTTTGTGTTGCATTATTATTGCATGCAATAGGCGAGATTCAACATTGAGTCAAGACTCAACAAAAACAAAACTGCTCTCTATGAACCACCACAGGGATCCATCCCTGCATCCCATTAGAATGTCTGAAGACCAACTTCTCGAGAGCTCCTCTCTGCGGCTGCTCGGTCTCACGCTGTCCACTGATCTGAGATGGAACAAATACATCGAGTCAATTGCATCATCCACCGCAAGGAAAGTTGGCTCCCTGTGCCGAGCCAGGAAATTTTTCTTCCCGGAATTGATCCTCTAAATCTATAAATCGACCATTCGCCCTTGCATGGAGTATTGCTGCCATATATGGTCTGGACCCTCTGCTGTTTGCCTCAGGGTTCTTGATAAGATCCAGAGATGGATATGCAATGTAATTGGCCCTGATCTGTCATCTCGTCTGCAGTCGCTCTCTCACAGATGCGCCGTTGCCTTGCTCTGTCTTTTTTACAAATACTTTCACGGTAATTGCTCTGATGACCTGCTTTCGCTGGTTCCTAGGCCTCATGAATTTAAGCGTTCTACGAGGCTGGCATCCCGTTCCCACCCCTTCACCGTTGAAACTGTTAGATGTAGACGTCTCTTCTACTCCAATAGCTTCATGTCTCGCACATGTCGCCTGTGGAACTCCCTTCCTTATTCCTGTTTCCCTGACAAATACAATCTCCAACTATTTAAGTGTAACATCAATCGACATGTCCAGTTGCCTTGATCTATCCACTTCCCTTCTCCACATCCTTTCACCTTTCATTCCTATCTGCTCTCACTCCTAATCTTCTGTAACCCCCTTGCCTTGATCGATCCACTATCTTTCTCCACATCCTCTCCTTTACCACTCCTATCTGCTCTTCCTCCAAACCTTCTGTAACCCCTTGCATGCTAGTGGCTTCCAGCCTTGCTTGGGATGATAAGCTTTAAAAAAAAAAAAAAGTGATGACAAAAAGAAATATGGCCGCTACTGAAGACGCAATTTATGCGCGATGATCTCGTACAAATTTTGGCCGTATCAGAATAGCATAAAAAGGGGGGGTTAGATCAGCACGATAGAATGGGTGTCATTTGGCGGACTGCGTGCAATAGATCTGGACGTATGAATTGACATACGGACAAAGAGGAAGACGAAGTATGCGCGGCTGAGTTGGTGTCTGTTTCACAACTGCCCACTGTAACAGCTGAGAAAGGGAGTCACGTAATCCATTTCCTTGAGGCAACTGAAGAAGAAAGAATAGCTGGCCTGCCGGTGAGCACCGCATTACACTTTTTGACCCCCCCCCTCTCATCACCATTTTTTTTCTACACTATCTCTTTCTGATGTTAATTATAAGTGTCCTTTTTGTTTCCATTTTTTTCTAAAACTTTGTTGCTCATATGTTTAATCCAAAACATTGATATGGACAAAGACTGTGTATACGACGAAGGATTTCTGTCACCAGAAATGGTCACCTGACGGTTGAAACAATAAGGAAAAAAAAAGATTTTGTTCGTCAAATGAAAACCACCCAGTTAAGGGTTGATTACAATAGTTGAAAAGTCAGCAATAAATGTGCTGGATGATGACCAGATATCCAGAATAAGATAAAAATAATTCTGCGGGCGCACTCTGAGAGGTCTAGAAGAATTCTGTTGATAACAGAAAGGAATTTTTTTTTTTAGTTATATCCATGTGGCGTTCATAGAGATTTTTTTTTTTTTGGATGACACAGAAAAAGGATAATTCTTTTTCTTTCTTTTCTTTTCCCTTGGAGTGTCAATGTAAGGCAACACCAGCCTAGCCATACCCACACCAGGGTAGCATGAAGTGGTAGGCAGAGGTGAGAAATATGGTAAAGAAGGAGAAACTTGTTGACGCCCACGAGGAGGTAAGTCTGAGGTACCAATGTGAGAAAGGAAGAGTCTTAGGAGGATAATTCTCCTCTGACCTCTCCTCACAGAAGGTGAGGATATGAGAAGGAAGGGAATTGTTGTTGATGCCCCTCGAAGAGTGTGGGTATGAGGTACTGGTATGAAGAGGAAGAGTCCTAGGAGGGTAGTTCTCCTCCGACCTCTCCTCACGAAAGGGGGAGAACCCCTCTGAACAAAGCACGATAGATTTCCAATAATGGAAAGTGTTAAATTTTCCTATCAGAAAACAAAGAAAATCCTTATTGGGGATTTGAAATTATCGAGGGACCCAGACCGCGTCTGGCTCCACACCGGGTTTTGGTCGACGTCCATATAAACGAACGTCCCCGGGCGTTCATTCAGACAGTTGAGACAGTCCAGTTTGAGTCCAGTCTGGTACCAGTTCCAGAGAGTTCGGCAGTTGGCAGTTAAGAATAAGCCTTGCAGCAGGTGACCGCACGAATTCCACGCCTTTCGACTTAGACTTCTAGCCAAGAACAGTTCAGTGAAGTCCCACTTAGATTTTTCCACCAAGGCCAGTTTTAACAAACATCGATTGAAGATACCAAGGCCAGTCTTAACAAACATCGATTGAAGATACCAAGGCCAGTCTTAACAAACGTTGATGGAAGATACCAAGGCCAGTTTTAACAAATGTTGATTGAAGATACCAAGGCCAGTTTTAGCAACATCGATTGAAGATACCAAAAGCCATTTACTGAAACACAACTTAAGATACTAAAACTCACTAAGAAACAAAGTGTCACAATCCATAGACGTGGGCTGGGAGAGAGAGACGTACCACTGTATCCAACAAACAGATAGAAAGTAAATTATCATTCCTTAGAAACATTTGAACTCCTTGAATTGTTCCTTTATTTTTCTTCTATATTCATTTGTGCAGCATCACCCTTGACCCGGATTTGGCTCGCACTATGACCCAATGCCTGATTGATCTCGTCAACCTAAGATCAAATCACAACGTGGGTAGGTTGGACCGAGATCAAAGTAGTTGCTTCGGTAACCAGACGTTGGAGGCAAGCTGGGGACGACAAGGCTGATGCTGTATCTAACCAGACATCATCCGTGACCAAGACAAGAGTTAGAACCTCACATCCGATGCCGTGGTAACCAGCAGGGTTAGAGTGTCACATCTGTCGTCGCGATCAGGACTTCAGCGGGTGTCCCAGCATTAGACTCACTCACATATGGTGTCATGATTGCAAAATCACACCACCCACTCGAGGTCAGCATCTCAAGTGGCGCTGCTACCAAGACAACACCCTGGATCAGCAGCTGCCACATGTGTAGGACGTCACAACCGGTGCCGCGGCCAGACCATCACAATAACAACAAAGTTGCAATATGAGCTATAGGTAATAATTATGCAGGACAATTGTTCTACAGATAATCATTACGTAATAATTATTTAGGACAATTGTTCTACGGATATTCATTACGTAATAATTATTCAGGACAATTGTTCTACGGATAATCATTACGTAATAATTATTTAGGACAATTGTTTTACGGATAATCATTACGTTATAATTATTCAGGACAATTGTTCTACGGATAATCATTACGTAATAATTATTCAGGGCAGTTGTTCTACGGATAATCATTACTTAATAATTATTTAGGACAATTGTTCTATGGATATTCATTACGTAATAATTATTCAGGACAATTGTTCTATGGATATTCATTATGTAATAATTATTCAGGACAATTGTTCTATGGATAATCATTACGTAATAATTATTCAGAAACTTTTAGAGATATTGTGTAGACAGAAAAACTGGAATGAATACCTCATCTCTGTTCAACTTTGTTGGCAAACAATGAAATGAAAAGAAGACAAAACCAGTCAGTTTTAAGTTCTGGTAAATTTATTCAATCATTCAGTAAAGATTATTTCTCAGCTAAAAAAAAGAAATATAAAATAATAAAAACACAATTCATAAAGCATACAAAAAATAGAAATAAATTTTAAAAAATAGTGAAGTCAAATATATCTTATATTATTTTTCTTCCTATCTTTTTCTTTTCATTCAAGCATTTTTTATCACCTTTCCCAATCTGGCCCAACCCAGTAAAATAGAACATTCATTTTTTTTTATGCACTTCATAAATATGAAAAAGATAAATGATAAACAAAAAATTATGAAAAGATAAACAAAAAAGAAAAAATTATGAAAAAATAAATGATAAACAAAAAATTATGAAAAGATAAACAAAAAAGAAAAAATTATGAAAAAATAAATGATAAACAAAAAATTATGAAAAGATAAACAAAAAAGAAAAAATTGTGAAAAGATAAATGATAAACAAAAAATTATGAAAAGATAAACAAAAAAGAAAAAATTATGAAAAAATAAATGATAAACAAAAAATTATGAAAAGATAAACAAAAAAGAAAAAATTGTGAAAAAATAAATGATAAACAAAAAATTATGAAAAGATAAACAAAAAAGAAAAAATTATGAAAAGATAAACAAAAAAGAAAAAATAAAGAAAAAATAAATGATAAACAAAAAATTATGAAAAGATAAACAAAAAAGAAAAGATTCAGAAAGAAACAGACAACCATGACAGTTTTTTTTGCTGATTTCTTTTTTACTTAGATTTCCTCCTTATTATATTGTTTTTTTTTGTCATTTTGTTTAATGTGTTTCTTAAAAAGAATCTACAGAAAAATAAAGAATAAGTAATTGCATGAGATTGCCTTTAATTGTTGACTCCCTAATTGTCTGTAACAATTTAGGAGCAGTAAAAGACAGAACAATCAGAAATGATAGAATAAATTAATTACAAAGAGTGAATTAAAAGGAGAATCTTTCCCTTTTACTCATTTCTTTTCTTGGTTCCTTTTTTTGCCACTGGCACTACACGGTGAATATTACAAATTCTTCCATTTTTTTTTTTCTTTTGTAGTCGCTTTTGATATTGTTCACTGCCACTAAAAGGTGTTTGTTGGCAAAGGTAATGTTTCATTTTAAAAAAAAATATTTATATTTATTTTTGGAAAGCAGAAATAAATGCAGAATATATATATATATATATATATATATATATATATATATAATTTGTTTTTTAATTTTTAAATTTATTTTTGTTTTTGCTATTTGGTACTAGTTATAACTAGATTGATATTACTAGTTATAACTAGATCGTACTACTAGATCACTGGGATTTATAAAAAGTTGGGTTAAATATATCTGGAGAAAGTGAAGAATGACGAGTCAGAGTGCTAAAAACGTGGTCCATGTCAGGCCATTAAAAATTGAAATTGGTAAAAAATAAGGATTATATTGAGAATAAATAAATTTCTTTTTTAAATTAATAAAACCATTACTGAAAAATTTAAGAAAGCACTTGAATAAAAGTGACTTGTAGTTTGAATATAGGTTAATATTTTTTAAAATTAATAAAGTGATTCAAGAGTAAAATTTTCATAAGTTTTAATGAAAAGATTTTAAAATCATAATCAGAAAATTATTTTAAACCTTCAAGTAAAAAATTCTTCGGAAAAGTACAAAGGAAATCTTTTAAAATTAGAAATTTAAAATTCGTAAGAAATAAAAGGATGTAGACAGGGGAGAAGGAAGGATTGGACATTAATTTTGCAAAAAGTGCAATTATTTCAAATATGTTTTAGAAATTTCAAAAGAGGAATTTTTATTGCTTATACTAAAAACTGTTTTCTTTTTAAATAAAAATATCTGCGTTTGTATTATAAACCCACTTGAATTGTAAACACATTATTCATATGCAAAATTCTTTCTAGTTAATTTTATAAAAATCCCCAAAAACACAAGTACATCCTCAATATACGAAGAGTTTGGATTTTACAAGTACACAAAAATAATACCCATGAAGAACAACTTGCTAAAGTTCCTTTGAACTTCAGCAGACGAGTAGGATAAATAAAAGTGCTAGCATCCTTCTAGAAGAACTACGCAAAAGCTTTAAGTAATGTCATATAAGACCCTGATCTTTTTACTAGAAAAACTTTTCAAAAAATGTCCCCTGTGTTTTATATGTAAAGTTGTAGAATGTTGTTTACTGAAACATTTTAGACTAATAGTATTTATACCAAGCCTATCTCCATAATACGTGGGCGGTATAACGGATAGTGACTCAAAAAGAGAAATCAGAGAACTGAGTTTGAATTCCAGTTGAGTTCATTAATTTCAATTATGCACAAATACCGTTGGCAAAGGAATGAATCCATCGCTTCTCTCCCCACATATGGGTTAAATAGCAGGGAAGACTGGGTTCTCTAGCTATGGTTGGCAAACAGTCTAGGCAGACAACTCTGAATTCAAAACTGATAGAGATAGCTTAAGCAAGATCTCTATTAGGTTCCATCCTAAGGGCTTAACCAAAAGACAACTCATTGAATAAAAGTTGTGCAAGGATCCTCTAACAGATTATGAAGCAAATTATGGATGATGAGGAACTCCATAATGTTGTAATATTAAATTTAAATTATGGTATCACTTTTCCCCAATTTTTCCAGGCCCCACCTACATCTGCAGGAAGCGAATGAACTAGCTCTCAGACCTGAACATTTCTTTTCCTATTTAAATTTAAATTTATTAAATTTCACCCAATACAAGGCCCGAGAGCCACTCAAGGTAGACGGTAACAGTCAAAATGGTAATGCTGAATGTGGCATGAAATACAGATGGTAAAGAAGGTGGATGTAAATGAAAACTATGAAGATTTGGAGGAAAAAATGACCCTTGACTTAAAGAGGTAAAGATTGAAGTATACAGGGAAGTACCCACACGGGAGCCTGTTCTGCAACTTTTGCCATGGAAATAATGATAAAGTAGAAACAGGCTTTCAATGTTGTGGTTATGGGAAAGAAGTTGCCAAGGGCAAAATAAGTCATCCACCACAAGATCATGAAATTGATTTTGAACTCAATCAAGGCCAGCAGGTATGAAATAGGGAGTGCCAGCCCAGATATGGCAGCAATCGTTGATATTTGGTGTCTGATTTTAAAACATAACAGAAGGAGTCAGGTACATTCTGAAGAGAAAGAATGAGCCAATTATTTTCCAGCCTGTTTAGCAATAGATTCTATTAACTAAATGAATTATATGTTAGATCTAGATTGTACTTGAAACCCAAGAGACATTCAAAACATAAAGTCTAATTGAAAATGCAACCATTCATTGTGACTTGAGAAAACTCAGGATCTAACTAGTGATATGAAATCATACAAATTTCGTTTTTAAGGCATTCAAAGTTACAAGACATTTTTCCCCATCGAGCCAAGATTTTGACATTATACACTACTTCAAAGAAAAGGTTAGGAAGGAAACTCCCATCAATACTGGAAAGAGCGATAACAGCCACTAGACTTGAGAAGAGAAAATAATGACATAATCAAGATGTTGACATTCCACACTACTTCAAAGAAAAGGTTAGGAAGGAAACTCCCATCAATACTGGAAAGAGCAATAACAGCTTCTAAACTAGAGAAACCTATTTTCTGGAAAAATTGTTTTAAGAGAAAGATTTTATTCTGAAAAAGATTTTAATCTGAAAAAAGAACCTACAAGCTTGGTTTTTAAGGCATTGAAAGTTACATGTCATTTTTTTCCCATTGAGTCAAGATGTTGATGTTCCACACTACTTCAAACAAAAGATTAGGAAAGAAACCCGATCAATAATGAAAAGAGTGATAACAGCTATTGAACTTGAGAAATCTATTTTCTAGAAAGATTGCTTTAAGAGAAGATTTTATTCTGAAAAAAGATTTTAATTTAAAAAACAAAGTTGTGTTTAAAATAATCATTTATCTCTTTGTAGCTTTTCAAAATTGTCACTATCTTAACAGAAACCACATCACTTGACACTTTTAATGACAGCAACAACTAAAATGGATAGCACATGTAACTCACAGAGAAAATAATGACATAATCAAGATGTTGACTTTCTACACTAGTTCAAACAGAAGATGAGGAAGGAAACCTCCTTCAGAACTGGAAAGATCAATAACAACTACTGGACTTGAGAAACCTATTTTCATGAAAAATTGTTTCAAGAGAAAGATTTTGTAAATTTCAACCAACAGTAGTACTGTTTGTTTGCTCAATGAATGCTGAATGTTTTCTCATCAAAAAACAGCTAATATTACCGTTACAAATACCATTAAGCTGTTAGAGCTAAATCAGGAGAGAGATCAGCTGTAAAGCTCCGATCATCTTGGTTTTTTGAAAGTGAGTCTATAAACAGTTTTGTTATCTGTATAGATGTTTACCAATAATCTGAGAATGTTCCAAGGGAGATCCTTAATAAAATGCAAAAACCTGTATGACCAAAAGAGAACACCTTGGAGATGTTTGCATTGATACCAGACACAATGGTCTTCATGGAACTACCTGAGAGAAATGATTTGATAAAAGTATCAACTCTTCCAGAGATACCATAGCTAGAGAGTTTGTGTAGCAATGCCCTATGCCACACCATTTCAAAACCTTTTTTAATGTCTAAAACAATTGTACTGGTAACTTGTACAATTTGTACATTTCTGATCCCACTATTTAAATCAAGTGTTTATGTGTTGTGGCCCAGCTAAATAAGACTTTCACAGTAAGATTCAATGGTTGCAGGTTTTTGGTGGCATTTTCCACACCTAGGCAGATGATCACACTGGTTGTTGGTGGTCAGCTTCTCCTTAGAAGGAATATTTTGATAGCATGGTTCATCTGTGTAGACTGAGGCTCTAGTTCTGGTTTTACAACATTAGATTTAATAAAGAACATAATTATTTACACAGGAAATACTTCTAGGGAATTCTGATGAATATATTACTATCTATAAACACATGTTAAATACACTATATTACATCACCAACTTTTATAAAATCCATACTTAAATAATCTACTACAACCCCTACAACTGGTGTTACATAAAAACGACCCAAATCAACATGCGAACAATCAATAAAAATGCCTACTAGACACAATCCCACACACAAACGAATATATGTTATCCTCCAAATCCCACATAGATAAAAATTTATATAAATTTTACACACAAACACTGCTTGACAAGACAAATGAACAAGAAGTCTGCTTAGCCAGTGAAAAACAACCAGCACAAAAATTTAAAGAGCCAGAATTATTTCTCTTTTTCTTTTTCTCTATTTTTTATTCTCTTATGAAGCTTAAAAGTGAAACCATTAGATTTATAAATATTTCCTATTTGTTCCTTATCCTATTATATTAGTGTATGTATTTATTGAATTTTTTTTTTATGAGTAAGTTTTCACTTCATAAAAATTCCACAAGTCTTTTTAATCTGCTGCTTCTTTATCATTTCTTACAGTTAGAAATCAGTTGACATTTGCCTAATATACAAGAGAGCTGGGTTTGGAAATGAAACAGGTAATTATACAAAACAGTACCAATTATTAAAGCGCTACAAATAGATAAATAATTATTTTAAATACAAATATTAAATAGGCTTTTTCATCAATATGAAAATATACAGAACACTTCCATTCAGTTGTGTCCAAAGAAGCCAATTTGGCAAAATTTAACCTACAAATTCACAAAAAACAGTGAGTGTCAAAATGGCTGTTTTTTTCCCCTTAGCAGCAGTTTTACTGTATAACCTCATCAATTGTTTATTGTTTTAAAAAGTGATTTTATAATAAAAACCCCAAAATAAAAGAAAATGATTTTAAAATAAAACCCCCAAAATAAATTAAAGTGATTTTAAAATAAAACCCCCCAAAATAAAATAGTGATTTTAAAATAAAACCCAAAAAATAAACGAAAGTGATTTTAAAATAAAGTCCAAAAAATAAACGAAAGTGATTTTAAAATAAAACCCCAAATATAAAAGAAGGTGATTTTAAAATAAAACCCCCAAAATAAAATAAAAAAGTGATTTTAAAATAAAACCCCAAAAATAAAATAAAGTGATTTTAAAATGCAAACATGCAAAAATGGATTTATGTATTACACTTTTTTTGGGAATTGACAATAAAAGTTTTACAAATTATTTTTGTAAATAAACAGTCTAATAAATAGCATTTAATATTTTTTAATAAATCCAGGTTTATATGTTTGGGTTTTATCAAAATTCTAAAATAGCTTTTAAGAAGAATAAAATTTGCTCTGAGTGAGTCCCCAGTAATAATGGTATAAAAAAAAAGTATCCTTTTGACACCCTATGTTAAACTTTGCCAACATTTTCATAGTTATCTTCCCCTTTGGATATTGGATGACTAATTCTCCAATTCCTTCCTTTAAACTAGATGTTTACATGCTGTAGCCCAGCTAGGTAGAATGTTGGCACTGGTCATAGGCAGGGCTATTGCAACAGTCTTGTGCCCTTCCAAATTAATGATACAGCTCCCCCAATGTATAATATGCCACCCACCACTCTACTAAATTTCAATTTTCATACGGTAGTATTTATGTAAAATACAAATTTTCTTGTAAGCTAGTACAATAATGAATGCATTATAGGTGAACAATTTGACTAGAAAAATTTTAAAAAAGATACAAATACAATTTATCTAAATACAAATTAGAGACACGTCATAATAGATACTTCCATTTTAAATAAATCAGCAATATTTTGCAGGCAATTTTTAACATTCACTTGAAATTTTTCTTGTAATGTTGAATAATTTTAACACATTCAACATTATGAATAAGAAATGGGAAATTTTTGAGACTTAACATGAGCCAAACAAATTCATGGATTTGGATGGAGAAAAGACCCTAGAATGACATCAAAATCCATGGAAACTTTTCAACCTTAAACAATCAGATGTGCTTAGTTTAATCTGTAACATATATAAATATAGGTATAAAAAAACAAATATTGATAAGAGTCACAGAGGACTGTTCGAGGCCCCAATCAGTCACCCCTACATGGGAGATAGTACATACTGGCACTGATCATAGGTTTTCTATTGGAGTTTCCCCTCTCCTAGGCAGGGGGAAAGGTTAGGTGTGATAATCTATCACACTTCTAAAGAAGTATTTCTATAGCATGGTTAATCTCTGCAGTTTGAAGCTCTGGTCTCAGTCTCCACAAATTTGATTGTTGTTTACATATACGTAGATGTTTGTTTATTATTATTTACATATATGTAGATGTTTGTTTATTATTATTTACATATATGTAGATGTTTGTTTATTATTATTTATATATATGGTGTTTGCATATACATAGATGTTTGTTTACTGTTATTTACATATATGTTGTTTACATATCTGTAGATATTTGTTTTCTATTATTTACATATATGTAGATGTTTGTTTATTATTATTTACATATATGGTGTTTGCATATGCATAGATGTTTGTTTACTGTTATTTACATATCTGTAGATATTTGTTTACTATTATTTACATATATGTAGATGTTTGTTTATTATTATTTACAAATATGGTGTTTATATATCTGTAAATGTTTGTTCACTATTATTTACATATATGTTCTTGGCATATATATAGATGTTTGTTTGCTATTATGCATTAAATTAATAAAAGTACCACAACTTTATTCATTCCATCCTTCACTCTGTCATCAGTCATTTTAGCTGCAACATAATTAGAAATCAGGTGACATATACAAATTTATTGATATACTAGACAAACAGATTTTGTTATGATACAGCTCCCCCAATGTATAATTTGCCTCCCACCACTCTACTAAATTTCAATTTTCATACGGTAGTATTTATGTAAAATACAAATTTTCTTGTAAGCTAATACTTAAGTACAATAATGAATGCATTATAGGTGAACAATTTGACTAGAAAAGTCAAAAAAAAGATACAAATACAATTTATCTAAATACAAATTAGAGACACGTCATAATAGATACTTCCATTTTAAATAAATCAGCAATATTTTGTAGGTGATTATACAAGATGTTAATGGTAATGATAATATTAGCTGTTTCCTTATAAGGAAACATTCAGCATTCATTGACTGAGCGGCTAGTACTACTCTTGGTTGTTATTCATAAAATCCTTCATTTAAATCAATCTTCTTGAAGTGTTGCAAAATATTTGAAGAGTTACAGAATAATTTTGTTTATTATTATTGAGGGAGAGAGCTGTATGCCAATATACACATGCTGGGGTACAAATATATGAAGCCCAATATATGCATCAACACACCCAGTCTGATATGGTTATACCAGGCAAATGCATCACAGATAAATGTGTGTGATATGATGACAGGTTTGGACAAAAGCAGTGCACAATCTTGCAGGTAGAAAGCAGTTAAAATTACTTTCTGGTCAGGTAACATGGTCCACTCTACCAGGACTCCAATTGACGGTGTTCCCAAGTATCTAGATATGACTCAAGTTGCCATGGCTGTCTTATTCTTCAAAACTTAAAAAAAAAAACTCTCACAACACCTGTCCATGATGCTCCCCCCCCATGATGCTCTGGCCTTTTTCAGGTGGTTGGAATGTCGAACTGAACCTTTTATTTCACTCACTGGGGTAGACTGTTCTAGTTCCACGTACCATGGTTGCTGAAGACATTAGGTTTATAATGCCCAGAAATTCATACACAGATGTCCTCAAGGACACATGGCACAGTGAATAAAGGCATTAGTTAGATCCAGTGACAGGACCCAAATAAGAGTGTGAGTTCAATAACTGATTAAGGTAGTGGAGAACTTGGAGAGGGGAATTAACAAGAGATAACTGATATTTGACATTCATTATACATAGCACATGGAACTAGAACAGTCTACCCCAGTGAGTGAAATAAAGGGTTCAGTTTGACATTCCAACTACCTGAAGAAGGCCAGAGTGTACAACGGACGAAATGTTGTGATAAATATGGCAACAAAGATGAGGACAATAGTCCGAATAATGTAAATAGTTTTTTGTTTTTTTTTGATGTTATAAAGATTACCATTTCATTTCCAACCACCATTTTTGTTATTCTTCATTCGGTAACCTTTTCTAGGTTACAACAGAATATACCAATATGTACTCAGAAGAAAGAAAGAATTATGAAAATAACAAGGAATCTATATTTGGGATGATTTGAAAATGATGTCATTCATCCTCTGCAATAGAAATGTAACCAATCATCTTCAAGGTAAGAATAATAATAATAATAATAATAATAATAATATTATGAAATGGACAAAGTTCAACAATTATTTTAAGACATTTTTATGTTTATACATAAAAATGTCTTAAAATAATTGTCGGACTTTGTCCATTTCATAATGTGTGACGTCATTTGTTTACATTTGGACACGCACCGAGTAGATATGAACGTATGTGAGAAAATCCTAAAAATTGTAGTTTAAAAACAGTAAAATTGACTGTGCTAACCAAAATGCTCCTCTGTGGCAAAATCGGTAAAATCATGTCAGGCTATACGACGGTTCCGTATAGGATACAGGTTCGATTCCTGTCGGAGGACACATATTTTCTATGACAATTTCTTGGACATTCAGGCTGGTAAATGTTGTTAATACTGTTTATTATAAACAGAGCATTTACTTAAATATTTGTATCTATAAAAAAGAATGTATAAACATAAAAATGTCTTAAAAGAATAATATTGTAATTGATGATGTGTTTGGGTTAAAGAGGCTGAGTTTCCAGAACGCAAAAACATGGTGACACTTGCAGCATTTTTTTTTTTTCCTATATAACTGACATACTACATCCGAATGGGTTTGTTTTCATGTGGATTAACACGTCTGTATTCCCTACTTAGGAACAGTTTTGCTTCTTAGCCAACTACCAAAGTCCCTGTGAACTCTATCTAATGTCTATTTTCAAGGTGTGGAGGCCACCAGGAGGGCTGTAACGATGTAGCTGAGGGGGCATCCAAGAAGAATCCTTCCATCAGTGCATAGAAACGTGGCAGAGAAGGATGGAAAAATTCATTAGACTCAAGAGGGATTACTTTGAAGGGGAAACCATGTAGTTTGTTGTTTGTAATTGAAATAAACTGTTTGCAACACCAGTCCCATTACTTTTCAGACAGTCCTTGTATGCTAAATAATAGAATTTTTACGTATATTAATAGGTAGAATTATTTTATTTTATTTATATATTTGGTGAAGTAGTACATTAGTCACTGTGACCAGAAATAATAATTTTTTGCAGATTATTCTTCTTTTTTTTTGTACTATTATAGATTAAGTACTTCAGATCAGGAATATCAAAAGAAAAAAAGTTTTTCTGAAATTTTATAAAAATTAATTGTGGGGTACAACTTGCTATATAAATTCATTTTATTGATCTCCACAATGGAAGCCAAAATAAATATGTTCACATGACAAGATTCCTTAAAATTTAAAAAAATAAAAACAAATTTTGAAATTTGTAATGTGGAGTGCTTAATTAAAAGTAATGTATAAAAACAGAACTACACATTACAAATTAAAAAAATAAATTATTTTTCTTACAGCTTAAAAATCATGTATGATCATTTTTTTTTTTTTTTTTGACTTCTTTTGGGGGATCAATTTACATGGCAAACTGGATCCACGTTAACTTTTAAAAAATTTTGTAATATTTTTCTTTTGATATTCATGATCTGAAAAAAATTATTTTTTGGTTACAGTCCTACTGTAAACCTCCACAATTTATTTAATGATCTAATGCGTCACAAGATCGTCTAAGCAAGACTATAATAGAATAAATAAATAAATAAATTTAAAAAATAATAATAATAATAATAAATGAATAAATAAATAAATAAAAAATAATTTTTGAAGTGTTCTTATTTTTATTTGATAAAATGTGTTCAAAAGTTCCCAATGCATATTTTTTTAAAATAGAGATTAAATATACAGTTAAAAACTATTTTCTTTTTATTGGAAAATTTTGCACAAACTAAATATTTTATTTTATTTCAGCTTCCAGGGTAAAATGCAAAATACTACCTCCCCCCCATACATGCACATATTTTGGCTACTTGTTAATTTATAAATTTTTTAATTTATTTAAAATGAAATGAAATCTTGTAAGAAAAATTTACAGAAACTTAAAGCCAATTTTACACAGCCTTTAATTTTTTGAAATTTTTAAATATAATTTGAACATTTAATATTTACATTTTTAAAGTTTAGTCATCTCCAGAGAAACTAAATTAGTCGAACGTTTAATTTCAAGCTGTGTAAAATTATGCACCTAATCAGAAAATGTAGCCGTCTCTTCTACTCCAATAGCTTCATGTCTTGAACTTCCTGACTGTGGAACTTCCTTCCTCTTACTTGCTTCCCTGATAGCTATAATCTCCAACTATTCAAATGCAATGACAATTGATATCTCTAGATGCCTTGATCTATTCCCCATCCTTCTCTCCATCCTTTCCTCTGTCACGCCTCTTTACTCTTGCTCCCACTCTCTGTAACCCCTTGCATGCTAGTGGCACTCCCACTTTGCTTGGGGTGAAAAACTTTAAAAAAAAATGCAACTAGAATACTGTTTTGTTTTGCATGTTTTTAATTATTTCTA
>OZ038512.1:52951757-52971757 GCA_964036315.1 Acanthosepion esculentum | reverse complement strand
TCATATCTCAGGAGAACTGGACTGTATTACAGGCAACACCCTTTTCCACAAATCTTTGAGAAAATAAAAGAGAAAACTGAATAACATAAAAATCCTTGTTTTTTTTTCTGTACAGTTTGTATATCACTCTGAAAAGTCTATCATCCTACAAAAAATATTTAAAAAAAGGCTTCAATATAATAAAAATGACCATGGTTTAAATAATTTTTCCTTTTTTTTCTTTCTTTTTTTCCTTTTACAAAGAAATTTTATTTTTTTCTTTATTATTATTATTTTTTAAATTTATTCTGTTATTTTTTACTTTAATTTTTTACACAAAACATTTTATATTTTTCAGAGTTGTCAAATCCACATACATTTATACACATGTGTGCACACAATCACAACATTATATATATAATATATATATGTATATATATATATATATATATTATATATATTATTTGATACCTAGATAATACAATTATACAATATATATATTATTTGAAACCCAGATAATACAATTTGTAAATAAAAATATATTTGAACAAACTGATATGAGGGAAAAAAAATCACTAAAAAAAAGAAAAGACTAAAGACATCTGTGTCAGTTTAAATTAATCAATCAGAACTGCAATGTCTAGTCAAAAGAAAAAACACTGACAGAGTAAATTAAGTGAAAACATAAAAGTGCTCAATACACAAAGCAGAGCAAAATCTAAAAAACCTAGTGAGCCAGGATTCACCTAACTGATCTTCAGGGTACTACTGGCTCATGAGGTTTTATATATATATATATTATGCGAATCATTCATACGAAAATATAAATAAAATTCCGGTGTTATCATTATTACTAATGGTAGTAAAAAAAAGACCTGATAACACCGGAATTTATAAACAAGGATCATACCATTCATTAACGGATTCGAGGTTAATGTATTTTATTATAAAAAATTGTTTGTGAGAGTGATTCTTGCCATATCATTAACTTCATTATCTGCTTTTCGTATGAATGATTCGCATAATATAAATTGAACCCGCACCATATAATTTATATATATATATATATATATATATATATATATATATATATATATATATATATACACGACTCTTCAGCAGAATTGAGTCACTGTCAGTCACTGTGTGTTTATCTAAATCTAAAAATAAATACGCTAAAATTCATCTTCATCCCTGCCGTGCACTGATGGCTTAGTGGGAGAAGTTCCGACTGACGCAAATTCAGTCGGGTTTTGATCCTAGCTAGCGGCAACTGGACGTCTAGCCACATTGATGAGCTGTGAAACAGAGAAACAGTCTGTCTGTGGATGACAAAAATATACATATATATATATATATATATATATATATATGTCATATATATTTTTTTTTTAATTGTACATAGTCCGACAATTTATTTAAAGACATTTATAATATGTTTAACATTCTTTTTATAGATACAAAACAGAGCATTTGCTTAAATACTTGTATCTATAAAAAGAACGTTAAACATATTATAAATGTCTTTAAATATATATATATATATATATATATATATATATATATATATGAAACGTTTATAAATCTAACATGTTTTGGTTTTATTAAAGCTTTATAAGAGAAGAAAATATGGTGAAGAAAATTTTCTTTGATGAAGCTTTAATAAAAGTGTAACATGTTAGATTTATAAACGTTTACTATTTGTTCCTTATCCTATCGTATATCTTTTAGGGAAAATTATGACAAAGTTATCGTGTGACACATTTCATCTTTTAGATTTCATCAGACAAAAGAACAAAACCGGTCACACAAAAACTTTTTTTTTTCCACTTTATCATAGTTTTCCATAAAAAAAAGTTCTTGATATATAAAAATGTATACATCGTTTTCCTATATATGTGCGCGTGTCTGTGAGTTAAATGAAACTGTCTTTAAAAAATGAGTCCTTCATTCACTCTATAGCATACATATACTGAAAATGTGATACATTACAATAAAAAAAAATGTTTTTCAGTCAATATATATTAATGTTCAAAATGGTTGAAAAAAATCAAGACCATATTTTAATATCATTAAAATATAAACAGTTGACAAAACTTTGTATTTCATAACCAATTTGCACTCCAAGTTTCCACATAGTACCTGTATGTTAACAAATCAAGAAGTCTAATACTTAGGGCTGATGACAATTTTAACATCCAAAACCAATTTTTTGCTTTCTGTATGCTGAATTACCTCTTTTACATTTCTTTACATCAAACTGATTTTTTTAAACATCCAGTATGAAGTTTTGAAAATACAAAGCCAACATGGTGCCAACCGAGAATTATTCCCATTATATATGAAGGAATATATGCGGAGGAAAAATGTTACCAGTGGTCTAATTATGGTGATCTTTTTCTGCTTCTATAAGCTTACTGGCTCCAAATATAATCTCATAAGAATTCAAATATATATGTAAAATTTTTTCAGTGATTACCTACATTGTATGAAATTAGGTTGAGTCATAAGTAATTTCCTTTTTACAGAACCAACTGTTATATTTAGAGTAAATATGGTCAACAATAAACAGAAATTATTTATAACCCAACCTAATATATTGAATAGTGCCTTCAAACACAGATTCTTCTCTGGCTCTTGAAATAGACATATCTGCTCAGTTTCCTATCCTAATGTAAACAAATCAATTTGTAAAGAGTGGGATGGAACTTTCATTTATTAACTAACAGCATGGTCCAGCGTTGCCCGTGCTTGATTCAAAAATCGTACGACTCATACATCAATTGCTATCACTTGACTTAAAATATTTTTGCCCTTCCTTGCCTTTAAAAGAGTGCCCTTTGCCGTGCTGATGTTGCTACATGCCTTACTTCTTGCCTATCTCACACTGCAAATTTTTTCTAAGCTCTTTACTAAACATTAAATCTGTTACGAAAAAAGAAATAAACAAAATAAACACAAAACGATCAGCTTTAAGAAAGGACTCGTAACTGGAAAAACCGAATGAAAAAAGAATGTTAACAACAAATACTTTTTCACACCCAACCCAGTTCTGCGGAATCAGAATCAACGTTGAGTTTAAGCAAGCAGATGAGCCAATTGGAGTAAAGTGCCATGCAGATTTAAATTTTTTCCACTTGTGACAAATACAGCTATTGATTTTTTTGGATGCTAGCATGCTAGTTAACATTCGTGTCAGTCAGCTGTTGGCTCTCATGCTGACGAATAGAATCTTCCTGCCTATTCGTGGCAGCCAGCTATAGGCTCTCACTCTGGCCAGTAGAAAATGGCCACAAACTACATGAAAACTACCGGAGAAGCATGAAAAAATTGATTATTTCCACTATTGATGGGATTTGGGAAATGCAAAGTCAGTCTTGGCCTTTCTGCTAACTTGGAGCATGTGCATGTAAATTTTGGTGCAAATCCGTCGAAAATTGCGGCCGTGCATTCGTTACGCACACACACACACACATCCTACCTTTTATAGATAGAGATCCAACAGATTTTTATTACTTAAATGTGGATACTCACATTTGAGTAGATGCTCCTTTTATTTATGAAACAGTATATTTATTTTTGTCTACTGGCCTGAATAGTGAAGATGTAATTTTCATTTTGAGGAACCAATTGTGGTATTTTGAACAATAAAGCTGATGAAAAAAAAGCAAAATTATTTTTGACTCAACCTAATCCATAAAATAAATGAAATGCTATTTTTTTTATTCATCTCTGATGAAAGATTCTTAAAATATAAACAATGTAAATTTGACTCTTGTATTGCAATTATTCCTTTTCGTTTGACAAATTCTGTTTTTTGGGGAACAAATTTAGAATCATATTTTATTTTTTTTAATTAATGGAAAAAAAAAAATCTACTGAAAGTAATTCAGTATTTGAAATACAAAAATTATTTCAGACATTAAAAGTGTTTCTTTAGGCTCTTGGTTCCCATACATCACAGCTGTAAACTTAACTAGATCAATTACGACTGAAAAGTGAGTTCAATCCTCACTGGGTGCCTCATACTTTTGGCCTTGTGCCACATCTAAGCTATGCTTATAAAATCACCATGACAGTTGTAAATAATTATTTTGAAGACTTAAGTCAAACTATGAAATTATATTTAGTAATTGACTTTCAAAAAATGGATAATAAAATCACAAGCGCCAATTCGCATAAAGTTCTCACAGTTTAAGAGTGATTTACCTCAAGGGAGATAACTTATGTTAAAAATAAAACTGTTTCAAGGCTGAAAGGTGAGTTTCGGATAAATATTCATCTATTTTTTTGTAGTAAACACGTTCTATTAAATAAAACAGAGAATGTTCTGTTGAGTCATTTAATGTCGGCTGGAAACTTGTAAAGGAAATTGTTGAAATTTTGTGATGTTCTGAGTACTTTCAACCATCATGGATCATTTTCAAAGAAAGAAGGTGGAACGTCATTAGCCATGACAGCATTTGTGTTGTTAACGTTTAAAGTTTGAAATGAATGTGGATAATGTGCTATGACTGAAGTAGAATTTAGTATCATATAGCAAAAATAACTACAATTTAAAAGCATTTTATACATGAATGTCTAGACAGAAAACAATTTTATTGCTAATGTGTTACTTTAAGGTAAAGGGTCTCCAAGATTTGTAATTGTTTTTTTTTTTAAGTTATAGTGGTAGACTACTGTTGTATAGTGAGCCAAAATCTGATGTAAATTAGAAGGTATGCTGTAGATTTGCATTATATTCTCACATATTGCATTTAAAATGAAGGATTACTTCCTAAATATACTGTTTTATAATAGTAGTCATTTATTTTTCTCTTGCACACATTTTTTTTTCAGTTGCTAATACAATGTAGAGTATGTTCAAGCATAAAGATGTGAAAAAAACTGACTAATGAGTGATCTGACATTTTAACAACAGGATTGTATAGCACAAACAATATCTATATATTTTTGCTAATGTTCATCCAATACAAAGTCCAAGAGCCACTCACGGTAGAGGGTTACTGAATGAAGTGTGCGATACCAATATAAGAGAAGGAAGTGAAGATCATGAGGATATGTAGGATAGATAATGCTTGACCCTAGACTTAAAGAGGTGTAAAACACAATTTGAGTTTATATATCTATCAGTTACGTAATCTGTTTTCCCTTACACAGAAGAATGAGATATTCTGTTGTTATGGTAACAAGAGGTATTACTTGATGGTAATAAGCAAACTACTGAATATATTATCACAGGTACCTCTTCACTATATACTTGCTAACAAGCTGAACAGGCAGATTGTTATAGTGAGCACAATCCTTACTGGGTACTCCATACATACGCTGTTGCATAAAAATTAAGCTGAGCTTGATAAATAACAGGGCACCTTGAGTTGGTCATCAAATTAGACTGGTTAATCATTATGACTGATTAGTGATTTTGATCCCCACTGAGTGTTTTCTCAATCTTGTGACCTTGCTAAGATTAAGAAGAATATCTCATTAGTAAGTAGGGGAAATCAGATTGCTAATGCTTTTTATTTCTTTTGTTTCATGTTAGTTTTCTTTGGGATATTTAAAATGCAAAATTCTTTCTTACATGTGACAATAGTGATCAGTGTATAGATTAAAAATCCTAAATTGCAGAAAATATAACAGGTGCAATTGTAAAATTACTAAAAATTTGGCTGTCATTTGACACTTAATGAAAACTAACAATGTATGCCTGGCTCATTGTATCAGAGTATGCATGTCTGCTAGGGTGGCTAGATACAGGGTGCAATGGATAAACTGTCATATAAATTATGCAAGAATGAAAATAACACTGACATCTCATTTTAACAGATATATTTACTAAAATTACACAAAAATATCTTGAAATACTAAAGAGTAAATTTATTCAATAAAATCCCTATCGGCTTCAACTAGGGCCTTGCAGATGACTTTGGAATCTCCTGCAACTCTTCTGGATGAATGAATGCTGTCATAATCCTTGCTTTCAGTTCATCTTTGTTGTTACAAGGAGATTTGTTAGTCTCTCACTCAACTGCACCCCACACATAATAATCAAGGGGGTTGCAGTCTAGGAAGTTAGGTGGTCAGATGTAAGCGGTGATGTGGTCGCAGAAATTGTCTGACAGCCATGACTGGGTTCTCCTGCTTGTGTGGCATGGTGCAGAGTCCTGTTGCCAGACGTAGGGTCTTCCAGTAGCCACCCTCTTGACCCAGGGCAGCACAACCTCCTCAAGGCACTTTATGTAGGCCTCTGTGCTGAGTCTAAGGCCCTGTGGGAAGATGAATGGAGGCATAACATCAACATCACTAGTGATCACTCCAAACACCTTCATAATCATCATGAGACTCGTTCAACTCTTTCTGAATTCTCTGCACTGTCCTCAGACTGACACCAAACACTCTGAAATGTTTGTACTGGAGCTTCAGGAGCGAATGCCAAGCAGTACAGTATGCCATTTCCAAATTTTGGGTAGAGTGCCATGGTGCATTTTTTTCCACAGATGGTGCCCAACTGACCTTACTATAGTGTGCAGTCAACAAAATCAAAAACAATGTGCATGCACAAAATTAAAAATTTAAAATGGCAACAATTTACCCATCACATCCTGTAATTCCGGTTGCAGACACCTGCTCGGGTATATTCATGTTTGTTCAACACCAACAGAGACCATCTGTGGTTTATAGTGCAAACATGCTGAGCAGATCTTAGTTACCGTTGCTGGGAGAGAGTGCGTAATATGGCATGACCAGCAGTTTGAACAGAGTCAGTACGTTCAAACCCTCAGTCACAATGACTTCATGCTAATACAACCATTGACAACTACAAAACAGTACTATCTAATTTCACTTACATGGCTTGGGTCAACCTACAAGATGGTTTTTCAGACACAAATGGTGCCGCACACTTCCTGATAAGCCGACCATGGTGAAATTTGAACTCAGGTTTCATTATCATATGCTAAAATTCTAACCACTCAGACACATGCCCACCAGAATAAACTGAATTTCTCAACTTGGATATTAACCTAAATAAAATTAATTCAAAGAGATCTTTGGATAATTGAACATGTGATTGTCGTGAGCAAGATATACACGACATCATGCCTGAAAACGCCCACGCATTGCATGCGTATGGTGTTGCAGAACAGTTGGAGGAAGGGAGAATTGGCGGAGTGCACCTACGCATATGTAAATCTCTCCCACTCAACCAATCAGCTGCTTCGTCATGGTCTATAAAATGAGTGTGTCTGAAGGCTTTGGCAGTCAGGGCCGAGGGAGCCAATGAGGACGACGGAAGACGACTGCCCTGTTCCAGCAGGTTCTTTTTGGTGTGACGGCTACAGAACACATTCATTTTCTCCTCCACACCCATCAAATTTTTGTTGTTCATACAATAATTCAATCAATTCATTTTACGGTCTTCTTTAGACATTTTTAAATTTTTTTAAAATGCCATACATCTTGTCTTTGAGACATAGGTAGTCATGTATCTTTGCAATTTCTTGGGAAGGAAAGATAATGTTTTCCCAGTTGCCGTCTCCATGGTTTGGTATTCAGACTTTTTCCTACAGTTAGATTATCACTCAAGGCTAGAGAGCCCAGTCTACTTTGCTATTTAATCTATAGCTAGATGGAATCATGCATTAGTATGACAGTAAATGTATCAGACTAGCTCAGAATTTGAACTTGGCTTGGCAGTTTCACTATGTGAGCCAACATTCATTATACAATCTTCTCCATATGAGACATACTACTCATATGAAAAGAGACAAGGAAGGAGTGTTAGTTTTTGTAATGAAAAACAAAAAAATCATAGCAAATAAGAATTTTAAACATTAATTTATTCTGTTTCCCTACCAAAAACGGGTGGGCTGAAATGTGGGAACAAAAATCACACACACACAGAGACGAATTGCTGAAAGTAAAAGATAAAAAGCTGTGGCAATGATTGGCCATTTCTGGCAGAGACAAGGTACATAAAGAGAGAAAGAGATTATATAAATAGATCATCTTCCATGTGCCATGTACCTTCAGACTGTGGACGATCATGGTTCTCCACACCTTTCTATTCATTTGCAGCTCTTAGCAATGTTTGTCTTTTTAATATCCCTCCCCCTCACTGTCCTGCCATCCATTTACACAAGCTTATTAGGCAGGTTATTTGTTGTTTTCCTCTGTCTTTCAATGTCTTGTGAGTATCAGGTTTTCCAAGCCTTTCTTCCTTATCAAATTTTTAACTCTGTCTCTTCTGACAGATGTTCACCAAAAATCTCCATTGATAACGAATGTTCTCAGAACTACAAACGATTTGTATAATTTGTATCATAAAAACTGATTGTTTTTTTTCACATTCAATTTTTACTTTTCATGTTTTCATACCGTTACATTGTTAGTGAATCTGACTTCAATTTGTTTAAATGCTGCATTAAAATGTACAAAATTTACAAGATAAAACAGAAAAAAAGAGTAGTTAATCTGATAAAAATGTACATGTTTGGGAACCTTAGCTTGGGATATTACACACATGTACATATATGCATGTCTGGATATATACATGCTAATCATTCATCTTTCTTACTCTCTGATTATATACACACACATGTTTTGTGTAAAAGATATATTTTGAAATATATATATATATATATATATATATATATATATATATATATATTCTAAATTGTGTTCAAATGTGTACAATTATACATACACATCCATGTAGGTACATTAATAAGTCCACAGTCTAATGATAAAAAAGCATTTATTTTACATGACAAATATTTATTTTTCAACATAATATCCTTCTTTGTCAATGCACTTAATTCTTTGGTAAATATTAATCACATAGATTGAACATTATACAGTAAAAATTTCTGATCAAAAATTACTAACTACATGTCAGACTACAGACTTATTGATCCACCCTTTTGTAGACACATATACACATAATTTGTGTAAAAGTATATTTTGAAACAGGCAAGTTTAACATTCATACCTGCAAAAAAAAAAAAAGAAAAAAAACCCTGCTGTGTCAAAACGACGGTTTTGCTCTTGACACGGCTGTTACTGCACACTTCCTTAGCAGTTTTTATTGTTTTAAAAAGCTATTTTTAGAGTTTTAATAAAACCCAAACATATGGGACTAGATTTATCCATTTTCTTCTCAAGAATTGACAACAAAAGTATTAAACACTATTCTTATAAGTAATCTGACTCATAAATAATGTTTAACATTTTTGCTGTCAGTTCTCAAGAAAAAAAAAATGAATAAATCCAAATGCTCACAAACTCTGTAGTGAATTTATGTGGCAAAAGCAAATGAAAGAAATGCAGAGAAAAAATATATTCTAAAGTACATGCAAATGTATACAACCATGATAAAAATGTTTATAATCACAATATTATTCAATTTAGTTATGTGTGTGTGTGTGTATGCACACACACACACTATATATATATATATATGCACACACACACACACGCACACACACACATATATATGCACACACACACACACACACACATATATATATATATTTTATTTTATAAGAGTAGATTTTTTTATGAATTTGTATTCACACAACCCTTTATGGAAAAGTACAATATCTGAACACTGGTATACATCGTCTCCACATATCTCTGTTCACATTAAGACAACAATATTATGATGATTCTGAGTTTCTATATTACATATACAGATGTACATAAAATGGCCAAAGTCAATGTAATCATTTTGAAACAACTTGATATTTTGTGTTTGTTTCCATAGATTCTGCCCATTGCATTGAGATTGTTCTCAGTTGTCTACAAATCTTATCTAACCCACAAAAATAAAGAAAAATCACACCAGAATATTATGTGAATAATGGCTGTCAGACATATTGAGCCCTGTATAAATATTTCATCAAATATGCTTCCCAACAAAGACAAGACCTCCTGATATGAAAAGGTTAAAATGTCAGCAACTAAACAATTTTAGTTAAATTTTAATTGCCTTTTCACTTGAACAAATAGGCGATGATTAACCTTTGCTCATCCCCCCCCCCTCCCACCAAAAAAAAAAAAAAAAAAAAGGTCTGTCAAAAGGACGGTTATTTCCTCGACACTGCTATTACTGTATACGCTTTTGACTCCCTCGGCAATGTTTATTATTTTTAAAAAGCAAAATGAAAATGGATTTATATATTTTCTTTATTCTTGAGAATTGACAACAAAGATATGAAACAATATTTATTTATTAGATTGAATAAAAACTCATTTTCATAGTTATTTATAAAATGGTAAATAAATATTGCATTGTAGTTGGTTTACATATTTTGATAATTTTTTTATAAATTTTTTTAATAAAAAGATTATTTTTTCAAATCATGATCTTTATAAAATTGTAGTTTTTTTTTTTTATAAAAGGTAAATAATAAATATCACATACTTGGTCCACATATTTTTATAATCTTGTAAATAAACATTGCAGAGTGAGTCAAAAGTGCATACAGTAATAGTGGTGTCAAAGGAATAATCATACTTTTGACACACAGTTTTTTTTTATGGGTACAAAGGTTAAACATTGCCACAAATATATATTAATATTAAACACATGCTTTATTATCTGTCTATATTTCTGAAATGAGGTATTATGTACACTATTTACATTATTCGGACTATTGTCCTCATCTTTGTCGCCATGTTTATCACAACGTTTCGGCCATTGTACACTCTGGCCTTCTTCAGGTGGTTGGAATGGATGTCGGTTATCTCCTGTTAATTCCCCTCTGAAAGTTCCCCACTGCTGTAACCAAGTATTGAACTCACATTCTTTGGGTCCTGTCGCTGGATCTAACGCCTTTATCCTCTGTGCCATGTGTCCTCAAGGATTTATAATACCCAGAAATTCATACACAGGACACATGGCACAGTGGATAAAGTCGTTAATTAGATCCAGTGAAGGGACCCAAAGAGTGTGAGTTTAATACCTGGTTAAGGCAGTGGAGAACTTGGAGAGGGGAATTAACAGGAGATAACTGACATCCATTAGAAATGGCATGTGGAAGTAGAACAGTGAGCGAAATAAAGGGTTCTGTTCGACATTCCAACCACTTGAAGAAGGCCAGAGCGTACAATGGCCGAAATATTGTGATAAACATGGTGACAAAGATGAGGACAATAGTTTGAATAATGTAAATAGTGTACATGCTTTATTTATAATCCACACCGCTTGCTGACAACCATATTGTGACAGTCTGAGAAGTTGCAACAAAACACAGCTGAAATAAAGATGAAAGAAATAGAGGTTGTTATTAAATAAAAAAAATAAACAGAAATCATTAAAAAAATAAACTGAAAACATATTAATATTTTGTGTAAATAAGGGAGATAGAGAAAATTAAACCTGCAGGCCAAATTTAAATTCCGGATGAGTTAGTGTCAACTATGCATTAATACCAAAAGAAATGGTATGAATTCATCTTTTCTCGAACAATGGCTGGACTCTTTAACCTTTGGTAGTAACCAGTCTAGGAGAAAGTTAATTCAAGTTAGTTGGGTATGAGGCTAGCAAATTCACTCCATAAGACCTACTTTTGCCACTGAAACTATTTTGCATGGTACTGTTGCAGCCCTAGGATCCATAGAGAATCTACAAATGAAGGAGACTGAATGATTAGACTCAAGATCAATCAATTGTATTCTGGTACTAGAAGTAATTTTAAGACCAAATTTTCTCTCTCAACGAAGAACAAATAACCAATGATGAACTTCCTTAAGTTATGGTCAATCAATCTAGAGTGTTCTTCCTCCAAGAAGCATACATATATATATATATATATATATATATATATAAAAGCAAAGTTAGTTTGGCTTCTCTTTTCTGAATGATCAATACATGTAATTAATAGTCAGACTCTTTTCTCAATGCCAAACCAGAATTTTTTTCCCAAGTAAACTAGTAATAAATTAATTACTGAATATACTTTTCTCAGGGCTAGACAATCAATCCCATAAATTGGGCCATCTCTTTGCAAATAACCAAAATATTTATTGCAACAATTTTTAGATAAAAAAAAGAAAAAAGAACAGTTTTTTTTCTTCTGCCAACATTATTATTACTAGAAAAAAAAAAAAATGAATGAAAATTAGTTCCACAATAGAAGGGAGGAAAATATAAATTTTGGTTGCTCCCCACCCCAGATATTTCAGAGGAGTCCCGTTCATAACATCAAATTATTAGAAAATTGGTTTTACCAAAAAGCGTTAAATCTCAATGTCACAAAGTAAAACGTAGAAAATTAAAGGGAGATAACTTTTATATCTGAATAAAGCAACCACATCGGTTAGTGTTGTTTACGATCGGATAATAATGGATACCTTTTTTTTGTCTCATAAATTCACCACAGAATTTTTCATTCAGTAATATAATAGATATAATTTTGCTTAATATTTGTACTTTTATGAATATTTAAAAACAAACTCATTTAAATATTTGTCATATGGGAGAATATATAAATTTTTATCAGCACAATGTTAAGGCAAAAACACGAAATGTTTCCCACCGTCATCTCTGTAACTAAAAATATTTTTGTCCTATCAAAAATACATAAACATAAAAAAAATCTTCATATTTATTTAATATTTATATTTTACTTATTTTAAAAAAATCTCATTTTCAATGCCTGTTAGTGTTACAGCAAAAGGATATTTTCTTTACATTAATAATTGATTTTGAAATTAAATAATCCTATTAAATTAAGCTACAACATTATTATGAAAAATACTTCAGTGATTAATTTATACAAAAGGAAAGACGAGAAAAGGTATTAATTATTGTAAATAAACTCTAATCAAATTAACTAGTGTAATTTTTAAATGATTTTTTTAAAAATACCATGTCACTTCAGAATATATACAATCATGGTTCTCCACAGATTCCTTTTCTTTATTAGCTTGGGAAAAGTAGTGAAGTGGTTTCCTGTTACCTTTTCTATGGTTTGGAATTCAGAAATTTTCTTCTCTTAGACTGGTTGCAACCCAAGGCTAGACAGCCCTGTCTCCTCAGCTATTTAACCTATAGTAGGAAAAGAAACAGATTCATACCTTTCCCAAGGGGAAGTGAACACAAAAGGCTCTCTCAGAATTTAAAGTTGGCCCACCAATTCCACCTTTTCCTGCCAATATCCATTACATTACTGTTACCCATACATTTTTGAATGATAGATAAATTTTTTAAAATTTGCTATTCAGATATATGAAAGTTATCTTCCTTTAATTTTCAGCATTTTGATTTTTCAGTAAAGTGAATCATTCAACAAAGTAAATGGGCACCTCAACCTGGCGTAATGGTTAGCAAGCTTGTATTGCTAGAAAAATTACAACTGATATATGAAACTTCTCCCAATTAAAAAAAAATAATTGTAGATCCATCCCCCCCAAATTTTAATTAGTTTGTTCCTTTGCCCACACTTCCATTAAGGGTCCTTAAAATACACTGTGAACTTTAGGAGATACTGTATAGATAGATAAATATGGATGAATACATAACCTTCAACCTTCATTGACATAAAGTAGGCAATAAAAGGTATTGTGGCATACAGACATATTTGGGGGATTTTTGAACTTAATTATAATATTATATATATATATATATATATATATATATATATATATATATATATATATTTCAATAAATTAGGAAAAATTCAAGTGACTTATCTGGTTAGTCAACTTTTAATTTATTGAATCATATAGATCTAGTTATCTATTGAGCACTTTTTGGCAGAAGTTCTAATCTGAAAAAAATGTGTAAAATTCTCATTTTCTCAGTTGTATTATTATTAAAAAAATTTATTATTATTTCTATTTTATTATTATTATTATCAAAAAATAAAGATCAAGTTGTCACAAAATAATCAGAATTTCATGTTCTTTTTTTTTTTTACAATGTTTGATTTAGAAAAAATATCAATAACAGATTCAAGTTAAAACAATATCAGAAGTCATATTTTTTGACATTTTTACACTTTCTTTTCACAAATATAATGACATGTACAGTTTGACAAATATACATATTAAAGTTATTTATGTATAAGAATGTTAACATAGGCATAACATTGAAAAAAAAAAGTATATTTAAATAATACCCCCCCACGTTTAAAATAAAAAACAAAAAAAAAGAAACACCTTTCAAGAAGTTTTTTGTCAGTTTTTGCCGCACGCGTCAATCCTTCAAAATACATTTGTATAAAATTCATACAGTATTTCCAATCTTTCCAACACTGAACAAAATTTTCAAAACAAGAACCAAAAACATAGACTTTATCATTGGTGATTTACAACAGCTGCTTTCTATCTAGTTAAATATAGACATATCATCAATATTCATGGTGGTAGGGAGATGGATATTAAGTCATATGACCAGTCTGCATTTAGTGGAGGAGACCTTTTTCATCTTTTTTTTTCTATAATCATTTCACCCCCATCCCCAAGCAAAGTGATAAAGCCACTAAGATGCAAGGGGTTATTGAGTGTAAGAGAAACTTAGAAGATGTCATTGAGGAAAGAGGGCAATGTAAGAAGAACAGAATTCAAGGAGACAGATGACAATGATTGATGTTGCATTTAAATTTTTGAAGAGCGTAGTTGGCAGGTAAAGTAAGAGGCCAGAAAAAAAGTTTCATAAGTGAGAAGTACAAGAGAAAAAAACTGTTAGCAGAGAAGTTACAGATATTGTAAATTTTCTAAATTTTTTATTCTAATAATTAAAACTTATACATTTCTTTTAATCTTAACTACTTTAAAGCTTTCATTTCTTTTAGAAAAGAAAATTCAGAGATATGTTTTGTCTAAATTTTTTTAGATGAGCAATTATCATTATGACATCCTGATTTAGATAGACAGATGTCTTCATCTTGATTGTTATTATCAGTGTTTCAGCCATCTTGCTTTCTGGCCTTTTTTAGGTTTTTATTACTGTTGGAAATTTTACTAAAACTTCAAATCCTTTTATTCGAAGTCATATAATGGAAAAAAGTTAACTGGATAGAATTAAGAGATATTCTCCAGCATCAACAATCCCATACCTTTATGGAATGAATAATTTTTTTCAATTCAAAATTTCAGAAAGGTAGAAAGCCAACAGAAAACTGAAAAACAGACAAGTGAAGAAAACCTGGAGAGTATACTCTTCAGCTTTCTTCAGTTGTCTGTTGTAAGTAATGGGCAAAATTTACACAAAATAATGGGCAAAATTTTACACAAACAACCAAGACAAAGACACCAGTTATTATAGTAGTTTATATATCTACTTTAGCTCTTCATACGTAAATGTTGTTCTTTCAACATTATTGTCTTTTTTTTTAGATTGCACAAAACAAAGAGCTCAAACATATTTATACTGATCATTATAAATTTAAAAACTGATAAAATGTCATCCATATTTACTTTTCTATTCTACCTGACAGTCAAAATTGTTAAAGGGAAGAGAAGTATATTTAGTCATGTGGCCTAATTTTTTCTTTGAAGAAAACAGAAAGATGAGCTACTCCAAACAATTACAAAAGTTTTTGTCTTTCTTATCATAATTTTGTTTATATGTTAAATTTTTTCCTTCGGTCTCCCATTAACAGCCTGTTTCACACTGACTTTTCCCAATGTGCACTTGTTTATTCTGGACACTCCCAAGATCAATTGTACTTTTCACATTTTTCAAAAGGAATGTGTCAGTGTACAGACTGTTCAAAATAATTTAACTCCTTTTTTTTTATTAAACTATTCATATTTTTAAATTCTATAATTTTCAGTTTCTTTTCCATTCTTTTGAAAAATGGAAAGTGAAGAATTGATCTTAAGAGTCCAAAATAAACAAATGCTCATTTTGAAAAATTGCTAAGTTTGAAACAGGCTGTTAATAGGTAACTAAATCAAAACTTATTTTTTTTATATGTGTTAAAAGGTACTTTTAAAGTATTTATAATACAGCACTCTTATATACATAAGAAATGGAATATATATATATATATATATATATATATATATATATATATATATATATGCAGAAATATAGTCTTAAAGTGTGCTATATTTATGGGGTAAAGTGCTCAATATCAGAGATAGAGCGTGTGTAAATATAAAAGTGGACATGGAAGTCAGCACTTAGAGGCGACGATTGCACTAGCATGAAACAGACTGTCGCCTCTAAGTGCTGACTTCCATGTCCACTTTTATATTTATATATATATATATATATATATATATATATATATATATATATAGGGTGGTAAAATTGGATCTATTGTAAAAAGTTTATTTTAAGATACAGCTTTAAAATTGACAGATTTTGTATCAAAGATTATTTTCTAGCTTTTTCTTTTGTAACTTTTCAATTTTCCGTATTGCTTTGGTCATTTTAAAAAAATGTTTATTTGTTGCATTAATAATCATTAATTTTTTATCCAAATTACGTCAATTTTTAAGTATTGGACACTTTTTTCACTAACAAAAGATATTTTGATTAGGTTTTTAATGAACACTTTGCAATATACTGAATACTTTTTGCATTCAATTACATATATATATATATATATATATATATATATATATATATGCATGTATTAGTAAATTGCTGATACCCACTGAAGAGTGGACGGATATGTCCGCCTATGAAACTCTGTAGTCAGGATGCTGAAGGTAACATCAATCAGCTAAGTGACAAAGTTTTCCGTATATTAATTCTATATATATGTATGGTGGCTGTCGACTTGTAAAGCAAGTATGACCATCACTGACATGTCCAGTCCTTCACTTAAAATATATACATATACACACAAGTTTTGTCCAGAAAGAATCATGCCATTTTGAATAGCTCAACAACTGATTGTGCAGCCTTGGATTACTTGACAACCAATCAGAGGGGACTTTATTGCACATGCATAAACAGATACTCTCCTGTGGAGTTACTCTGTCAGCAGTGAGGTGTTATTGCGTGAGCTTGTATATTGTGTAAGCATTTCATTCACAATGATGCCTCATGCAAGACTTTCTGGCAAAACATCACATTGCACAGGTCACTCATCCTCCCTTCAGTCTAGATCAGGCCCCCAACTCTTTTGGGCTTTTTCCAAAACTGAAATTGCTGTTGAAACATCATGGTCGAGATTAAGGAGACTGAAACAAGGCAGCAATGCCGAAAGAAGACTTTGCAGACTAGTTTTGAAATAAGTGTAAAGGAGTATTTGGAAGGGGGACTAAAATGTCATTGGTTGAAGGTTTTTTTTTTTAGCAATATTAAATGGTATGGTTGGATACTTCCAGTGAGATTTCATATGCAGTGCTTTATAGATTTTCAAATTCATTCTAATACTATTGAAACCTTTTCATGTGTATTCAGTAAATATTAGACTGAATATTAAAACAAAGAAAAAGGGGGAGCAAACTTTAATCTTCATGCCTTCATAAACATGATGTGTCAAAAAATTGATTTTTTTTTTCTTTCCCTTGACACCATCATTATTTTATCTACCTTCATTCCTCGGAAATGATTATAGTTTTAAGAAGTAATGATTAAAATTGTAATAAAACCTAAACATATGATGAATACATATGATTATACATTTTCTTTATTCTTGAGAATTTAAAAACAAAAATATTAAATACTATTATTAGATTGTTTATTGGAATGTTAGGCAAAACATTGGCTAATTGTCAATCAATTCAAACTTTATAAAATGGTAAATAATAAGGACTTCCTTATAGTTGGTTCACATATTTTAATAATTTAGTAAATGTTTATAAATTCATGAATAAAAAATTGTTTTCTTATTTATTTCTTTATAAATTGGTAAATGAAAAATATTGAATTGCATTAGTTTTAATACAATTGTATTCATTTTCAGATTCTTGCAAATAAACAATCTAATACAGATGTTTGCTGTAAATTCTCAAAAACAAAAAATGTACAAAATTTACTTTCATCATAAGTTCAGGTTTTATTACAATTCTAATCATCGCTTTTTAAAACAATGAACATCACTGAAGAGTGAAGGTAGTTAAAATAATAACAATATCAAGGGAAAACCTGTCCTTTTGAGACTTTTTTTGGCAGGTATGAAGATTAAACATTCCCATATAAGTTTTGTGATGCAAATTTACTTACACTGAATAGTTTTGGTATCTCTGGGATACAATAGATAATATACCTGACAGAGGCATTTTTCATTAAGTCCAGGTAATGTTAGGTCTAAAATTTTGAAAGAAAACACTATATTTATAGCTAGAAGATTGCCAGGATACAATTAGCCAACTTTCCAAGAAGTGAGGTACTTATGTATTTTGTAAAATCTGTGATTCCAAAAATTTCTAAATACTGACAACAAAGTGCAGTCTTCTTTAATTAGTTGGTTGATTCACAATTTTAGAAAGTGAATAATTTAAGAAATTGACTGGTATCAACTATTCGGAAAATGAAGGCTTGCTATATATAGACACTTATCCCTTTCTTTGAAGAAAAAGACGATGAAATAAAATGCAGAAAAACCTAGCAATTGTTGGAGTTCTTTTTCAGAAAAGTTTGGCCCATCTTTGAAAATAAATAAAAACTTTCCTTTTTCAGAAGATCCTCGGAGGGGGGGGGGCTGATTGTCACATGTTCAGAAAAAAAAATAACAATATAACCTAAAAGCTAGTCGGAAGTGGACTACAGTTTTCCAGGCGCACTTAAGAAAAGCAGTAATAATTTTTATTGCCTGCTCAGTAAGTAACTTTCTTTCTAAATGAAATGATTGAATTACATTTGTTAAACCGTCCTGGGTATGACGATGAACTACATCCACGTCCTGGGTATGACGACGAACTACATCCACGTCCTGGGTATGACGACGAACTACATCCAACAGCAAGGTCTCTGATCAGGTTTTGAGGAGTGTGGAACCACTTCTTAATTGCTGGTGTTCACATGTCCGCCCTGATCCAGGGTAGTAGCACCTGTTAGGGTTTCAGCTATGGGTAAATAGTTAACCCCTAAACTCAAGTCAAAACATTATGAAAGTGTAAAAATAGGTTTTAATACCAGAAATTATTTGTAAAAAATTATTACCAGCAATACATTTTGAAAAAAAAAAAAAAATTACGAGGTATACATTAAAAAAAAAAAATTAACAGGTATACATTAAAAAAAATAAAAATTACCAGGTATACATTAAAAAAAATAAAAATTACCAGGTATACATTAAAAAAAAAAAAAAATTACCAGGTATACATTAAAAAAAAAAAAAAATTACCAGGTATACATTAAAAAAAAAAAAAAATTAACAGGTATACATTAAGAAAAAAAAACCAAAAAAAAAAAACCAGCTATACATTTTTGAAAAAAAAAATATTACCAGCAATAAAAATCTTGTCGGCATTAAATAACCCATTGAAGTGTTGATATGCCATAAAACAAAACAAACATTTGCTAAAAATCAATGACAAAATTAAAATTATGCTCAGATGAAAAAGGATGAAAATAATAAATTAAAGAAAATAATGATACTTGTAAAATTTGTCGGAACAGGACAAAATTAATCGGCGTCAGGTAAAAGAACGAGTAGTCAGGTTTATGGAGAAGAAATGGAATAAATGGGCACGTGGCATTTTTAATTTAATTGCTGATATTTAATATAAGTTTTGTATAATTGTTTTATGTTAAAAATAAATAAATTTAATTAAATTGCTATCTCCTCACAGATGAAGAAAAGAGTTGAAGCAACAGAAATGTGGTTCTACAGAAGGATGCTGAGAATACCATGGACTGAACAGTGACAAAGTTTTAGAGAAAATGGAAACAAAGGAGACATTTATACTTAACATTAGAAAGAAATAGTTGAAATTTCTAGGACACATAATGAGGAAAGAGGACTTTGAAAATTTGATACTCACAGGATAGGTTGAAGGCAGAAGGGGAAAAGGAAAGCGGCACACCTACCTAGCTAGAGAGCTTGTGTAAATAGATGGGAGAAGAGGGTTTAGCAAAAAGACAAAATTTACTAGGTGCTAGAAAG
>OZ038512.1:52744257-52946757 GCA_964036315.1 Acanthosepion esculentum | reverse complement strand
TAATATTAGTGGTCAATATGTATATATATATATATATATATATATATATAGATAGATAGATAATATTAGTGGTCAATATGTATATATATATATATATATATATATAGATAGATAGATAGATAATATTAGTGGTCAATATGTATATATATATATATAGATAGATAGATAGATAATATTAGTGGTCAATATGTATATATATATATATATAGATAGATAGATAATATTAGTGGTCAATATGTATATATATATATATATATATATATATATATATATATATAGATAGATAGATAGATAATATTAGTGGTCAATATGTATATATATATATATATATATATAGATAGATAGATAGATAGATAGATAGATAATATTAGTGGTCAATATGTATATATATATATATATATATATATATATAATAAATTCCCAAGAGGATAGAATCCAGGTAGAACTCAATGTCCAGGACAGAGTAAGAATGTAATATAAAAGGCTGAAACACTAATATTCCATGGTTATAATTTATTACATTGGAATCATAATCATGATCCAATTCATCAGACCTACAAATTCAAAAAGAAATTGGAAAATATAACTCCGGTTATAAAAATAAAATTTTAGTGAGAGCGTATGTTTGGGAGTGGGAAACGAGTGGGAGTGGGAAATGTATGAAAGCTCTAGAGAGAGGGTGTAATAGAAGAAAGAAGAACAGGAAAGGCCTTAAGGTGAAAATTTAACAGGAAGAAGTTTTAAAGAGAGGAGTTAAATAACGGTTTAAATGAGTGAGATACAGATAAATATGAATTATTTTTCGATGTTTCCATTGATAGAATTGTGTCCACCAAGAGTGAGTTGATGTTTCATATTTTAACCATCTAGATCAGTGATTTTCAACAGATGTGCCATGACACATTGGTGTCTTAGTGAGAAACTCTTAATGAGATAGAAATACCGGAATTTCCTCGGGCATATATTGAGGACAGGAACTGGTTGGTGGATTGTTTTTGCTTAGTAGCATAGCAACCTCTGTATGTTATTTAATACCAAAATCTAATTATTTTTTTACGCAATTTTATCCTATTTTTGGAAATAGTAACAGTTTAGTAGCACGAGTTTTGGTAAATGACACATAACTGGGTGGCGGAGAAAAGGTTTATAAATACTTGTTGCAAAATAAAATCCTCATATTTGCCTAGATAGAGTCCATCAGAGGATGAAACGTAATAAGTTTTTCTTTTGTCTTTATTCAATATATATATATATATATATATATATATTATATATATAATTTTTCTTTGATAGTATTGTGTCCACCAAGAGTTGAAGTTTCAGATTTTAACCGTCTAGATCAGTGATTTTCAACTGATGTACCATGACACACTGGCGTGCTGTGAGAGGATCGCAGGCATGCTGCAAAAACATTTATTTTATTTATTCAGTCGACTTAGCTCGGACATTCATGAGTCTATCATGGTCCTGAATCAAGGCCGGAAGGTCATTAGGGTGGCATTCTGTGGTCTATGTTGGTGGTTGCTGGGTGACCAATCCATCTTGCTCCATGGTGAGGTGTCCAGAACAGTAGATCATTTGTGAGTCTTTGTTTTGCTCACCAACAGTGTCCTGCAAAGTGCAATCTGTGTTTGTGTAGAAATATCAGGAATGGGTCCATAGACCTGTAATTTAGTTGGATGTTGTCTCCAAGAGATAGCATTCAGCATTTGAGTGTAGGTCCTATCAAGCTGAGATTTTAGTTAATGCCCAAGCAGTAGCACTTCTACAATGGTTCAAAAGAATCTCTGCTTGAGGTTGTCTGGTAGATCAGATTTCCAGATGACATCCATTTTATGAAGGCAGACCAAGCTTTAGCTAGGCAAATTTTCATTCTTTTCAGTAGAATTTATTTTGCTTTCTAGGCATAAAAATGTTTGTATTGAGCCTTGATGGTTGAAGCCTATCAAGACCATTTTAAAAATCTCTTGGGAAATGTACCTGAAATTTTAGATACTGAAATTGAGCAAATAATTGAACCTCCTCTTGACATTAAACCTGGAAACTTTACAGATGCAGAACTTGAAACGACTTTAAAAAAACACCAAAAGAAAGCAGAGCGACTTGATAACATTCCACTGGAGGTTTGGAAGATCCAGGATTCAAAATTATTCTACTCCAACACATATAATGGAGAAATCACAGAAAGGTGGACAGAGGGAGGAGAGCTAGGATCAACCAAAAATTGTAGAGGAATTACAATCACCTCCATTTCAGCAAAAATTTACAACTCCATGCTTCTCAACAGAAAACAGCTTTAAGTAGCGAAGGTAAAAAAATCAAAATGGCTTTAAAAAAACAAAAACAAAAAAACAACAAAACAAAAACCCCAAAAAAAAAACAAAACAACCCCCCCAAAACAAAACCACCCCCCAAAACAAAAAAACAAAAAACAAAACAAAAAAAACAAAACAAAAAAAAAAACAACAAAACAAAAAAAACAAAAACAAAAAAAAAAAAAACAAAAAAAACAAAAACAAAAAATCAAAAAAAAAAAAATCAAAAAACAAAACAAAAACAAAAAATCAAAAAACAAAACAAAACAAAACAACAAAAAAACAACAAAACAAACAACCACTGGACAAATCCTGACTGTTTGGCAGATTAAAGAGGGTGTTAGGGCAAAGAATCTACAGGCTGCCTTACTTTTTGTAGATTTCACCAAAGCCTTTGATTCTGTACATAGGGGGAAAATGGAGAAGATCCTTCTGGAATATGGCATCCCCACTGAGACAGTAACTGCCATAAGGATGCTATACAAAAATATCAAATCAGACGGAGACACTAGCTTCTTTGACATCAAAGCAGGGGTCCTTCAGGGTGACACCCTTGCACCTTTTCTCTTTGTTATCACCCTTGACTACATATTGGGAACTTCTCTTGACAAACATCCTCATCTAGGTATTATGTTATCAACAAGACACTTCATATCCGATATCCTGAAAAAAAGTTGACAGATATTGACTATGATATCACTGCAGATACCATTACCAATGTCACAGTACTCCGACATCATCTAGAAAATGCTGCCAATGATGTTGGCGTGTATGTCAATGCATCTAAAAATTTTTTTAAAGGTCATTAATTATTTTCAAAAGAAGTCCAAAGCAGAATAAGTGGATATATCAAAATTAAAACCCCTTTAAACTGTTTATACGAGTATGTCATTGTCATAATAAATAAATGGATATATCAAAATTAAAACCCCTTTAAACTGTTTATACGAGTATGTCATTGTCATAATAAATAAATGGATATATCAAAATTAAAACCCCTTTAAACTGTTTATACGAGTATGTCATTGTCATAATAAATAAATGGATATATCAAAATTAAAACCCCTTTAAACTGTTTATACGAGTATGTCATTGTCATAATAAATAAATGGATATATCAAAATTAAAACCCCTTTAAACTGTTTATACGAGTATGTAATTGCCATAATAAATAAATGGATATATCAAAATTAAAACCCCTTTAAACTGTTTATACGAGTATGTCATTGTCATAATAAATAAATGGATATATCAAAATTAAAACCCCTTTAAACTGTTTATACGAGTATGTCATTGTCATAATAAATAAATGGATATATAAAAATTAAAACCCCTTTAAACTGTTTATACGAGTATGTAATTGCCATAATAAATAAATGGATATATCAAAATTAAAACCCCTTTAAACTGTTTATACGAGTATGTAATTGCCATAATAAATAAATGGATATATCAAAATTAAAACCCCTTTAAACTGTTTATACGAGTATGTCATTGTCATAATAAATAAATGGATATATCAAAATTAAAACCCCTTTAAACTGTTTATACGAGTATGTCATTGTCATAATAAACAAATGGATATATCAAAATTAAAACCCCTTTAAACTGTTTATACGAGTATGTCATTGTCATAATAAATAAATGGATATATCAAAATTAAAACCCCTTTAAACTGTTTATACGAGTATGTAATTGCCATAATAAATAAATGGATATATCAAAATTAAAACCCCTTTAAACTGTTTATACGAGTATGTCATTGCCATAATAAATAAATGGATATATCAAAATTAAAACCCCTTTAAACTGTTTATACGAGTATGTCATTGTCATAATAAATAAATGGATATATCAAAATTAAAACCCCTTTAAACTGTTTATACGAGTATGTCATTGTCATAATAAACAAATGGATATATCAAAATTAAAACCCCTTTAAACTGTTTTTACGAGTATGTAATTGCCATAATAAATAAATGGATATATCAAAATTAAAACCCCTTTAAACTGTTTATACGAGTATGTCATTGTCATAATAAATAAATGGATATATCAAAATTAAAACCCCTTTAAACTGTTTATACGAGTATGTAATTGCCATAATAAATAAATGGATATATCAAAATTAAAACCCCATTAAACTGTTTATACGAGTATGTCATTGTCATAATAAATAAATGGATATATCAAAATTAAAACCCCTTTAAACTGTTTATACGAGTATGTCATTGTCATAATAAACAAATGGATATATCAAAATTAAAACCCCATTAAACTGTTTATACGAGTATGTAATTGCCATAATAAATAAATGGATATATCAAAATTAAAACCCCATTAAACTGTTTATACGAGTATGTCATTGTCATAATAAACAAATGGATATATCAAAATTAAAACCCCATTAAACTGTTTATACGAGTATGTCATTGTCATAATAAACAAATGGATATATCAAAATTAAAACCCCATTAAACTGTTTATACGAGTATGTCATTGTCATAATAAACAAATGGATATATCAAAATTAAAAACCCTTTAAACTGTTTATATGAGTATGCCTGTTCAAAATTTGACCTTGAAAAGAAGATATTCTAAGAAAAGATCAAGGTTAGATATCTCATTAAATGTTAAATTATAATAAACAGAAAAATAAATATAGATATATATTTTTTTAAAGAATTTTAATTATTTTCTTTTTACTACAAATTTTAATAAAATGTCTTGTCTGTGTTAATAAATGAATCTTAAAAAGTATACTTTTTTTGATCATCATAATTTTAGTGTGCTGCAGAAGCTTATTTACTAAAGTTTCAAGTGTGATGTGAGATTAAAAAGGTTGAAAAACATTGGTCAAGATGCATGACAGCACGATTTTCAAGATTAAATATCTAATGCATTTTCATTGGCCCAGTATATAGTGCATCCAGATTATTCTCAACTTATTATCTAACCCAGTATATTTAACCCTCCAAGCAAAAATCTGCTGATATAAGAAGATAATGATATGATTTTTAATTGAAAGAACTTTACCTGATAAGTAGGTAAACACCCCAGGAATTTTTTTCCAGTAATCACCACCTCTATTGGCCAAGGAGACTCCAAGTCGATGTAAAATTTCCCCTTCAGGGTTGAGGGCCCACACTGTCAGTTTGCTAATACTTAGTTGGTTTGCTGGTGTGCCTGTAAAGAAGCAATTTAAAAAGGACAGATCAATATTTAGCCAATATAATATAATTTTACTTCTTCCTTAATTTAGCATGACCAATACGTCCTGCCAATGTCTCATAAATAATGGAATGTTCCATTTTGATCATGAGGAAAGACAGAAAAGACATATCAGAGATGCTTTTTTATTTCAGTGAAAGAAAGAAAGAAAAAAGAAAGAAAGGGAAGATAGAGGAGGTGATAACACTCTCATATGTTAAACATCTGCTTCAATGAAATGGAAAAACTTATCAATTTCATTTGTATCCTTTTACTTCTTTAAATAATGACCTGCATTCATACTTATGATTTTATGATACTTCTAACATCTCCACCTAAACACTAAAAATTTATTTACTATTTATTTTTTAAAATTTTTTATTTATTTATTTTTCCTTCAATAGGAGTACATTTGTCTGGTTCACAATCCTCTCTGGTCTTTTGAACAGGAGTAGAGGGTTTATCTTTTGTTTCCTGTTCCTTCTAAAATTTCTCATTCTTTTTCACCTCAGTAACTCCTTGCATGTTAGTGGCATTATCACCTTGCTTGGGGTGTACTGATTAAAAAAACCCAAAAAACAAATTGTTAGGTTATTGCATTAACAAATGTATTATAGTATAAAAATATCTGTTGTTTAAAAAGGGCTCCATTCTTGGTCCTACTCTGTGTTTAATTTTCTTTAATGACCTTCCCGATGACATCAGCTTGGCATCAACACTGACAGCACAACCAATTTCTCCTGTCTCGGTAATAAGGCTGATCAGTCTGACAAGGTCAAAATGGCAGCTGATATCCAAAATGACTTCCAGTCCATCATTAACTGGGGCAAAAGATAGTTTGTTAATTTTAATGCCTTCAAAACTAAACTTCTCTCCATTAATCATCTGAGAGATCCCTTGCTGCCTTCCATCAGCATGGCTGATGCTAACCTCCCGGAAAGTGACTTGTGCCTTTTTGGGCAAATGTTCTCAGCTGACATGTAGTGGAAAGACTATATTGAATCCATTCCTAGGTTTGCTGCCAAGAAAGTTGGTTCACTGTGTCTAGTAAGACAATTTTTCTCTCCAGAATCTATCTTACATATCTATGTCTACCATTCGTCCATGCTTAGAATATTGCTACCATATATGGTCTGGTGCCCCTGCTATTTACATAGAGCTCCTCGATAAGATCCAAAGAAGAATCAGCAATATTATTGGTCCTGATCTGGCAGCTTGGCTTCAGTCACTTACCCATTGCCATAAGGTTGCCTCTCTGTGCCTCTTCTATAAATACTTTCCTGGTAATTGTTTGGATGAGCTCTTCACTACGGTATCTAGACTTCATGAATTTAAGCACAGTACTAGATTAACATCAAGACCTCATCAATTGACAGTTGAGCTGGCTAGATGTAGCTGAAATTTCTATGCTAACAGTTTCTTTTCTCACACTTCTTACTTGTGGAACTCCTCTTTGGCGCCATGCTTTCCAGCCAACTTTAATCTGCAAAAATTTAAATGCAATGTCAATCACTATCTACTGTTCTTCTGATTACTCTTTTCTCTTCCCGCTCATTATTAATGTTTCTGTTCCTAATTCCTCCAAACCCTGTAACCCCTAGTGTTTTAGTGGCTTTACTGCCTTGCATGGGGTGATAGCAATAAAAAAAAAAAATTTTATCATTAAGATACATACTTATGCATGTGCCTGTGTATAGAATTAATTCAGCACTGAATTAAGTGCATTGACAAGGAAGGAGAATATACTGAAAAATAAATATTGTGTAAAATAAATGCTTTTTTATTAGGTTACTGACTTATTTATTAAAGTCTATCTTAAATTAAAAAAAAAATTAATTAAATTTAGATAATTTAAACCATGCAGTGATCATATATGAAAATTGTTATGAGTTGAGGAATTTCCAAAAATACACAGACATTCTTATCCTGTTATTCTACCTGAAAAAGAAAAAAAAAAGGATTTACCTGTTATTTGACACCATTTCGTACCAATAGACAATTTTTCAGAGATGCCTTCTCGCATATAAACTTGCTTCTTGTTATCAATGGCCCACACCTTAAAAGAAATAAAAGATTGAGTCCAACAACAGTGTAAAATACAGAGCAAACTATTTCTTATAATCATATGTTATCCAGTGGTTATCGTTATCAAGATATCATGGTTCTAAACACTTCAAAATGTGTTAAAAAATAATTTCACGTTAATGATATAAGCAGTTTTTTTATAATGCAAAGTTATTAATAAAAATGAATGTAAATTGTTTCAGTTTAAACATGAGTTTATCAGACAGTTACTCTGAGCTATGACTCTGTCCAAAAGTGATCGCAATAAACATTTTCCTCTGAATGATTCAAATCTAATAAATCCCACATTTTGTAAAGAAGTGTTGTGGAGTAAATAAGACACCCTCCAGTAACACACATGAACTAGGCAAGATGCCTTAAATAAAGAACTCAAAGTGAGTCAGTAGAAGTCTGTTGGAGTCAGTTGAGGAAAGAATTGATGACATCATGGTGAGTAGCCTAAACATGACATAATATTATAAGGAGTGAGTTATAACAAGAAGCAATTCTGTAGCTCTCCACATTTAATGAACACTATTTTGTTCAATCCAATAGAGTATGGAGATTTGTCAGATAACTTGGTATTTACTTACTGGAAACTTTGGAATGAATGCACAGACTCAATATATTTATTTGATTTATTTTATTGGATTGGAAACGGTAAATATTATGGAAATGTTCTTGTTATTAATACCAAATTGAAGAATAGCATCCATAGACATTGGACAAGGAAATTAAAGGGACTATCAATGAAATGGGATAATTCCTTGTAAAAAAAAAAAGTGAAGAGCTTGGAAGACTTGCATCACTTTTGTAACTTAGCACAAAACAGAGAGGTTTCTGAAGGACCAATAAAAGATATTTACAAAGTTGAAGACAAAAAATCACACAGTTATTCAAGTCGGAACAGCTCTCATGATGATGTTTGAAGATGCTTATACAAATGTGAACATACAATGGGCAGATCTCTATTTTTTACTGACCACTGGACAAATCAATTTTGTTTCCTGCTTATGCCTGTGTGGACAAAAACTGAAAAACACTTCTGGTACATTCACAAGAAACTGAAGATGAAATCAACAGCAAGAACTGAAGACATAAATCTGGTTCTTAATAATCTGGTGTTTATTTCAACGAGTTTTCCTAATCAGACTTAGTATTCTTTCTCTTAGTAGTAGCAGGTGGCACATAAGACCTTTCAACTCTTCTTAGTTCAACTGAGTCACTGCTACCGACATGACAGATCAGACAGATGGCTTCTTTCTCTTTCTGGTCCTTCAAAACAGAAGGACCTCTGTTTTCTGACAAAGTGCCAATTGATCCCTTTTTTGTTTATTTTCTTCTTCCCCTTTGCTCACATGGGTTGCAGTTTTGAACACTGGACTTCACTCGACTTCAAAGATTTTATCTTCCAACCATTAAAAAGAGTCCTGATTACTTGAGTTAAGGCCTACTTGACATTGTGTGCGTTCAGGCAGTCACATGGGTTTCCTATTGTGCCACACAGAGCAAAACGTTGAAAAAATAAAAAAAAACATTTAAACATCACACTGGTTTTCACCATTTTTTCTTACATATTTTAATTGGATATTTCCTATCAATCATTTTATCACTTTAATGAAACAGCAACTTACCATCCAATTCTCAGGTCCAGCTACCACATGAGTGAAAATGATTCCAGAAGGTTCTGGATCAACTTGAAGCCAGACTGGAGTGAAGAGTTTATCAGTTGGTGGTAGGACCCCAAATTTATGGTACACATCTCCATTGTTATCCACAGCCCATACACAGTCACTACCACATGAAAGGTGGGTGAAAAAAATATTGCCTGGAAACAAATAAAAATAGCATCTGATCAAATATATAAAAGCCCTTATCTGTCAGTAATATTGTTTGTTTGTTTGTTTGTTTGGGGTTTTATGGCATATCAACCACTATGGGTTATTTAATGCCAGATCCAGTATTTACTAGGTATATCAAAAACGTATAGTTGGCAACATCATTGTTTCAAAAACGTATAGCTGGCAACACCATTGTTTCAAAAACATATAGCTGGCAACATCATTGTTTCAAAAACGTATAGCTAGCAACATCATTGTTTCAAAAACGTATAGCTGGCAACATCATTGTTTAAATTTTTTTCTACTGATTGACCCTAAGTCACTGCTTTCCATCACATTTTAAGGGTAAGGTGTTAGTATATTTAGTGTAGGGTTTGGGTGGGAAAGTTAATTGTAAGTTGTAGTTGTTTTGGGATGGGTTAGATGTGATGGGGCATGACATGACCAGCCGATTGATCGGATCGACGGCCTTTTGGTTGGACGTAGTTTATCGTCATACCCAGGACGCGGATGTAGTTTATCGTCATACCCAGGACGCAGACACACCTTGGGATTTCACTATTTTCCCATAGCTGGGACCCTAACAGGTGCTACCACCCCGGGTCAAGATGGACTTGGGAACATCAGCAATTAAGAGGTGGTTCCACGCTCCTCAAAACCTCATGATCAGAGGCCTTGCTGTTGGATGTAGTTTATCGTCTTACCCAGGACTCGGATGCAAATTAACGTCATACCCAGGACGGCAGTAATATTGGTGATAATTCTTGATGGAAGGCAAAAGGTTCTCTAAGATGATTAAAAGAGAACTAATATTCTGTGTAAGTTTTCAAACAAAACACAATGATCTGTAGATATATCAGAATTATACATACATATATAATTGGACCACTACTCTTTGTTCCTCCTTGGTGCACACTGCTAATGTTGTGGTCATGTTTGCACTGTAACAGCAGCAAGAAAACTGGTATGATCCAGCTCTGACTTCAATCACATGACCATAATAGTACCAACTATATACACGCATGAGTAGAAGGCAATATGACAAACCTAAATATATGTTATAGCAAAAGAGCAGATAATTTTTACTTATTTTTGTAGTACAACCAATGGACACCAGGGGTCCATAAATGCTAACTTTTCAATGATTTTGATTAACATAAAAATCCTTAGCCTTATACCTGTATTTATTGCTGAAAAAGAAAAACAACACTGAGCCTAGTCAGCCTAGATAGGTGACCGCCTGGGGATACCTGGTGCTGTAAGCTTGGATGTGCAGGTGGTGAAATGGATAACAGTTCAAAATTGGAAATCAGAGAGCCAAGTTCCAATTCCAGTCAGGTTCATTATATTTACTTACATGCATTGGGAAAAGTATGAATCTATCGTTTCTCCCTCCAGCTATGGGTTAATTAGCAGGACTTGTATCAGTAAATCATTATTATTGCCCCAAAATTATTACAATGTAAAAATATTTTTAGGCTTTAATTAACCTGCAAAAGGTTGATAAGCCATAAAACACAAATGAATCAATCAAACCTGTAACTGTGTCCTAGTGACATTATCACCTTGCTTGGGGTGGAATGATTAAAAAACAACAAAACAAAAAGTAGTTTTTAATGAATACATAATTCAAATCCGTGATTCCTTATTGGAGCCATGGTCCCATTTTGGGCTTCTGTAAAAAAATAGTTTAAATTCATCCCCAGTGGGTTTTCAGCTTGTAGTAATTACAATAATGCTAATAATAAAACCACATATTTAGCTTGTGACTTAATAATTTAAAAGTATGGTTTGGGGCTGTGTGGGTGGTGTAATGGTTAATGGCTCAGACTAAGAAATTGGCAAGCTGAGTTCAAATTCCAGTTGAATTCATTACATTCATTTTTGCATAAATACCCTTGGGAAAGGTATGAATCTATTTTTATTCCCCTAGTTATGTGTTAAATAGCAGAATAAACTGAGCTGTGGTTGGCAACCAGTCTAGGATAATGACAACTCTGAATTCAAAACTATATGTAACCCCAATAGAGTGGATGCTATGAAACCATTGACAAAATCATGGAGTTCACAATGACTGTCAATGTATTATTATTATGTTTTACAATAATGTCCACCATGTATAACACCCAAGAGCCACTTGAGGTAGAGGGATACTGAGTAAGAACCACAGTTTATGGGGATATGTGGGGAAGATAATGGTCAACTCTAGACTTAAACAAGCTAAGATTGTAGTGATCTGGAAAGCATCCTTTTGGGAATTGGTTCCATAAAGCAGTGGTTCATGGAAAGTAGCTGCTTAAGTGGAGCTTACATCTCACCAATATGGAGGGAATGAGGGTGATTTGGCATGGAGGGTCTTAGCTGTGAATGTTAAAACTAAGGAATTTTTCCAGCTTCTTTAGCAATGGATTTTATGTTCCAGTTGAGGTCTAGAGTGCTCAAGGCATGGAGTCTACCAGAGAGAACATCCATTCATCACAATAGGCAAAACTTCAGTGCAGGTCATTGTTGACTTACAACCTATGCAACTAATGACTGTTCGACTTTGCAACCACAACCGCAAATAGGTATGTCTGGCCACAACTACTCCACATTTGGTAGTGTGAGTGTTTCCCAGTTTGATGTACAACAATTTCCACCACAGCTCTTGACAGCATAAGCATTCCCCTGCGCACATCAAGCTCAGTGTTAGGGTAGCCTCAATACAACACACTTTCTTCCAAGTCCATTTGTGTTTGAAATTTTTATTCAAAAAACCACCAAGCGGCTAATAAGATATTTTGTATGTATTTTGGTATGTTTCCCAACTAAAATGTTTTTTTGCATCTGTATTTTGTTGTTTTGTGCGTGTTTAGCAAATATTAAACCAACTGTACTATAGCACACAGTGTTTGACTTCAACCTGCCGAAAAATATGTAAAAATAAGAAACAAAACAAATGGTATCAAAATGTAAAGAAACTGTAAAAATTATAAAAAAAAATAACAATAGTGCCAAAAGAAAGATAAGATTGCAAAATTAATTACAGGCTGACTTACAACCAGATCGATTTAAAACCAGTCAGTCGTAAACAATCATGGTTAGAAATCAATGACGGCCTGTATTATAGTTTTGGGAGTTACATTAATTTTTACAAATTAATTCTAAAGCAATCTTTTCTCACTTGAATTTGTCAAACTAATTCTAAATAGATTTTTACTTAACATAATTTACTTGATATAATCAGCACAGCAGTGAACTCTTTAATTAGATAAAAACCATAAAAAATATTAATTAACTTACCAAGCTGTTCCAAGTCTAAACGTACCCAATTGACACCCTCAGGGCAACAGTTGCGTACAGCATTGCGAACATAGATGGTCCCATTGGCAGTGAGACCCCATAATGAATCGTGCGATGCACTGATGCAGATGAAATGATTTGAGAAGGATGGTTGTGGAACCATTTTGAAGTGACGAGCTTCAGGTGAGAAGATTACCATTTCACCATTGACATGTTGGGCCCATATATATTCTGCAACATCACAAAATAAAAAAAGAATTGTATGAATATAAACAAGCCTGCACACACACACATTTCTGAATATCTTGCGTATACATTTCTATAGACACACATACATACAAATATTTAGACATACACTACATAATCATTTCCAAGTACACCTAGCTAGCTAATTTCAGTTGCAAACGCCTACTTAGACACATTTGTGTTTGTTCAACACTCAGAGAGCCAACCAGTGGTTTATAAAGCAACTATGCTGAGCTGACTTTACAGTTTCTGGGAGAGATTACATCATCGGGCATAATCACCAGTTTGAACAAGGCCAGTATGTTCAAACCCTCGGTCACGATGACTTTTAACTTTGTGCTAGCAAAAACCATCGATGTCTTCTGAACAGTTCCCTGTACCCAATTTCACTCAAAAGGCTCGAGTCATCACACAGAATGGTTTTCAGGAACTTTCCAAAAGGTGCAGCATGCTGGAATCAGCCTCCCAATCTGATAACATTAAGAAGTCATCTTCCTGACAAATTGACCATGGATAGATTTGATGCCAGGTTTCATGGTCAGGAAGCGAACATTTTGGAACAGTACATACATCTATATAATAAAAGGTGAATGTCACTGTGTCACGCTTTTTCAACTTAACAGGACACAACTCTCTAACTTTCAATACCCTATTTCAAATGAAAATAAATTACTATTCTCAAATTACGGTGTTTCAAAATAAAATGTTCTGTGTTTTCAACTTTACTCCAGGAGGCCATAGCCCAGAGTATCATACCATTTTGGAATCAAGCTGACTTCATGAGCAAATTAAAAACATTCCAGGCTGGATTCAGACCCACAATCCTGAAAATTTGGATTCACAAGTTTTCATTACTGCGATTATTTTCAGCAATTTTTATAACTTAGAAATAAATTTGGGAATAATTAAAATTAATTGTGAAATCCAGTGAAAGTCACCCATGAAATAAAAATAATTGCTTATATGGAAAGTAAGGATCTACATACATCAAATTGTCTTTAAATTAAGTGGCAGCAGAAGAATTATCGTTGAACTTTTAAAAGGTAAGCTTAGATATTAATGCAATACTTAAATACAGCGATCAATTTTGAGTTCTGTAGTTTGTTGTTTCCTATCAATTCTACTCCTCCCTACCTATTGTTATCAAGCCCAATCAAGAGCCTTCCTCAGGGGCTAGCATAGGGCAGCTTTTATGATAGTATATACAGTCATAGGGGACTTTGAGGGCCCTGTATTGTTAAGCACTATTTGAGGGCCCTCTATTGTTGAGCATTATTTTGCTTTTAGCGTTATGCTCTTTTGCTGAAGTCCTACTGCTTCCCATGATATCAAGCACTTTCTCAGTATGCCTGTGAACTTCAGATGTTTTTTGGGGAGGGGTGATTTTACGGCCTTTCCATCTTGGCCATATATTTGTTCCCTTCCCCTGAGTGAGTTTGGATGGTGTGTGCATGGTATGTATGCATCAACTACCACTGTAACATCTTGAATTTGCCCAGCGGGTGTAAAGTGCCCATTTTCATGAATAGCTGTTGCCGACTGCTTGTTGATTGCATTAAAACACATGATACTTTTAGTTGTGGCCGGTCACCATTCACTGGGAATTTATTTTGTGAAATAAATAACAAAAATAAATAAGATGAAACAAAAACAAAACTGGTAAGAGCTGACAAAGAAAGCCAAAAAAAAATAAAAATCACCTAGAAAACTTACTTGAACAAAACCAAAATTGACAGTGCTCAATAGCATTGATAAGAAAATCCCAGATAAAACTAATTCAGTACAGAAAAGATAGAGACACAGAATTTGACAGATGTGGGGAGCCTGAGTGCATACACCTGGGCTAGGAACAAAAAATTCCCTGAGTCAGTGATGCTGGCCTTGGTGCAAGCACCAATCCCTCTCTCTAGTGCAATGAGAGGGCATGGCCTCAGGCAGCTGTGCCCCAGAGCTGGCATCTCTCAGTATAATTTTCCTCAGTTGAGATTCTATCCTTCAATAGGGCCACCCCTGAGTGTACTCTGCCCAAAGACAGAGACGCAACTGATAGATTATGAACAAACATGTTACAAACTACTTTATAGTAATTTACACACTAGGTATTTACTCTGTCTCCACACTAAGACGAGTTGTGACACAAGGTCTTTTTTTAAGGTGGGGACCTGAGTGTATACACCCAGGCTGGGAACAAAATTTACCTGCAGCCCCCGCAACTGTCAGTTACACTGGGCCTTGGTATGAGTACCAATTCCTCTCTCTAGTGCAATGAGAGAGCGTGGACTCGGGCAGCTGTTCCCCAGGGCTGGCACCTCTCAGTATAATTTTCCTCAATTGCAACTCTGCCCTTTGACGGAAGTGCCCCCGAGTGCACTCTGCCTAAACACAGAGACACAACTGAGAGATAAGTAATGTGTTACAAACTACTCAAGAGTAATTTTCACACTAAAAGCTCAATATCCGAGTTATATATTATCTTCTAGGAAATATCACTTTTCAGGTTTAACTAATTTGCATATTGATTTTAAAATCAAAAATAGTTCTTTTTAGGAATATTGTCTTATACAGTGCAGAAAAGTGTTTGAAATTTGCATTTTACTTGGCTTTCAACAAGTTGACATCTATTCGTAAATCTTTCCTTAACTATATCAAGCCTAACCCCATGCCCGACCAACTAATTTCTTTTGTCTTTACAGTCTTATTCCTTGAACAAATATATTGAACGTCCACAACCCCTTCAACATTTCATAAATAGTGAACATTAATCCCATAGAAAAACAAGTAATTTTTCCTAGAAAAATTATCAGATTGCGAATGGGTGAAGCTTGCTAGTATTTAATAAAAATGCAATATTGTTTTTTTTTACATATCTTTTCTTTAGGATTTTATATTACATCAGTTTGTTTGCAAAATTGAACAAAAAACAGAGTTTGTAAATCTCGGCAAAAAAATGTTAGTGATAAATTCAAGAATACTAAATACTGTAAGGATTTCAAGATGTGTCAACATGTTGCAAAACAATTCTAGTTACTGCATACTCCCTCGGAAATGTTGATTGTTTTAAAAAGATGTTTTTAGAATTTTAATATACAACAGAGATATTACACACTATTGATTTGTTAGATTGTTTATGCAAAAAATTAATTTTATATTCAGACAATTATGAAAATATGTGAATATTTGAATTGATTGGCAAATAATTTATTTTTCACATTTTATATTTTTGTTGTCATTAAAATGCATCAAATTATGCAGCTATAAAAATGCATTTTCTGGAAAATAATAATAAAAATAGTATCTTAAGATTTAAAATTTTAAAATTTCATTAAATAGAACTTAAATTTTGACTTGTAACACTTTTGGGGTTCAGTATATTGGAAGATCTGATTATGAGTAAAAACTTCCTTTTCAAAGCTGCAAGTCTCATATTAAATCATGTAGAATATGTGTTTTTGTCTTTATATCAACTGCTTACTGACCAAATTTGGGCATAGAAGGGAATGGCCAACTCAAAGTTATTAATTAGTTTCAAAATGTAAATAAATTTTCAAGTTAATCCCTAAATACCTTGAGAATTAGAGAAAAAGAAAATTTAAATAAACACATAATAATGAGTAATTGTAATTAAAAATTTGGAAAAATGCATTTTCTGGAAAATTCCTTTCATTTACTCTTGCCACATAAATTCATTAGAATAGGTTGCTATCATCATCTCTTCCTCTAAAGCAAACATTCTTTTAATTTTAGGTGAGACACAAACACTCACTATTTCGAGTGCGTATATCCCTTTTCATAGGGGGGTGGGGGTATGGTTTTCCTCCTGTTTAATTACTGAATGTCTATAATTTTTACTTGGTATTTTTATTGATTAGGCACCCTTGACCTGAGATCACGATCATATAAAAACAAAAATTGGAAAAATTAAAACGAGAAGTAATCAGAGAAGAAAATGTATAACGTCTGGAAAAATCACGTTTATTTAAATTTTCTTCTTCTATAGTTCTGATATTTTTTAATAAAAAGATTTGTTTTCATATTTCTTTATAAAATCGTAAATAATAAATATTGTATTGTAATTGGTTCACATATTTTTATAATCTTGTAAATATAAAATCAATCTTGTAAATAAACAATCTAACAACTAAATAGTGTGAAACATTTTTGTTGTTATTAGGATTTTAAGCATTTTGAAAGAAACATTGCTGAGGGAACATATAGTAATAGCGTTGCCAAGAAAAAATTTGTCCTTTTGACACAGTATTTTTTTGGTGGTACAAAGGTTAAACTTTGCCATATAGTTCTACCCTAATCTTGATAACAGCCAGAAATATGGCCAAAAGTGAGAGTTCCCTCACATCTAGACATTATTTACATACCTTCTATATTCTTTGGTACATAAATATGAAAAGTTACTGACAAAATTTCTGGAATGAGGAATTATCATTATTTATTATTGTCCTTATTACACTGTTATCCTCATCTTCATTGCTATTATCACAATGATTCAGGCTTTCATAAGCTGCTTGTCAATCTGGCTGACTTTCAGGGAATTTTGAACTGAACCCGTTATTTAATATATGAACAGCAGAATGAGAACAATCTACACTTATATACTGAATAAAGTTTTTCAGTTGAAATTCCTTGGAGTTTACCCAGAAAAACAAGCACCTAGTGATGGCTGGAGAACATAATGACTAAAATATGGTAACAACAGCAAAGATGAGGACAATAGTATAAAATAATATAAATAAGAATAAAAGTAAATTAAAAAATTTACAAAACATCTCGTCTTTAATTTTTATTAATAACTGGCTTAAAAGGTGACCTATCAGGCAGCATTTAAGCTAGCTCCTGTGGAGAGCCCTTGATTAGGGCCTTCATCACAATAAGTAGGGAGGAGTAGATGCGACAGACACGAATGAACTACAGAAGAACTCAAAACTGATAGCTGCATTTAAGTATTGCATTAATGTTTAAGCTGACCGTTTAAAAGTTCAATGATAATTTCTCTGCTGCCACTTAATTCAAAGACAATTTCATGTACATAGGTCCTTACTTTCCATACAAACAATTATTTTTATTTCATGGGTGACTTTCGCTGGATTTCATAATTAATTTTGATTATTCTCAAATTTATTTCCAAGTTATAAAAACTGTTATTGTACAAAAAAAATCATGTAAAAAAATTACTCTATGAGTAAAATTGAAAAAAATGTCGCACACCAACATTCACATTTATTATATAGAAGGTCTACTGTCTAAATGCATATACTCAACCACACATGTACATTATATGTTCACTTATATATATATATATAAGTGAACATTGAAGTCAACACTCAGAGACAACAGGCTGTTTCACGCTAGATGCAATCGTTAGGCCACCTGACGATTGTGTCTAGCATGAAACAGCCTGTCGCCTCTGAGTGTTGACTTCAATGTTCACTTTATATATATATATATATATATATATATATATATATATATATATATATATATATATACATACATACACGCTCTATCTCTGATATTGAGCACTTTATCCCATAAATATAGCACACCTTAAAACTATATTTCTTCATATATATATATATATATATATATATATATATATATATATATATATATATATATATATATATATATACATACATACATACACACAAATATTATATGGGAAAACAATATATAAAGATTTTTATATCAATAACAATTTTAGGAAAAAAACTATGACAAAATGGAAAAAGTTGATGTGTGATGCTTTTCATCCTTTCAGAATTCATCAAACTAAAATGATATTTATGCTTTATATGTTTTGGGTGTATAGTCCAGCTGATTCCATTTAGTTTTTTAGTCTTTTTGTTTGTTTTTAACACTTTTGTTATTAAATATCCCACATTGTGATAACAGATCTGCCAAGAAAGGTGAAATGTTCTAAGAAACTGGATGTAAATTTACTGTAGATGATCTACCAATTAAGTGCTCTTTCTGTACATATTTATCTTAGTAAATTTTTATCTTAGTAAATTGTTTTTAATTAAAGCTGCATTTTTTAAAATCAAAATTATAGTCCGACTCATTACAGTGAACAACTAATGCACCGAGTATGTTGCTTTGTAAAAGATCTCTTTTGTGTTCATATAATTTTTTTATTTAAATCCCTTGCAGTTTCTCCTATATATTCCTTGTGGCAATCATTACTGGTGAAAGAGTAAATTCCTCCTTCAATTATCAGCTAATTATTATTTTGTATTGAATTAATTAAGATTTTTATTCTTTTAGAAGTAGTTGTAATAAATTTTATATTGAGTTTAGATAAATGTTTTCAAATGTAGTTGTGATAGAGTTGGTAGGTAGAACAACATATTATGATTCGATAGGTTTGTCAGAAAGTTTTGCTTTTCTATTTTGAAATATTTTGTGAGACTTTTGTTTCACATGAAGATTACATTATATTATATAATATAGATATTATATAAAAGTTTGTACATATTTGTGTCATGAGATATGACAAAGGTTTTTTCTACTCAACTAAATCTTGTCATGAGATATAATTTAATGTTTTTTCCACACACAACTATTGTTCATTGCAAAATAAACTCATTAAGTCAAAATGCCTAATTAGATTATTACAGCTGGCTGTAAAGGACTTACTGCATTTGTGTGGTATCATGATCTGTCTTGTGCAGTAAATGCAGGTGTTTGATGCAGAAATTACCTTGTTGCAAAATAATTTGGAAATCATTCAAAAACACCAAGTAAGAAGGTGTAGAATGAGTGTTATATCTTAGACACAAGCCCATATATATATATATATATATATATATTATAAATTAATAGATTTAAAATATGGTTTTACCGCTACACAGTGATAACCATGTTTCAGAAATGGAAGCACTATTGTGTAAAAATAAAAATATCTATAAGAACACCGGATTTTATATCTTACTGTTCTTTCCTTTTTATTTATATATATATATATATATATATATATATATATATATATATATATATATACTTCTGAGTTGACATTGCCAATATAGGTTTTCTTGTTGGTTGAAATAGCTATTTGAATGTGGTAAATTAGGATTTCTATTCGATATAATTTATATGCTAGGTTATAATAAATACATTGACCTCTTTTTGTGGATCAGTTTTAATATTTTATATTATTAGGATTCACTTGGATTATATACTAATGGATTATTACATATATATATTATACACTGTCACATTAGAACATGTAAGTAATTACTACAAAATTGTACATTTTGTTTCACCGTTTAAACAAAACATCTCTTCAGGTAATTGACAATCACTACCATCACTGTTAATTACCTGAAATACGTTTTAATTAAACGTCAAAATGAAACGTACAATTTTGTAATAATTACTTATATGTTCTAATGCAACAGTGTATAATAAATATTTATTGCTCCACTCTTGTATTTGGAGATATATATATATATATATAGGTGGCCTGATGATTGCGTCTAGCAAGAAACATCCTGTCGCCTCTGAGTGTTGACTTCAATGTTCACTTTTATATTTACATACACTATCTCTGATATTGAGCAATTTATCCCATAAATATAGCACACCTTAAAACTATATATATATATATATTCGAAGGCTTTAGCTTCCATTTCTGAAACATGGTTATCACTGTGTAGCGAAAAAACCATATTTTAAATCAATTAATTTATAATATAATAATGTAAATTTACATTGAGCACTATTGTGTAAAAATAAAAATATCTATAAGAACACTGGATTTTATATCTTACTGTTCTTTCTTTATATATATATATATATATATATATATATATATATATATATATATATATATATATATATATATATATATATATATATATATATATATAATGTAAAAGTGGACATGGAAGTCAGCACTTAGAGGCGACAGTGTTTCATGCTAGTGCAATCATCAGGCGCTGACGATTGCATTAGCATGAAACAGACTGTCGCCTCTAAGTGCTGACTTCCATGTCCACTTTTACATTTACACACGGTCTATCTCTGATATTGAGCACTTTATCCCATAAATATAGCACACTTTAAGACTATATTTCTATATATATATACATATATATATATATATATATATATATATATATATATATATATATAATTACTTAAACATTATGTTATTTTTAGTGGATACGCATATTTGAGTAGATGCTCCTTTTATTTATTAAACAGTATATTCATTTATTTTTATCTATCAGCCTGAATATTTGAGAAAACTTATTGAAGAAAAATATGTGCTCTCTAGCAGGACTCAAACTTGCGTTCACCTTGTCAAGAAAAACTCATTAGATCCAATGTGCTTTAAACCTCTCAGCCACAGAGTGTGTTGATCAAGCAAAGTCGAATGAGGCAGTTGAATCTAAGAACAGTTTCTCCTGCCAAGAGGAATGCAGGTTTGAATGCATATTTTTCTCTAATAAGATTTCTCAAATATTCAGGCCAGTAGATAAAAGTAAATAAATATACTGTTTAATTAATAAATGGTTTGTTTACTCAAATATGGGTATGCACCCAAAACAACCCACTTTAAATAATAAAATCTGTTCAATTAATAAATAAAAATTCATTACTTTTTTAAAAATATACATATATTAAAAACAAAGATGAGAAAAAGAATATAGATGAATTTCGCTAGATTTCAAAAATTCTTTCCTAAAAAGTTTGGAACTACCAGCATCTCTTGTTCATGCACATGTGTAGTCACACTAAGGTCAACAAACCCAGTCCAATGAATCACATCACAAATAAACTTTTTCCGTTTTGTCATACAATTTCCTCAATATATATTCATTGAGGCCGGTAAATGTAATTAATACTGCTTAATTAAAAAACAGAGCATTTACTTAAATAAATTATATTTATAAAAAATAACGTTTAAAAAGAAGATATATTAAATAAAACTGGTCAACATGATTTTTGGTACCGAGAAACAAAACACATTTTTTATCTAATTTGGCGGTGCTGATTCCGAAAATGACCGTAGTTTTTCATGGTTAGCTACCATTTTTGCTGTACTGAAATTGCTCATTTTGGGAAAAAAGATCAATTTATGATCTTGGCTGATTGCAAAATTTAGTTAATAAAGGTCGTAGAAACCCATCAATTTTCAGGTAGGCTCAGCAATTTAGGTCAGCCACCTGAAATAAAATATTTTTATAAGGAAAAAGTGTTTTTGAATAAATAATTTTAAATTAGAAGTACCAAATTTTTCCAAATTATCGCCAAAGTTTAAATTAACTGATAAACTTTATCAGTAATACACTTTAGTAAACCTGATAATTAAGGTGACATCAAAAAAATGAAACTAAAATCTTCTGTTTGATATTCATAAATTTATCCCATTACTTCTATCCCTTCCATTCAGAAAGAAAATAAGCACATTGAGAGCATTTTGTTTTCACAGTTAAAAAGAAACTCCAAATAAAGACATTCCATTGTACATGATACTGCTGGATTATCAAAAGGGACTTAAATAACATTGAACATGACAGGCAAGAAAGAGAAAATATTTACCATAGTTCATATTGTTCACAAAGGTTTTATTTCTGCTGTTAGTTTATTAAATGATTTGATGAAAATATTTGTTGGTCTTGGTATATTCAATCGTGTTATTTTTAAAGACTTAGGGTCTGATTGTTATTGCAAAAATAGTATTTCTCAATAAGCAGACCAATATTTTTGGTTTAAATACAAATTGAGAGGTTTCTACGATTTTATTTTGAGAAATATTGCCATTGGTCAGTATCATATATACAGAAAACAAATGAAAAAAATTTTTTTTTCCAAAAATGAGGCATTTCTGTACATCAAAAACAGTGTCTAACCAAGAAAAAATAAGGTCATTTTCAAATTCATTGCCATCAAATTAGCTAAAAAAAGATGTTTGGTGCCTTGACAACATTTCAAAATTTTTTTTGTTGACCAGTGTAATTGTTGGATTTAATCCATTTCATTATATATATATATATATATATATATATATGTATATATATAAAAACCAACATCACTCCATAACTGGGGTGGGGCACTTGAAACTGTGGTGTTGACCTCATTAGATGGATTATGCATCTTCATTCATAATTTTGAAGATAATTTCTCAGAGGCTGTCAATTACATTGTTTGAGGGACTTCTGGGTCAGCAAGGTGAACATTACTTCCACCAGCCCTCAGGTTACTGGTGCTTCACATATGTTCATATTGCCTGTATATAAGATAAATAGTTAAATAAAATTTAAAAAAAAATATATGCACATGCTGTACAATATTCTAGTATTTATGAGAAGAGGCCAATCTGCTAAATCCTGATATAGATGAGTTGCACTCCCCCAAAGCATTCTATACCGCACCCTAAATGAGTCTACCAATAGAAGACAATGATCCTACTTCCCCTCCTGAGGCCAATCTACTGCCGATGAGTGTGTGTGTGTATGGGGGGGGGGCTATGCTGGTGATATAGGTATTTATAGTTGGGATAAAAATGATTTTACACAGAAAATCAGTATCCTCTATCAAATGTTCCAAGAAATGGTACTCAAGATAAATCTGTTGTATAGGGATAAAGTGTTGTTGCCGACACTGGAGTTTGAACACAGACCACCAGTGAGCAAACCATTTCTAATAAGTAGACCATGTGATCATAAAGGAAAGGTATATATATATATATATATATATATATATATATATATATATATATATATGGGAATTAGTGTGGTGTCTAAGTGATCGCGATTCTCTATACTATCCTCTACACTGATCTCTATACAGATTACTATTTGGATCACTATTTGGTGGTTACTTTTTGAGTGAATACTATTAGAACAAGTATTACTAGTGTGAGTATTATTTGAAGGAGTTACTACTAGTATCAGCGATTCCAAAGTCTTGACTACAATGAGCATTAGGAACATGATAACAAGTATTCGTTGACATCATAACGAATAAGCGTCTGACATCTCAAAAATTTTTTAATGAAAATAGTGATGGCACCTCCCCTAAATCCATCATAAAAATTCAAAAATTTTAATGAAAATAGTGATGTCACCTCCCCTAAATCCATCATAAAAATTCAAAAATTTTAATGAAAATAGTGATGGCAACTCCCCTAAATCCATCAATAAAAATTCAAAAATTTTAATGAAAATAGTGATGGCACCTCCCCTAAATCCATCATAAAAATTCAAAAATTTTAATGAAAATAGTGATGGCACCTCCGCTAAATCCATCATAAAAATTCAAAAATTTTAATGAAAATAGTGATGGCACCTCCCCTAAATCCATCATAAAAATTCAAAAATTTTAATGAAAATAGTGATGGCAACTCCCCTAAATCCATCATAAAAATTCAGGATGTGGAATTAGCAAATACTAAACACTTCAGAGAGCTCAGCATATGTGGATCAATTATAAAAAATTAAGTATGGAAGAAAACGAAATTGAACATAGAATAGAGTGTGCCAGAGATAGTTTTGCTCAACACCACAAATTGTTACAAAACCAAAACATCAATCTGAAAACTTGAGTCATGTTCTTAAATAATCCCATCAAATCGAGTATTGCTGCCATATATGGTCTGGAGCCCCTGCTGTTTGCCTCAGGGTTCTTGATAAGATTCAGAGATGGATATGCAGTGTGATTGGCCCTGATCTGTCATCTCGTCTGCAGTCGCTCTCTCACAGATGCGATGTTGCCTCGCTCTGTCTTTTTTACAAATACTTTCACAGTAATTGCTCCGAGGAGCTGCTTTCGCTGGTCCCTAGGCCTCATGAATTTAAACGTCCTACGAGGCTGGCATCCCGTTCCCACCCCTTCACCGTTGAAACTGTTAGATGTAGACATCTCTTCTACTCCAATAGCTCCATGTCTCGCACATCTCACCTGTGGAACTCCCTTCCCTATTACTGTTTCCCTGACAAATACAATCTCCAACTATTTAAGTGTAATGTCAATCGACATCTCCAGTTGCCTTGATCTATCCACTTCCCTTCTCCACATCCTTTCACCTTTCATTCCTATTGGCTCTCGCTCCAAATCTTCTGTAACACCCTTGCCTTGATTGATCCACTGTCTTTCTCTTTCTCCACATCCTCACCTTTACCACTCCTATCTGCTCTTCCTCCAACCCTTCTATAACCCCTTGCGTGATAGTGGCCTCCAGCCTTGCTTGAGGTGATACGCTTAAAAAAAACAAACAAATCAAGACTTTCATAAAGATGCCATGAATGGTGCTAAACCTGTTCAGAAATATCTAAAGTGTCAGCTGTATCTAACTGCTTTCTAAGATCAATGGTAAAAAAAAAAGCTTTGAGTGAGTAAATCCTGAGGATCTTGACAAAGAAGATCCCTCTTCGAACATTGTGGACTGGCACTACAGATTCGCAAACAAAGAATTGTACCAAATAACGGAAACCACATCACTTGATGACTACCAACAGCAGCAATAACTAAAATGGATAGCACATGTAACTTGAAGAGAAAATGACATAGTCGAGATGTGGACATTCTAGACTTCTTCAAATAAAAGGTTAGGAAGGAATACTGGAAAGAGTGGTAGCAGCTGCTGGACTTGAGAAGCTTGTTTTCCTTAAAAATTGCTTTAAGAGAAAGATTTTATAAATTTCAACTGAAAGCAGGAATGGCTGCTTGGTCAATGAATGCCAAATGTTTCCTTGTAGGGAAAAGGCTAATATTACCATTACCAAATATCTTTGTAAACCATGTGTCTTAAGGGCCAGCAATTAGGGTAATTCTTTATTTTAAGTGATATTCATATGAATAGTCTCATTTCATGGGTATGGTTGGCTGATTTTGTTAAGCGGCATATCAACATCTCTATGGGCTATTTAATGTCGAAATATAAATATTTTGATCGCAATTGTATGTATTCAACTACAGGAAAAATGTATTGTTAGCCATTTTGCTTTAAATATGCGTTGTTGATCATTTTACTATAAATATATATTCATGGTCATTTTACTATAAATATATATTCCGGGTCATTTTACTATAAATATATATTCATGGTCATTTTACTATAAATATATATTCCGGGTCATTTTACTATAAATATATATTCCGGGTCATTTTACTATAAATATATATTCATGGTCATTTTACTATAAATATATATTCCGGGTCATTTTACTATAAATATATATTCATGGTCATTTTACTATAAATATATATTCATGGTCATTTTACTATAAATATATATTCCGGGTCATTTTACTATAAATACATATTCATGGTCATTTTACTATAAATATATATTCATTGTCATTTTACTATAAATATATATTCCGGGTCATTTTACTATAAATATATATTCATGGTCATTTTACTATAAATATATATTCCGGGTCATTTTACTATAAATATATATTCCGGGTCATTTTACTATAAATATATATTCATGGTCATTTTACTATAAATATATATTCCGGGTCATTTTACTATAAATACATATTCATGGTCATTTTACTATAAATATATATTCATTGTCATTTTACTATAAATATATATTCCGGGTCATTTTACTATAAATATATATTCCGGGTCAATTTACTATAAATATATATTCATGGTCATTTTACTATAAATATATATTCATTGTCATTTTACTATAAATATATATTCCGGGTCATTTTACTATAAATATATATTCCGGGTCAATTTACTATAAATACATATTCATGGTCATTTTACTATAAATATATATTCATTGTCATTTTACTATAAATATATATTCCGGGTCATTTTACTATAAATATATATTCCGGGTCAATTTACTATAAATATATATTCATGGTCATTTTACTATAAATATATATTCCGGGTCATTTTACTATAAATATATATTCCGGGTCATTTTACTATAAATATATATTCATGGTCATTTTACTATAAATATATATTCCGGGTCATTTTACTATAAATATATATTCATGGTCATTTTACTATAAATATATATTCCGGGTCATTTTACTATAAATACATATTCCGGGTCATTTTACTATAAATACATATTCATGGTCATTTTACTATAAATATATATTCATTGTCATTTTACTATAAATATATATTCCGGGTCATTTTACTATAAATACATATTCATGGTCATTTTACTATAAATACATATTCCGGGTCATTTTACTATAAATACATATTCATGGTCATTTTACTATAAATACATATTCCGGGTCATTTTACTATAAATATATATTCATGGTCATTTTACTATAAATATATATTCCGGGTCATTTTACTATAAATATATATTCATGGTCATTTTACTATAAATATATATTCCGGGTCATTTTACTATAAATATATATTCCGGGTCATTTTACTATAAATATATATTCATGGTCATTTTAATATAAATATATATTCCGGGTCATTTTACTATAAATATATATTCATGGTCATTTTACTATAAATATATATTCCGGGTCATTTTACTATAAATATATATTCCGGGTCATTTTACTATAAATATATATTCATGGTCATTTTACTATAAATATATATTCATGGTCATTTTACTATAAATATATATTCTGGTTATTTTTTTTTTTAATAAAAGTATATTTCAAGGATTTTTAGAATAAAAATGTATTTTTATAATTTCATAATGTTTTGTTTTTGTTTGGGGGTTCACTATTTGCCCATAGATGCAACCCTAATAGGTGCTACCACCCGGGCTCAGAGTGAACCTGGGAACAACAGCAATTAAGAGATGATTCTATGTTCCTCAAAACCTCCAATCTCCTGATCAGAGGCCTTGCTGCCAGATGTAGTTTATCGTCCTACCCAGAACTCACGGGTATGAAAGATTAATATGAAACAAAATGGGACAGAATACTCACCATGTTCAGCAGTGTAAGCGCCAGCGCTAACCAATTTCCATGAAGAAGACACAGCCATTCCAAGAGGTGGAGTGATTGTCCAATGATGACCTGTAAAATTAATCAAAAAGATTTTTCATTGTGGATCAATAAGCAAGTGTTATTTTTTTTTTTGTATGCTATGTCACGTTTTATTATGCAAATAAATATTCTTCTTTTTCTATACACTATGTCCCTTCAGGAAGTTGTGTCCATGTGCCTTACCAATGTTCCTTCAGATTGCTGTGTTGTACTTTCTGTCTGCCATTAAAATTCTTCTCGGATATTTAAATTGTTGTACTTGTGTGATTTTTGCATCTCTAATTTGTAAAATTATATATTGGGTCAATCTTTTTGCTAACAAACATGCATTTTATCTTCTTGAAATTAATGTTTAGTCAATTTCTTCTTGCTTTCCTTCGCTATCTTCTATAGGAGTTCTTGTAGTTTTCCTTCCATATCTGCTATCAACTCAGTATCTGGTTTGTAGCCACATCACATTGAAACACTGGTTCCCATATGATCAATGAAGTTAAGCAATGTTGAGCTTGGTCAGTACCTTGATGAGTGACCACTTAGGAATACCAGATGCTGTAAGCTTGGATGTGCAGAATGGCCTGTAATTGTTAATCAGATAGCTAAGTTCCAATTCCCATTGTGTTCATTATATTCCCTTAAATACCCTTGCAAGTACCCTTGGGAAAGGTAGGAATCCACCTCTTCTCCCCACCCCAGGTATGGTTTAATTAATTAGTACGACTAGTATCACTAAACCACTACTATCTTCAAAAAAAATATTCTTATGATCTAAAAATATTTTCTGCCTTTCAATAATCTGCAAAGGGTTGACAAACTGTAGAAAAATGAATCAGTCAATAAAACACTGTGTCATCTACATATCAGATGTTGTTAAGTTTGTGGCCGCCAATAATGAATAATTTTCTCAGAATTGCCTCATTGTAAAAACTGAATAAGTCTGGTGAGAAGAACCATCCTTGTCTTACACCCCTATAGCAGGAAAATTCATCCTGTCATGTATTTTTTACAAGGAAATTCTTCAGACTAATAAGATTTAATGGCAGAATTATTGACATTATAAATTTAAAAAATTGTTATTGACATTATATCAATTATTTATTGACAGTATAAATTTCACAAAATTATTATTGACATTATGTCAACTTTTTATTGACATTATATCAATTATTTACTGACATTATATTTATTGACAACATTTTAAAGAATTATTATTGACATAATATTCAATGGCAGTATATATAAAAAATTTATTGACAGATCATGCATTGGCATTATATTTATTGACAGTATACAAAAAAATATTATTGACATTATATTTATTGACAATATACATCTATAAGCCATAGAAAATGAATGAGTCAATCTAGATGCATGGGAACTCATGCTTCTGACCATATTTCTGGCCATTATAAAGATTTGGGTAAAACTATAGGGCAAAGTTTAACATACCTACCCTAAAAAAAATTGGTGTGTTAACAAAAGGTTTTTCTTAACATGCTATAACTGTATACTCCCTTGACAATGTTTAGTTTTAAAAAACTGTTTAGAATTTTAATAATAACAATACTGTTTGTTAGATTGCTTATTTATAAGATTAATTTTATATCTACAAGATTGTAAAATTATCGGAACCAACTACAATGTGATGTTTATTATTTACCATTTTATAAAGAATTATTATTTAGAAACATCTAGATAGACCAGAAATCAAAATTTCAATTAAAAATAAGCGTCTCTGTCTTAGATATTTCAGCAAAGTTTAACCAATGTCCTCACAAAAAAAATGCTATATCAAAAGGATGGTCTTTCTCTTGTTAATGCCATTACTGTATATTTTTTCATATATCAAGAACAATCTACAAGCTACTCTAATGAAAAGAGAAAGCAATTTACTAAGAAGAAAATGTATAGAAAGTGCTTTAATTGCGAGATCATCCACAGTAAATTTACATCCAGGTTCTTTATTTTATAAAAAAAATGAATATCAAAACAAATTGGTGAGAACAAATGAAAGATGTTCAGAAAATACATTTTTTCAAATTTTATAATTACAGTTACTTATCGTTATGTGTTTATTTTCTTATTCACAGACGTTTTTATAAATAAAGTACATCCTTACTATCCAGTTGTCAAAGAAAGCAACCCTTACTATCTAGTTGTCAGAGAAAGCATGTCGTTACTATCCAGTAGTCAAAGAGAGCACGCCGTTACTATCCAGCTGTCAAAGAAAGCATGCCCATACTATCCAATTGTTAAAGAAAACATGCCCATACTATCCAATTGTCAAAGACATCACGACCTTACTATCCAGTTGTCAAAGAAAGCATACCTTTACCATCCAGTGGTCAAAGAGAGCACGACCTTACTATCCAGTAGTCAAAGAGAGCATGTCCGTACTATCCAGTTGTCAAAGAGAGCATGCCTATACTATCCAGTTGTCAAAGAAAGCACGCCCATACTATCCAGTTGTCAAAGAAAATGTCATCTTTACTATCCAGTTAATGAAATTTGTTCTACCCAAAGACTAAGACTATTTTTTGTCACTTACCTTGCATTATGCTTTTACAAGCCTGAATAACATTTTTGTAACTGGGTACAAACCATGTTCCCACATGCGTAGCGGCAATCAAACCTCCACTTCTTGGAGAAGTAAGTAACTGTGATAATTTCTGCGGATCAAGTCTTTCGGCTACTGACCGCATCATGTCAGTCATTGTGGGGTCCATCATGAAGTAGTCACTAAAGGCCACCTGCAAGAACAAGATTATCAATAGAAATAAACAATGAATCGTAATAATTGATAAGAAAATATCATTTTCAGAACTATGGCAGTCACACTTTCATAGCATTAAGGAGAGTAATAAGAGAAACAGATTTTTTTTTTTGTCTAATTATTTTACTGTATAGAAAATGGAACGAACAAATTAAGTTCAAATTCCAGCTTTGACAGTTTTTCATTTTGTACAATGCAAGCAGGAATCGATTATTTTTTTCTCTCCCTAGTTATGAGTAAAATAACAGGGCAGATTGGAATTACCAGCCCTGGTTGGCAAAACTGTCTCGAGGGACAAGTCTAGACTCAAAATTTCAAAGTTGAGCAGGGGTCTAGCAACTCCATCCCCTAAAATCTACTTCTTAATGAAACTGAAGCAGCAAGTGTGTAGTTGTTGTTTTCAAGAATGGAGAAAAAAGAGAAACAACAATGGAGAAGGAAAGTAAATGATGTGGAAAGAAGATAAAGGAATTCAGGTGAAAAGAGTCAACTTTTTAAAAAATGTGAAGATAAGAAAAGTTTGGGACAGTGAATGCAAGAATAGCAAGTTTAACAAGAGCAACAAATAAGGATAAGAAGGCAAAGAAATGGGAAAACAAACAATTAAAAAGACTGGAAAAGAGTCGGAACTAGTATGATGTAGGGTGACTTTTTTGGATATTAGTTTGTTGAAGTGATACCATTTATCAAAAAAAATAAAAAAGGACAAGATCTTCCGAATAAAAATGGACTACCATAAATTGAAAAAAACTGAGAAGTTGTTGGCATGAATATGTTAGTTTGGAGTGATGTCATCACTTGCAGCTGATACTTGATCAAATATGTGACCCTATGAAGGGGTACATCTGAGGTTTTATCTTGATCACAAGATTTTGTTTTTTTTTATGGCCGGTGAATAAGCTCTTTGAAGTGGCACCCACCTGACCGAAAAGGAATACGAGAATAAATAAATAAATGACTGAAAACTTTTTAGATCAATTGACTGCGAAAAACAGACATTGAAGATTTCCGACCCCAGGCTTAACAGCCACAGTTGGCACTGAAGAAGCCAGACTGTCCCGCAGGTACTTCCAATGCTGGGCGTTTGTGTTGTCAGCTATGCATTGTGATGTTTAGACGGGCAGAGAGTTGGTAACATAATGGAAGTGTCAAAGAAAAGAGCTGTTAATCCAACATAGCCAAAGCTGTCTCAAGTGTCACCCACCTACTCACCTAGACTGAGGAAGTGAAGCCCTTAATAAACACCTAAATATATCGTAAACATGGCTTGTATTCATTTCACACTGTGGAATTTGTTTTTGTTTTTCATTTCCTTGTGAGCCAGAAGTGGGCCTAACAAGAATGGAGATGCAACATGGGGTGATTCTTGGATGGTTAGTTGAAAGCTGGGTGAGGGTCCTGTTGTATGTTTAAAAATACACATTTCTTAAATTCCAATGATATATGATATTATAAAGCCATAATTAAGAAAGACTTAATAAGGCAAACTTGTCGTTGTCTCACATGAACAAGGCATCGGAAGAAATAGAACCTAAATATATTTATAAATAAGTTCAATATCACAGCAAAAGGAGTAGAGATACACAACAGAATAATGGGTCTATTCAATAGAGTAATGTTGAAAGGAGAGTCAAACTATACTAAAGTCAAATAAAAAGTTAGGATAAGGAAAGACTAAAAAAGGAAAAACAATACAAATGCAGATTGAGTGAAGTATCACTTACTTGGTACCACATTCCTTGTCCGAATGGATGTTCCCGAGTAACATTGGTACAGAACCAGACCTGCCCTTGGGTATCCACACACCATCCAGTGTTATTGTCACCCAAGGCAATGCTCATCATTTCAGGGACATGGCAGTTGGCAGGACTAAAGTGAAATCAAATTACACAGAAATATTAGACAGTTTAGAAAGATATACAATATGTTAAATATTTAGGGGTCACGCTCTAGAATTAATAATTAATATCTTTTCTATCTTCTTTGGTTTAATTAACTCCTACTAAGCTAGGATATTGAAATTATTTTACCCATACAGTGGAGTAGTGGCTAGTGGCTTGGATAGTGGCTTGGATTGAGGGACTGGAGAGCCGAGTTCAAATTCCAGTCAAATTCATTACATTCACTTACGTGTTAATATCCTTGGGAAAGTATATGAATCCTCTTCATCCCCCCCAGCTATGGGTAAATAGCAGGACAGACCGGGTTCTATAGCCTTGGATGGGAACTGGTCTACAGCAGAAAGAAATGGCAGGAAAAAATCTGCCTCAATAGTCATGTATCGAAAAATACATGATCGCCTAAACATGTATCACACATGGCACATAACTGACTGAGTATATGGCATCCAGTTGTATAGAGAGTAGGTTCCCTAAAATTTTAAATCTACGGGACTTAAGATTACCACTAGTCAGCAGGGTAGATTAAGCAAAAAGAGTAACATTGGTATAGAACCAGACCTGCCCTTGTGTATCCACACACCATCCAGTGTTATTCTCACCCAAGACAATGCTCATCATTTCAGGAACATGGCAGTTGGCAGGACTAAAGTGAAATCAAATTATACATAAATATTAGACAGTTTAGAAAGATATACAATATGTTAAATATTTGGGGCCACGCTTTAGAATTAATAATTAATAAGTTTCCTATCTTCTTTGGTTTAATTAACTCCTACTAAGCTAGGATATTGAAATTATTTGATCCATTAGCATATGGCATCCAATTTTATAGAGAAGAGGTTACCTAAAATTTAAAATCCACCAGACTTAAGATTACCATTAGCCAGCAGGATAGATTAAGCAAAAAGTGTTAAAATTTTAAGGGAAGCTTAGGCATCAATTGGTTAATTGTTTTTTATTATTACTTGCTTTGGTTCCAAGCTAGCTAGTAAATTAGTTCCGAAAAAGGGTCAATTTCACAATCCACTGTTTGAAGAAGACTTTGAGAGCAAAAATATAGAGGCCGTACCACAAGATGCAAACCATATATCAGGAGTAAGAATTGGAAAGCCAGATTGGAATTTACAAGGAAGTACAGAGATGAGTGACAAAAGTTCTGGAAGAACATTTTATGGACTGATCAGACCAAAATAAATCTATGCCAAAGTGATGGAATGGCCAAAGTGTGGAGACAGAAAGAATCTGTTTATGATCCAAATCATAGAAGCTCATGTGAAGCATGGTGGATGCAGTGTTTTGAATGGCTGATTCTGGAACTGGCCCATTCACCTTTATTGAAGATGTAATTCATGATGGCAGCAGGAGAATGAATTCAGAAGTCTACAGAAACATTTTGTCTGCCAATTTAATTTAAATGCATCCAAACTAATCAGGAGGAAGTTTACATTGCAGCAGGATAATAAACCAAAACGTACTGCAAATACAACAAAGGACTTCATCAGAGGAAAAAATGTGGACAGTTTTAGACTGGCCAAGTCAATCACCAGACTGTAACCCAATAAAACATACATTTCATCTCCTGAAGAGAAAACTGACGGAACTCAAAGAGGCTTTGTTAAAAGTTTAAAAAAGCATCACAAATGAAGAATACAATAGTTTGGTGATATCTATGCCTTGCAGACTTGTTGCAGTTATTACAAGCAAGAGTTATGCAACCAAATATTAAATGTTATTTACTTTTAGATTATTTGTTCCTTTACTTTTGCTCACCTAAAAATGGGGTGATCTGATAAAAAAAAGACGGTAGGTCCTAAGCTGTTTAGCACATCTAAATCTAAACACCAGAAAATAAAAGCTGAAATTCTGAACTCTTGTCTCATATTCATCTTAAACCCAAATGTCTTCTGTGAACAACAAAAACAAAGAAATTGGCCTTGCCATTCCAAGACTTTTGGAGGGTACTGTATATATATCATCATCCACAGACAGTTTTGCTGTATCACAACTCATCAGTGTGGCTAGACATCCAATCGCTTCAAGCCAGGACCAAAACCCAACTGATTTGGTATCAGTCAGAGATTCTGAACACTAGGCTATCGGCACCTGGCAGAGAGAAAGGTGAATATTATATATTATACAAAACTTAATAAACTGTGTAAAATCAAATTCTTCAACAAAAAGGATTTTCTATACTAGATTAAAAAATATTAAACAAACCCACATTAACAACGACTTTCCTAATCATGTCATTGATGAACAAATTAGACGAGCTATTGAGAATATAAACATAAATAAAAAATAAATACATCATCAAATCACTCTAAACATATCAAATTACTATATGATAATCAAATGCATTCTACCTATAAGCAGGAAGAAAAAATTCTAAAGAGATTCATAAACACTAATGTATCCGCCACTGACTCAAGTAAAAAAGTGAGGCTGGTTGTATACTATACTAAATTTAATACATCCAATCCAGTTGCCAAAAACACTTCTTCTCCGTCAGCTAGCATCTTGCAAAACACCAACATTGTTTATCAATTTAGATATCCTTTGGGAGATTGCATCTCTGATAAAAATATTAATACATATGTTGGTTTTGCGACGATGCTGTCAAGAAGGCTTACATTTCGCATAGTCCAATCTTGCAGCTCTTGTACTCATGTCCACAGTCATCACTTAACTTAGACTGGTAGTAGTAGAAAATACATCTATATTACACCAAAATAATAATAAGCAAAAACTTAAAATCCTAGAAGCCCTCCATATAAGAGAATTAAAGAAAATCTCGTGTTTCTGAACATAAACGAGATATTCACCTCGGTAATTTAAATAATGCTTTATTTGTACACTTAACTAAATCTGATCATAATTTTGATTTTGACTCTGTGAAGATTTTAAAATATATTCATAATAAAAACCTTAGATGGATTTATGAGGCAGGCATACTATCCATTTCACGTACGGTAAATACTCGACCCGGCTTCTTTAACATCTCCCCTTTCCTGGCAAGATTAATACTTGACAAATGTACTGATAAGCTTTAAATTCAAATAGAATTCCTCTTTTTCATTTTCTTTCTTGGGAGCGCGTTTTCGCAGCATCGCCTGCGTGACGCCAACGTGACCGAATCTCAAGAAAAGGGAACACTGACTTTAGAATTTCAGTTGTTCTGTTTCTGACTAGTCTTGTGTCTATCGTCTCTTCATGTTGACTTAAATATCGTCTAATCCTAAGTATGTTTCTAATAACCATGTCCTGAAGATGGTCTACTAGACCGAAATGTCTGACGTCGACAGTAAAACAACATTAAAACAGTAAACTTGCATATTCGGATTTTGTTTTGTCTTTTCCTTATTTTTCATCATACCGTCGGATCTACATCCACATATTTGCTTACACATATATATATAATAAATAATAGGAAAATACGAAAGTTGCCTCCCTTGTAGAAAAAAAACAAACCTTGTGAATTTGAAATTCATAGAGAATAATAAAAAAACGCAGTATAATGAATAGTAAAAATGTTCTGAATTTACAGAAATACATATACACAAACAATTTAACCCCCTGAAGATGGTCTCAGATGAGACTGAAAGTATTTAGGAAAATAAAAATTATTTGAAAGAAAATTTTGGTATTTTCCTTAATCAATTTTCTATGGCTACCAAGAAGTTGATTTGTGGACTTGAAAGGATTAAAACAAAAATAAACATATATAGTATATCTAAGTTATTTAACCAAACCTGTTTGAATGAAAATATGCTGCCTAAATACACAAATATATATATCGATTTTCTCAACAAAATCCAGAGACAGATATGCAACGTGAAAGGTCCTGACTTGGGATCTCAACTTCAGTCACTTTCTCACCGACGTAATGTGGCTTCTCTCTGTCTTTTCTATAAATATTTTCATGGCATCTGCTCTGACGAGGTAATTTCACTGATGCCCTGACAGTATGAATGTAAGTGTGCTACTAGATTAGCATCTAGGTCCCACCCTTTTACTGTCAAAACAGTTAAATGCAACCACCTCTTCTACTCTAATGGATTCTTCTCTCACACTTCCTGACAGTGGAACTCCCTTCCTCTTTTGCTTAACTATAATCTTCAAAAATTTAAATGTAATGTCAATCAACATCTTCTGTTGCCATTATCCTCATTCTTCTTTTTATCCTTTCCTCTACCCCCTCCCAAAATATCCAGTCTTTTTACTTACACTCTCTGTAGCCTCCTGCGTACTAGTGGCACACCCGCATTGCTTGGGGTGAAATGCTTAATATATATATATATGATAAGTATTATGAAGATTATACTATTTTTTCAAATTTTCTTACTCAGAAAAGAATTATTCATTTTACTTTCAGTTCTTTAATTCTGAGTTGATTCTAATTCATATTGTGACACTATTTAGCTATGGTAATTGGCTAACTAATTAACCATACAAATTAAAACAGAAAATAGACATTCTTAAAACGAAAAAGAGCTATCTCGAAAGATAGACCGATCGATGTTAAAAAGATTTTATTCTATTTACAAAAAAAGATACTTTTCACAAAAGACAGTAAACCCATTGAAAAAGCCTTGTGTGAGATCTTGTCAAGTTGATTTATGTCTCGCCGAGGGAGATAGAAAGAAAGGCAAATATGAAGATTTCGGCCAAAACATGTGCTGGTCATAAAAATTTCGGCTTGAGACAATCAATGTTAATTATCTTTCCAAGATATCATTTATTTTTTTATGTTACCACGAGAGAGAAGCAATGTGGTGGATATAAAATTTTGGCATTGTCTTGACATAGGTGAGAGGACTGTTATCATTTACTTTACCAACAGAAGCTAAGACATTGAATAGCAATGTGGCAATTGTAAAATTTTGGCATTGCCTCAACATAAGTGCGGGGTTTGTTATTATTTACCTTATCAATGTGACGATTCAGATGCTGAGACATTGAATAGCGATATGGTGTATATAAACTTTTGGCATGAGACAGAAAATAGAGTGGAGAATTGAGATAAAAGAATTTAATTTCTTAACAAGCCAAGGATTCCATTATAAATCTAACTTAACGTAAGGACCAGATGACAAACTTTGACAGTGATTGATGGGTTGATAGAGAGTGCTGGTTAAGTGAATTCTGGGTGGCAAAAAGATGTGATAGGAATTTAATTTGCAATATGGAATTCGTAAAAAATGATATGCCGTCAACCAAACCAAACCAAACCAAAACTAAAAGAGAGCTATTCTAGTTTATTCAAAGAATTTACAATAAGTTTACTTTGAGCTATGTAAATGTCACTAAAATATATCACAAATAAAAAATATTCAAGATGGGTCACTCCATCTGAGAGGGGGGCCTCATAATTTCAAAAAAGTCCTAATCCAGCCTTGCCCGTAGTACAGCCATACCTTTCTCATTTTTATTTTTGAAAAATCGTATCGTATTATCCATTAAAATCTCAATTTTGTACATATATTTCATTAAAATATTTAATTTTTCATGATATTAAAGAATAGAAATGAATCAGATGTTTAGCATATCTCAAAGCTTATTTTGGAATTTTCAGAGAAAGCTTCTCATTAGACATACCTAGTAATACATTTTAAGCTGTTAATTAATCTGACATATTTTTCTGTTTGATATGATTTTATTATATTTCTATATATCAATAAACTGCAAAAAAAAAAGAAGAAAAAGTCTTTCATCAAGAATGAAGAGAGAAAACTTTATTAAAAATCAAGAATATCAAAATATAAAAAAACATTGGGAGCAAAATTGTACTAATCTATCTATATATAAAATTCTGTGATTTCCATCCATCTGACCAACACATCCTCTAAAATAGACATACATTTACCAAATTAAACCAAATTTTGAGGATAAGTGCCATCAGATAAGAGGGTACAAAGTACAGTTGGTTTTACGAGGGTATGTAGTTTAGTACAGTAAATTTACATTAATTTTTTGGGGAAAAATTAAGTTTTATTTAACATGTAAGATACTCCCACTATATTAAAAACAATTTAATGATTAAAATAAATACTTAATTAAATAAAAAGGCAATATTGTTTTTTTCCATATATTTTCCTTAAGTTTTTATATAGATTTCATTCTGCATTTGTCCAAACAAATCAGCTTATTAAATTTCATTGATTGGTTTGCAAAATTAAACAAAACATAGAGTTTGTAAATCTCAACAAAAAAATGTTAGTGATAAATTCAACAATACTAAATACTGTAAGGATTTCAAGATGTGTCAACATGTTGCAAAACAATTCTAGTTACTGTATACTCCCTCGGAAATGTTGATTGTTTTAAAAAGAAGTTTTTAGAATTTTAATATACAACAGAGATATTACACACTATTGATTTGTTAGATTGTTTATGCAAAAAATTAATTTTATATTCATATATATATATATCTGTAAGAATTTCAAGATGTGTCAACATGTTGCAAAACAATTCTAGTTACTGTATACTCCCTCGGAAATGTTGATTGTTTTAAAAAGATGTTTTTAGAATTTTAATATACAACAGAGATATTACATACTATTGATTTGTTAGATTGTTTATGCAAAAAATTAATTTTATATTCATATATATATATATATATATATCTGGAAGAATTTCATGATGTGTCAACATGTTGCAAAACAATTCTAGTTACTGTATACTCCCTTAGAAATGTTGATTGTTTTAAAAAGAATTTTTTAGAATTTTAATATACAACAGAGATATTACACACTATTGATTTGTTAGATTGTTTATGCAAAAAATTAATTTTATATTCAGACAATTATGAAAATATGTGAATATTTGAATTAATTGGCTGTGATGAAATAAAAAGAAAAACTGCCACCAGCAAGTAAATTTGAGCTCTCCCAACTGGTAATCCAACCTCTAGTCGTTCCGTCTCAAAATCGCACAAACAGACTTTTCCAGCCGCCAACCGGGAACGTCACGCCAAGCTTCTGTCGAACTGGGAAAAACTAGGTGCTTTTATATTTGTCCATATACCCATAATCCCTTGCGTATTCATGCGATCCCATAGTTCATTCCGTCTCTGTCCCATAATGCATTGCATATTCATTGCATAAAAAGGTGATACAAGTCTCCCCTTATTCTTTTACGTTATCTGGCTGAGGACGGATTACGGCAGAGCGATAAGTGCTTTCTTTTTTTCTCTTTCATTTCAACTGCAGTAGCCCTACATGCTAAGCAGATACGGGCTCTTTTTTGGCGGGGAAAAGGCAAGTCGGAACCAGTTGTGCTCGTCCCAGGTTCTGCCTCATCATGTCTGCCACATTGGCAAATAGTTTATTTTTCACATTTAATATTTTTGTTGTCATTAAAATGCATCAAATTATGCAGCTATAAAAATGCATTTTCTGGAAAATAATAATAAAAATAGTATCTTAAGATTTTAAATTATCTAAATTTCATTAAATAGAACTTAAATTTTGACTTGTAACACTTTTGGGGTTCAGTATATTGGAAGATCTGATTATGAGTAAAAACTTCCTTTTCAAAGCTGCAAGTCTCATATTAAATCATGTAGAATATGTGTTTTTGTCTTTATATCAACTGCTTACTGACCATATTTGGGCATAGAAGGGAATGGCCAACTCAAAGTTATTAATTTACTTAGTTTCAAAATGTAAATAAATTTTAAAGTTAATCCCTAAATACCTTGAGAATTAGAGAAAGTATTGCTAGTATTTAATAAAAATGCAATATTGGTTTTCACATATCTTTTCTTTAAGATTTTATATTACATCGATTGGTTTGCAAAATTGAACAAAACATAGAGTTTGTAAATCTCGACAAAAAATGTTAGTGATAAATTCAAGAATACTAAATACTGTGAGGACTGCAACATTTGTTAGCATGTTGCAAAGAAAATTCTAATTGTAAACATTACACTGATTCCCGAAGAACAAATACTGCTGACAGGATATATCAAATACCTTTTCTAAGTGAATGTAACGAACTCAACCTGAATTTGAACTTGGCTCTCTGATTCTTCAATCTGCACCAATATTTATTACACCACCATGCCTCCCCATTCCTTGTATTATGCACAAGAAAATTCGGTATGATGTTTTCTTGCCCCTCTTTTACTTACCTTTCATATTTGCACCATTCGTCTCCTTCCGGATGTTGGTCAGAGACTCCAGTGCGACACACCAACTGCAGATCTCTGGTCAAGCCCCAAACAACTCGGTCAAGGCAAGCTAACTGGATTAGGTCATATTCACACGGGATTTTTTGACTGCGATAAGCAGGCCGTTCACGTGATAAGTCTTTGTGGACAGCAATTTCACCATTTAATTTTATGTACCTAGAAAAAAAAACCCACAGAGAATCTTTTATTTCAAGCAGTGCATAAAGAAATGTAAATATTAATGAGAATTGTGCATTGAAGAGGCAAACAAGCAGAATTTTCTGAATGATTTTTTAATTTTTCTTTTATATTAATGAAATAATAAAAGTTACCAGGAGATTTTAGAAGTATTCAACTGGTTAAGAAATAAAATAAAGATAAAGGAAGGAAGAAGATAAGGAAAAGAAAGAGAAAAAAGAATGAAAAAGAAGGGAGAGAAAAAGAAAGAGAGAGAGAGAGAGAGAGAAAAAAGAAAAAGAAAATAGAGAGAAAGAGAGAGAAAAGGGAAAGAGAGAGTAAAGAAATAAGGTAGAGAAAAGGGAAATAAGAAAGTAAAAATAAAATAATAGAGAGAAACAAATGAAATAAGATAAAAAAAGGAAAAGCAAAAGGAAAAAAGAAAAAAAAGAAAAAGGACCCCCCCACCAATGCACTCACACACTAAAAAAGAGAATACAAATAAGAAAGAAATAAAAGAAAACAAAGGAGAAAAGAAGAAGGAAAAATGAAAAAGACAAAAAAAGAGAAAAGGACCCCGCCACCAAAGAGAATACAAATAGGAAAGAAATAAAAGAAAACAAAGGAGAAAAGAAGAAGGAAAAATGAAAAAGACAAAAAGAAAAAAAGAAGAGAAAAGGACCCCTACTAAAGAGAATACAAATAGGAAAGAAAACAAAGGAGAAAAGAAGAAGGAAAAATGAAAATGACAGAAAGAAAAAAGAAAAAGCCCTCTCCCTCACTAAAAAAAGAGAGTGCAAATAGGTAAAAAAAGTAAAAATGACAAAAAGAGAAAAAAAAAAATAAACCAAAAGGCAATGGAAGAAAACAGCAAGTAAACTATTTATTTTTAAAAAATTTTTGGCTTACATAATGAATTTTAGTGCTACAAGGGCGGACTGAAAAATTCCTGAGTTGACTATGAAGCAGTGACGCTAGAGTCGTGTAATCCTGCATGCATTAATTTCAAATCTTCTTATAACTGCATTGTTTCTTTTCAGGTAAACTGACATCTGACTGTTCATCTTGTTGGTCAAAAACATTATCAACAGCAGAAACCATGTCATCATCACTGCAATAGTGGTTCCCAGTCAAGTGTCTTTTCATGTTGTGGAACAGATGATAGTTAGATGGAGCCAAAACAAGAGAATAGGTAAGGTGGGTGATCAACTAGTTCAAAGCCACAGCAGATGAAATGACCTTTGCCTTCTTTGGAGCAAGTAAGGAAGGGCGTTTCCATTGGATGGATTGTCTCTTTGTCTCTGGTTCAAAGTGATGGATCCAACACTCATCCTAGGTCAGGAAATGTTCAAGGAAACCAGCTGGATCTGCTTCAGGCAATGTCAGATTTTCCATTGATGTGATCAGCCTGTTGCCTTTTCATCAGGTGTCAGAAGACATGGCATCCACAAAGCAGAAACCATTGTCATGCTAAGTTCATTGTGCAGAATATTTTCAACTCTCTCATGGGATATGCTAATAGCGTTGGTTATTTGATTTATAGCCAATCACCTGTCATCCATCACCATGTGGTGAACATGATAAATGTTTTCCTTAGTTTGTTGGTAGCAGTTGCAGGAAGTCCAAACCTTGAGTCATCTTTAGCCTCTCCCTTCCCCTCCTAAATTACCATGTCAGCATGAATGTCCTCGGGGTCTAAATCCTTTTTCTGTAAATACTCAATAAAACCATGCCAAATCTTGAAGGGTCATGGCACATTGAAAGAGAAAGATCTTTGTGTCTTTTATCACAGTACTTCAACTGATACATTTGACAATCACTTGTTACTCATGTCTGGTAATCATTTGGGGACTTTCTTCTAGCATTACAAAAAATGCATGCAACTCTGGGCCTTTTTACTCTCTGTGGTAGTTCACTACAGATTTAAACCGTGAATTCCACATGCATATTAGCTTGTCATCATGTTGAATTCAGAAGTGCTGCGCTGTCTTTCAGACAAGGGAAGTAAATCAGTTGTGCACTGAGTTATCATCCTTTATAGGGGAAGTAAATTAGCATCTCCTAACACCCATTAATTTATTTTTTTTATTTAGTAGTTTCTTTTTTACCTGGGTTAGGAAAAGTAAAAAAAAAAAAACAGCTGGATCTGCTTCAAACAATGTCAGATTTTCCTGTGACGTGATCAGTCTGGTGCACTTTTGATCAGGTGTCTGAAGACACAGCACCTGCCAAGCAGAAACCTTCATCATGCCAAGTTCATTGTGCAGAATATTCTCAACTCTCTCTCGGGATGTGCTAATAGCATTAGCTATTTGATTTATAGCCAATCACCTGTCATCTGTCACCATGCAGTAAACACAATCAATGTTTTCCTCAGTGGTGGCAGTTGCAGGATGTCCCGACCTTGGGTCATCTTCAAAACTCGCCCTTCTCCCTCCTAAATTCAACTGCCTACTTTTGCACTTTTGTTAAAGCTGGAGTGTCATCCTCTAAAGGGTATTAGCATGTAAGTGAATCCATTACATACACCTATGTACTGATACACTTGGGAAAGGTATGAATCCCCCCCCAGCTATGGATAAATAGCAGGACAGACCGGGTTCTATAGCCTTGGATAGCAACTGGTCTACCACAGAAAGAAATGGCAACCTACTGTGTGGGAAAACATCTGCCTCATCAGTCATGTATCAAAAGATACATGATTACATGAGCGTGTATCACGCATGGCACATAACTAATTGACCGATGTCAGCATGAATATCCTTAGGAGCTAAACCCTTTTTTCTGTAGCTACCTGATAACACCATGATACCAAATTTTGTCTATTTTCAAGAGAAGTTGATACTAGTTATTTTTGAAGTCTTCTTTGAACAGTCAGATGTCAGTTTACCTGGAAAGAAACAACGCAGAGATCTGAAATTAATAGATGCAAGATTTCACAGCTCTAACATCACTCCTTTATAGTCAGCCCATAAAGTTTTCAGCCCATAAAGTTTTCAGCCCAACCTCATATAGACCAAAAAGGGTTCTTCTCTTACTAACACCCAAGCTGCTTAATATCTTCTTAGATCATCACTATTTTTAATCATGCACATTTAATATTTACAGCTTAACTTTAGAGAAATAAGTTTTTAATAAATTGTTTTTTTACGTCTTGTTTATAAAGCAAACATGGCTTATCCACCAAATAAATAGATAAATATCAAATCACTTATCCAACACACTTGGGGTCAAACAGATTTCAGAATTTGAAATTTTTCAGATTCCAGAATGGTATTATATATGTGCCATATATCCTGGAATTAACTAGTATTAAAACCCAATTTTTCAAGATGCCAAAATGGTAATGGTAATAACTGTCATTTTGGTGTAAGGAAATATTTAGAATTTGTTGACTGAGCAGCCAGTACGGTTTTCTGTTGGAATTTATGAAAACTTTCTCTTAAAACATTTTTAGGAAAACGGCTTTCTCAAGTCCAGTAGCTGCTACCACTCTTTCCAGTATTGATGGAGATTTCCTTCTGAACCTTGTATTTGATGTGGTGTGGGGCAGCTTGATTATGTCATTATTTTTTCTTTGAGTTACATCCATTTTAGCTGTTGCTTCCATTGGTCATTGTCAAGTGATGTGGTTTCTGTTATTTGATACAGTTCTTTGTGATTCTGTAGCACCAATGCAAAATGTTCAAAGCAGGATGATCTTTGCCAAGACCCTGAGGCTTTACTTGCTCAAAGTCTTTTTTCACTATTGATCTGAGGAAGCAGTTGTATACAGCTGAGAGTTTAGATATTTATGAACAAGTTCAGAGCCATGCATACCATCCATATGAAAGTCTCAATCTAACAAAACTATTTAAGAACATGACTTGAGTTTTCAGGTTGATGTTTTGGTTTTGCAGTAATTTGCGGTGTTGGGTGAAACTACCTCTGGCACAACCTATTCTATGTTCAATAAGCTGTACTGCAAGAGTATGATATTCATTAATGACACAAACACATGAATATTTCTATATTGAACCTTGTGAATGAAAATTCTTATATTTCTATTTAATAAAGTGTTAATGTCAATAGAAATGATAATATACCTTTTATTTCACAGGTAAAATATGAGATATAAATTAGGTAAAACTAAGCTAAATACCTGTACATATACAAAACAATAAAAATAGTAACAGAGGCTTTTGTGTCAAACATGCACATGACTTCCACAAAGACGTTTTAGTTTTCAAAGATTTTTAGCTAAGAGACTGTATTTATGTGTCCTTGTATACTTTGCATGACTTACGCTTGACATCTCAAGAAATGCGTATTGCTTACCAGCCACAGTCTTCATCAACAGCTATGTATGTAACATCCCGGATTGCCTCTACCTGCTTCTTGCCTTCAACCTTTTTGGAACTGATTCCTGTGCCAACGTAGACTGTATTCTGGTGAAGGCGCCACCAGATATAGCCTGATCGAGATACTGCTATTTGCTGTGCAGCAAGGTCAACTTTTTGCCAGGCTCCAGACATTGAATCCGTTTGTCGGTAAAACAGATTCTCACTCCTGAAAAAGACATTAGAAAATAATAAATTGAGACAATTAGAGTGTATTAGAGTGAGTAAGGGCAGAAGTAAGACAGAGAGAACAAATTAGATAGAGAGGAGAGAGAGCAATCATGTATAAGGAGGGAGGGGGAAGAGCAAATTAGATAGAGAGGAGAGAGAGCAATCATGTATAAGGAGGGAGGGGGAAGAGCAAATTAGATAGAGAGGAGAGAGAGCAATCATGTATAAGGAGGGAGGGGGAAGAGCAAATTAGATAGAGAGGAGAGAGAGCAATCATGTATAAGGAGGGAGGGGGAAGAGCAAATTAGATAGAGAGGAGAGAGAGCAATCATGTATAAGGAGGGAGGGGGAAGAGCAAATTAGATGAGAGGAGGGACAGAGAGCAGACAAATTGCGTTGAAGATGAGAAAGTGAGCAAATTAGTTGGAGAGAGTAAATGAGGTGAAAAGGAAGGAGATAGAGTGAATTAGGTAGAATGGGAGGAGGGAGGGAGATCGATTTAGGCGGAACGGGAGAAGGGAGGGAGACTGATTTAGGTGGAACGGGAGGAGAGAGGGAGAGAGAATTAGGCAGAACGGGAGGAGGGTGAGAGAGACCGAATTAGGCAGAACGGGAGGAGGGTGAGAGAGACCGAATTAGGCAGACCGGGAGGAGGGTGAGAGAGACCGAATTAGGCAGAACGGGAGGAGGGTGAGAGAGACCGAATTAGGCAGACCGGGAGGAGGGTGAGAGAGACCGAATTAGGCAGAACGGGAGGAGGGTGAGAGAGACCGAATTAGGCAGAACGGGAGGAGGGTGAGAGAGACCGAATTAGGCAGAACGGGAGGAAGGTGAGAGAGACCGAATTAGGCAGAACGGGAGGAGGGTGAGAGAGACCGAATTAGGCAGAACGGGAGGAAGGTGAGAGAGACCGAATTAGGCAGAACGGGAGGAGGGTGAGAGACCGAATTAGGCAGAACGGGAGGAGGGTGAGAGAGACCGAATTAGGCAGAACGGGAGGAGGGTGAGAGAGACCGAATTAGGCAGAACGGGAGGAGGGTGAGAGAGACCGAATTAGGCAGACCGGGAGGAGGGTGAGAGAGACCGAATTAGGCAGAACGGGAGGAAGGTGAGAGAGACCGAATTAGGCAGAACGGGAGGAGGGTGAGAGAGACCGAATTAGGCAGACCGGGAGGAGGGTGAGAGAGACCGAATTAGGCAGAACGGGAGGAGGGTGAGAGACCGAATTAGGCAGAACGGGAGGAGGGTGAGAGAGACCGAATTAGGCAGAACGGGAGGAGGGTGAGAGAGACCGAATTAGGCAGAACGGGAGGAGGGTGAGAGAGACCGAATTAGGCAGAACGGGAGGAGGGTGAGAGACCGAATTAGGCAGAACGGGAGGAGGGTGAGAGAGACCGAATTAGGCAGAACGGGAGGAGGGTGAGAGAGACCGAATTAGGCAGAACGGGAGGAAGGTGAGAGAGACCGAATTAGGCAGAACGGGAGGAGGGTGAGAGAGACCGAATTAGGCAGACCGGGAGGAGGGTGAGAGAGACCGAATTAGGCAGACCGGGAGGAGGGTGAGAGAGACCGAATTAGGCAGACCGGGAGGAGGGTGAGAGAGACCGAATTAGGCAGAACGGGAGGAAGGTGAGAGAGACCGAATTAGGCAGAACGGGAGGAGGGTGAGAGAGACCGAATTAGGCAGAACGGGAGGAGGGTGAGAGAGACCGAATTAGGCAGACCGGGAGGAGGGTGAGAGAGACCGAATTAGGCAGAACGGGAGGAGGGTGAGAGAGACCGAATTAGGCAGACCGGGAGGAGGGTGAGAGAGACCGAATTAGGCAGAACGGGAGGAAGGTGAGAGAGACCGAATTAGGCAGAACGGGAGGAGGGTGAGAGAGACCGAATTAGGCAGACCGGGAGGAGGGTGAGAGAGACCGAATTAGGCAGAACGGGAGGAGGGTGAGAGACCGAATTAGGCAGAACGGGAGGAGGGTGAGAGAGACCGAATTAGGCAGAACGGGAGGAGGGTGAGAGAGACCGAATTAGGCAGAACGGGAGGAGGGTGAGAGAGACCGAATTAGGCAGAACGGGAGGAGGGTGAGAGAGACCGAATTAGGCAGAACGGGAGGAGGGTGAGAGAGACCGAATTAGGCAGAACGGGAGGAGGGTGAGAGAGACCGAATTAGGCAGAACGGGAGGAGGGTGAGAGAGACCAAATTAGGCAGAATGGGAGGAGGGTGAGAGAACGAATTAGTCAGTTTTTCTATTTATAAATTATTCTTACATTAAATTAAAAGGTTTTTGTTTTTCAGATTTTGGTAAAAAGATGTTTCTTTTAAGAATTTAAAAATGTTATCCGGATTGACCCTGGTAAATTATTCTTTCATGTTATTTGTTTGGTAATATTTGATTTGGGCTAGTTTCAGGTCCTTACATGTTGTCAGCACATGGCTTACCGTGTACTCTTCCTAGCATGTCATGCATAGTGGGGCATCCTCTCTCTTTAGTAGATATGACTGCATGATAGACATGCGTCCTCTTTGGAGCCCGGTCAGTATCACCTCTTTTCTGAACAGTGTGTAGATCTGCCACTTTCCTATAGTTGGTTTTATTTTATGTAATTTATTGATTGGGTAAGAGTCACAAAGCTCTTGCCACCATTTTGCCATATATTTATTGATGGTTTATTTGTAGCCTGTGTATGGTATTTTAATGTTTAATTCCTTTGTTACTGTATTGAGTGTCATTTCCCTGGATGCCAATATGATTTGGTATCCATCAAATATGATGTTTTTGGTTTTTGAGATGTCATTGATTTGGTTCAATAATCTGTTAGTAGGTTTGTAATTTTTTTACTTTTTACTGAGACAAGTACCAACATGGCGTCTTGGAGTTGTTTCTTGTTATGAAATCTAGGGCCAAGTCAATAGATGATATTTTCGTACTATACCAGGTGTAACAGCAAAATTTTCTAATTGTTAGATTAAGGTTTGAACAATTGCATCTTAGAAATGATTAAAGATATCATACTGGAATTTTTCGAGGTTTTTATAACACTATTGGACTCTACTTTGATCAATAAGAATGTATAATTACTCTCCAAGCTTAACAGAAGACTCGTGTTGAAATCAATCATAAACAAAAATGATGTTCATCATTAATTAATCATATTTAAGGATCAGAAGCTCATGAAGTATTGAAATAAAGTTCAAATATATATATATATATATATAAAAGTGAACATAGAAGTCAACACTTAGAGGCGACAGTCTGTTTCATGCTAGATGCAATTGTCAGGCCACGAGTGCTGTTTTTTTCTTGCCTATTTATATATACGGGTCAGTGGTGTATTATGGGTAGTCTATTTTGGCGGTTATTTTACTGGAAGTTGTTTATTTATTTATTTATTTCGGTTAAATTATTTTGCTTGTTTTTATATATTTTTATTTTTTATTTTTATTTCTTATCTTATATATTTATTTATTTTTTTTACTATCATTTTATTTTTATTTTGATCAGTGTTTTTATTAATGTAATAAAAATTTGTTTATATAGCTTATTTAATAGTTTTGTTTTTGTTTGGGAAGATAATTAAAGCTATTTGTTGAATTTTGAGGTTGATTGTTGTAGTTTGTACTAAATATTATTTTGGCGGGAACAGTTTTTAATTTGTTTATTACTTCATGTATTTATTTGGATTGATTATCTTTATTTGTTTTTTCTAACGGCTCGTTTATCGGGATCGGTTTGTTAGTTTATTTATATATTTGAATGTATTTAGATCAATTTATTTTACTTTTTGTTATTTATTTGTTACACTGTATATTTTCTCTTTTGGTTTTTAAGTAACATAGTATATTATTTTTTTTTTTTTATCGTTATATAACACTAATAGCTATTTTTTTCGTCCAATTTTTTGTTTTGATTTTTATAGGCTAACTAATATTTTGGTCATAATAGTTGGCTAATTTTTTTATTATTTACTTTATTTATTGATTTTGTTTCTTATTTTTTATTCTATTTCGACTATTCTAATAGGTGTGATTTGTTAATTTGTTTGGATTAATTTATTTTGCTTATTTTATTGTCATTTTGTATATTTATGTATTTATTTATTTTTTCCATTTTCGATTTTTAAGTAACGTAGTAAAAATTTGTTTTCATGTCTGCATTTTGAGATGAGCTCGGATCTTTTATTTAATAATTTATTTTGGTCTGGGAAGGTAATGATAGTTATTTTTTCCTCTGAGCAAAGTTTGCAAGTTTTTGATTGGTTGTTGTAGGCTGATGATCTTTTCCTTATTTTCCAAGATATTTTTGGTGTGGTGTGCGTTTTGTTTTTTATTTCCCATATATACTTAGAAAGCATTGTGCTGTTCGCATATTTACTATTTGTGAAAGATGTTTTGTGTACATAATTTCTTTGTTTCCAGGGTCCTTCAGTTACTCCTATGTATACTTTTTCTTCATTATCTGGTGATTTTATCATGGCTTGGTAGATTACGTTGTTTTGTAAATAATTACTGTTTAAGGGACATTTGTTCTTTATTATGCAGTTGCACATGGGTTTAATTTGTTCGTATGGTTTGTTGATAATTTTCCTGTTGTGCTTTTTTATTATTTGTGCCATGTTCTTGGTGCAACTGTAGCTGATTTTTACTGTGTTTTTGTTGAATATTTTGTGTAGGGTGCTTGATTCCGGGAAGTGTTTGTGTAAAAGTTTGAAGAATATTTTTCCTACATTTGTTTTTATGTTTTTGCTGTACGCTGGGTTGAACTATATGATATTTCTTTTCCTGTTGGCCTTTTTTGTGTTCTGTGGTGAGTATGTGAGTGTTGCTGGGAATCTGCTATCTTTTAGGGCTGTTTCGTATTCTTTCTTAGCTTGGTTAAATATAGACTCATTGAAGGAATTGTCGTAAATATATATATATATATATATATTATTTCAGGATCATTTTCCAACTTATTCAAGATGATCTTTGCCCTCTCCAACCTTCTAACTTGCTGTCCTGGAATAACAAGGTGCCTCACAGATTTCACATATGATTTCATTTTCAAGTCTTTTTTTCACTGCTCTTTGGACTGTCATAGCTGAAATTCCTCTCTCACCTGCTAAATGTCTTATGGATTAAGTTGGATCTTTTCTAACTAATCTCTTTAGTTCTAAGTTGAAATGTTGATCCCTCTTCCTGTTGTGACCTCCTGATCCAGATTTTGTCTCTACTGTTCCATCTTTTTAAAACTTATTCACCATTCTCTTCATGGTTCTTGAATGGACTTTGAAGATGGAAACCAGAGTATGAATGTTGGTACCGTTACTGAAGACCTGAATGATTTTTTCCTCTCACCATTGCTCAGTTGGAAAGATAGTGGGGCTAAACAAAATGATTTTAACCCATTCGTTTTCTAGTTGAATAACTCAAAGGGATTTTCAGTGATTCTTATGACAAATGGTGTCAAGATGGCAAAGTATCTTATCTAAAAACCTGGAAAAAAGAAACTCAGGTTAGTATTTTTTTTAGATATTAAATATTTTGTGGGATGAACAATTATGTTGTTACACCCAGTATATGGAGGCCTTATCTGGGAGCCACTTTACTAGCTTTGTTTTGTTGAGAATTGTAGCACATCCCATTTTATTTCCATCTTTCAATCCATCAGTGTATATTGGAAGATGGTTAGGGTAATTGTTTCGGATAGAAAGTAGTTTGTCTTGGAAGGTAATGGGATTGGTCTTAGCTTTAGGATATTTGCGAAGTTCCAGAGTGTTTAATTAGCTGGGGGCGGGGGATATATTTCACACTTTCCAGGACATGTGTTATGTCCATCTGTGTTTTTGTTAGCAGTTCTTTCACATGTAAGCTACATGGTTTAATGGTATTTTCTTTTTTGTTAAATAGTCTTGTGTATTGTGGTTGGAGGACACTAGAAAGAGAGAGAGAGAGAGAGAGAGAGAGAACAAATTAGATTGAAGCTGGGAGGGACTGAGATTGAATTACGTAGGAGGAGGAGGAGGAGAGGAAGCAAATTAAGTACAAGAAGGAAGGAAGCAAATTAGGTAGAAAGAGGGAGGGAAATGGAGAAAATTAGGTGAAAGGAGGGTGAGAGACTGAATGGTAGGAGAGGGAGGGAGGAAGAGAAAGTGAATTTTGGTGAAAGGCAGGAGGGAGAGAGAGAGAGAGAGAACAAATTAGATTGAAGCTGGGAGGGACTGAGATTGAATTACGTAGGAGGAGGAGGAGAGGAAGCAAATTAGGTAGAAAGAGGGAGGGAAATGGAGAAAATTAGGTAAAAGGAGGGTGAGAGACTGAATGGTAGGAGAGGGAGGGAGGAAGAGAAAGTGAATTTTGGTGAAAGGCAGGAGGGAGAGAGAGAGAGAGAGAGCGAGGGAATATGATGGAGGAGAAGGAGTAAACAGTGAAGAGAATGACGAGAGTGAAACAGTGTGAGGGAGGGAGTGGCAATGTGCAAAACTGAAAGAGTGGAAAGTGTGGGCGATGGGGTGAGGGAGAGTGAAAGAATGGACAGCTTTAGCATAAACATTCCCAATAAATCTTTTGATAGAATTTTTGCTGCGTCACTTCATAAGCAATCATTAATGAGAATGAAAGTTTTGGTTAATAACCTTACCCCCAACAACTGTCAGTATTAAAATAAACAACATATTTTTTTACTGTAAACACATTTCTGATACATTTGTGTCGGCTTCAGTGCATTCCTAAAATAAAACACATTCATAAAGAATTTATATATATATATATATATATATATATATATATATATATATATATATATATAAGTGGACATGGAAGTCAGCACTTAGAGGCGACAGTCTGTTTCATGCTAGGGCAATCGCCTGACGATTGCCCTAGCATGAAACAGACTGTCGCCTCTAAGTGCTGACTTCCATGTCCACTTTTATATTTACACACGCTCTATCTCTGATATTGAGCACTTTACCCCATAAATATAGCACACTTTAAGACTATATTTCTGCATATATATATATATATATATATATATATATATATATATATATTTATTTGTTTAAATTTTATCTATGTATATTTGACCGGTTTAGCTATATTTCAAGTTAAAATTCGTTTAATAACATATTAAGCCACGAATAGCTTCGACATCTGACCGTCTAGATCATATTGAATGTAGATGTATGTACCTGTGTGTATCGATGTGTATGTGTATGTGTAAGTAAAGTGCATTTGCCTATGTGTGGTTTGATTTTTTGTATGTGTGTGTATATATCTAAATACGTCTGAGCGCTTAACATGCGTGTGTTCGAATGATTTCACGTGAGAGGCAACTAACATGTTGAAATGAAACTAAAGTGTATACATTTCTGTCTGGGATTCTGAACATCCCTTTCAACATAATTTCAATGAAAATACAAATTAAATAGCATATATATCTTTTATTTTTATTTTTTTCTCCTTGGTAATTCTACAATTTAAAACTTAATAGAGATTTGATTTAGATTTCTAAATAGGTAATTTTAATTTTTTACTTTTAATTTTAATTTCAAATTTTATAAATCTTTTAATATCTATGATAACCTTGCTTAGTTGTCAAATTTTTCGAATCACCCTATACTTGAATCTTGATTGGCTACTCTAGCTTATGTAACAGCATTTACTCCTAGCTAAGGATCGTTGATTAATTTTAACTTTTAAAACCATTTATTCTATATTCTATATCATCACTTGACAAGACACAAGAAGTGTTGAAACAAAATGGCTACTTTTGTCGTGATTTTATAACATATTTATGTTGTAATATTCAAATAAATAATTATATATATATATATATATATATATACTTTCAGCTTTTAGTGTGTCACTCTGTATATAATCATTAGCATGAATGGAAATTTTGATAGATTTGTGTCATTAATTCTAACATGTTAGATAAATAGCTTGAAGATTTATAAGAACTATTTTGTTTTTGAAATTGCAAAAGAAATATGTATTTGTTTTTTTTTTTTTTTTTTTTAGAGAAAAAGAAAATATCTTTTTAAATCATGTGATATATATTTTCAGATAAGCTGTTGCTTTTTTTAAATTTTTATTTTGGATCACTATATTTGAGAACGGATGTGCATCGTGATGTGATGGATATTGGCTCAGAGTGTGAACTCGGAGAGCCGAGTTGAGTTTATTGGATTCACTTGCACGCAAATACCCTTGGGAAAGGTATGAATCCATCTCCTCTCCCCCAGCTATGGGTTGAATAGCAAGGCAGACTGGGTTCTTTAGCCTTGGCTCTCAACCAGTCTACTGCAGAAAGAAATGGTAACCTACTGCGGAAAAAAATCTACCCTGTATAAAAAGGTACATAATTGCCCAGGCATGTATCATGTATGGCACTTAACCGACTGATATTTGAGGGAATCTCTAGCAATGTGTTAAATACCAGAGTAGAAAGGACGGCATAAGGACAACTCTGAATTCAAAGCTGTGCAGAAGGCAATGGGAAACCACGTCACTATTTTTCCCCAAAAAAACCACAGATAATAAAAGAATCCCCTATGAATGGTCACCTATATCATGAAAAATAAATTGATGGTATATTAGGACCACTTTTTCCAAAAACAATGGTTCAAAAAGTATCCCTCGTGTCTTATATGTGACGTTGAGGTATACACTACAATTTATTTTATTAATATGCTGAAGTTATACAATAGATAAGATTACCAGAACTTACCAAATTTTTTCAAAATTTTTTTCATATTTTTTAAATTGTAAAAGATAATTTTTTTGTTTCAAAATCTATAATCTGGAGTGCCTAATTAATAGCAATAATAAAATAAGAACTCAAATTATGAATTTAAAAAATTTTTTTTTTTTAATTTTAAGAAATCACATTCTGTCTATATCTCTGAGATGAGGTATTATAATTACTTGCCTTATTTACATTATTTGGATTGTTATCCTCATCTTCATTGCCTTATTCACAACGTTTCGGCCGTTGTATGCTCTGACCTTCTTCAGGTAATTGGAATTGTGAACCAAACCCTTTATTTTGTCCACCAGAGTAGATTGTTCTAGTTCTATGTGCCATGCCCTTTCATCCGGAAGAGGCATGGCACATGACCCCCTGGATAAAGATGTTGGTTAGATCCAGTGACTAGACCCAAAGAGTTGTGAGTTCAATACCAGGCCACAGTAGTGGTGAACCAAAACTTGGAGAGTTGATTTAAAGGGAAATAACTGAGACATCCAGAAGAGGCATGGCATGTGGAACTGCCTTATAAAATTTATAATTTACTAAAGCTTTACAGGTTGTATATGGAGAAGATGCATGGATATAAGCACATTATTATGAAATCATTGTGCCATCAAATAAGACCCTCATTTACTTCAAAGGGAAGTTATACTGAACAATTTAGCTATATTATGATATAATATGTTCTACAGTGCAGTAGTTTTAGTGTGATTTTTCTATTAACAATGCAAATTTAAAACATTTTGTCTTATAATTTGTGCCCAGTACTATTATGGTGTTATATACACTTCTATCTATCTTTTGTTTTTATTAATTATGATCTAACAAATCTTATTCATTGAGTAGACAATTTTGTAACTTTTTATACAATTTTTTTTACACAGTTTTTACTTATTGAATACAGTAAAAAAATGAAGTTTTTGCTTATGGTGATTCATAATTAGAATTCTGGTTTGAATATATTTTTCATTAAATGAATCTAATACAAAAGATATCAAATTTATTTGGATCTAAATTAATTTTAGCAAAATTTTGAAGTCAGTTTGTAAGCAAAAACCTATGGAAATTAGATATTACTGTACATTTTTTTTCTTCAGATGATCTTTAAAACTAAATGCTCCATAATTGGTAAAAGCCATGAATCTAATTTTTGGTGTCAGTACTTAACACATTAAACCCTGGCTTTCATGTCAAGTAAAATGTTGATTTTCTGAAATATGAGAAAAATCAATCTGCCCTAATATTCCATCTGTCCAAAAGTTTGCAAAACACCTACAGGCCTTGGGAGACACATCTGTATCTATAAAAGTTGAGCACCCACACTCACAAAGAGAAAGTATATAAATATCAATATTACACATTTAGTCTATAAACAAATATAACAAATATACTATATTTGGTCTCATATAACGTAACCCTACCCTTTACTTGCCATAAAAATGGGTAAAGAAATATCACCTTGGTTTTATGTTGGGCTATATTGCATACCAACGTTTACCTAGATGAAGTTGACTACCAATACTTATAGCAATTTAGTAAGCATAACTTACATGTAGGACAAGGGTGAAAGTATGGAGCACCCAGTAAGGATCAAACTCATTATTCAGTTGTAATTGACCTAGTGAGACAAGCTTGTTAACCATTACACCATGTAGAAGTACACAACTCCCAATACTTGGTAAATCTCTAATAATGTAACACTAAATTTAAATTGGTTGAAATTTTTCTATAGCATCAAATACGTTATGTTTTTCAACGGGAGCTTGGAACGAATGCTTACACAAACACCTTCATTGACATTTCAGATATAATTTATGTGTCGTGTCTCTTCAGAACATCGGCGATCATGGCCCTCCAAAACTTCCTATACTTTCTAGCTCTTTTTACGACCCCCTCCCATTCTTCAGTTATGACAGTGATCAAGAAATGTTTATATCACTTACCTATCAGAATACCAAATATGCATGTGTGTGACAGCCAAGCTATTGATGTTTTCAGGCACACCCCACACCAACCAACTGTTCACCAATTTTGGCAGGAGTACCTGCCTGTGTATCACATCTTTCTTCTCACTCTCTTTCTCTTCCAAGTTCTGCTGTGGTTCCTTGCTAGGTTTTGTCGTCGTCGACTTTATACTAAGCATTGGAGAGTCTAAAAAGTTGCCAGCAGACGCTGACCGATACATTCTGTAAAAGTCCTCTTCTGTAGCCGATTCCAAGCTATCTGACCGTGGCAGATTACAGGTAGATTCCAGCTGTGCCCAGGGTTGTTCAACCTGATGCAACTGGAATGTGTCCATGTCTTTTTTGGAGAGACTTCTTGGACGTGCATTTTTCTTTCTTGACACTGGCTTCTCCCTCAGGATTGTCTGGTTTTCTGCGGGCAGGTCGTCAAATGTCGGAATGTCGTCAATTTTCATTTGATATGTATTATCTATCATCTTTTCCAAAGGTGAGATTGCCTTGTCGACGCATGATTTACTCAAGTCAGCAGGTGGGAACAAAAGATTATCATTGGTGGAGGCTTCCTTGGGTTCATTTAACGAAGATGGGTCACTCTCAGATTTAGTCACCGGGGCTGGTTGCAATTCTTTTGGTGGGAACACTGAAGATGTACTCGGAGCACTGGACTTTCGTTTGTATATAGTGTCTGTAACTTTCCAGACATCATCTCTGTACAAATTTCTGGAAAGATCTGGTCCGTTATTGGCCAGTAATGTCCCAGGATCAAACTCTGGTGGCGACTCAAGTTTTGTATCATCTGCTACAGACTCAACAGTAGAAGTTCTTGCTGGTTCTGGAGAATCAGCACCTTCACCTTGCTTTCGCTCCAGAGGGGGACTCTCGGACATCCCAGGCAGTTCATCAACGTTATTTGAAATCCCATCAACTGTGTTAGTCACATCATGATCATCCGTAATATCAGAGGTATGTTCGACTTTTATATGGTTCACTATAGAGCATGGTCGGTCAATTTTCTCTGGCTTAGAACATTGGAGTGTTGGTGTTGATTTGGAACTACTGAGTGGGGTTTTGGAAGTGGGTCGAAGCGGAGAATTACTGGAGATACTGTCGCTATCACTCTTAGAACTGCCAGGGGAACTTGTTACTTCTGGACTGTCCACAGAATAAGATTCTGAAGGCTGGATTGGTACTTCACTCCCACTGATAGGTTCCTTTGATTTTGAAACTGTAAAACAGGAATAAAAAGATTTTTATAAAATGGTCAGAATAGAATGATATACAGAAACATTCAAAGAAAAGATCATTTAATTTCTGTTATTTTTTTTAACTTCTTGATAGTTTTAATATTCTTGCTTGTGGGACTTTCTTTCAGTTTCTTGCTGCCATGTCAACTTTGATTTTCAAAAAATTAAATGCAATGTCAGTCGTTATCTTCTGTCTTCTTAATTCTTTATCTTTTGTTCTTTTTCTGCCCGTAATAGTATATTTTCATCATATTCGCCAACACCCAGTAAGCCCTTGTATCTCGGTGGTTTTATTGCCTTGCTTGAGGTGAAATGATTAAAAAAATGTAATAAAGCTCAGATTAGATACAGCATACATGTCCAAAATGTTAAAAGTGAGCATTCTCATCTTGCAAACCATTTATAGTTTGATCCTCATTGGGGGCTTTATTCTGGTAGTCTTGTATTAGACTAAGCTAACCTTAATACATAGGTACCTCAATAAGCATCTATTTAACACAACAAATATTTTCCACATAATCCTATCAATGTTCTTCATTAGCATATGAGGATATTTTTCATGATACCTTTATCGGGTTATCTCCTCCTCATTTCCTAACCCTTCAACAGGGGTTTCTCTCCCACGTGTATAAATACTTGTTCATCCTTCTCTCTTTCTCTGCTTACGCGCATGTGCGAGCAAATATCTCGATTTCGGCCGCGGGCCGAAACCTCGCACGTGAGGCGAGGTATACAAAAACTTTCTCTAAAAATTTCCAATATGTGAACTCTTTATACACAACCAGCGTTTCCCATATTCTAGGAAAACGCTAAAACAAAATACACACCCGTACGGACATTCAACACAAACAACTTTCCATACAGACACTGTAACATTTTATTCATGTCTTCAATGTATTTGTAATTTGTGTTTTAACCTGTTTGTCATTAATATATATTTGTTTTGTACATATATATCGGTCTTGTTTGTTTATCTTCTTTGGACTCCATCAAAGTCCAACATTCCTATGTAGCGGGACCGGCCAGCAGGAAGTCTTAGTCCACAGATTCCATCCTCATATTCACCCCCCCCCCCGGTCCCCTACACCTTTAGCACATAAGATAAGCATCAGAAAAATGCTGGGGAGCATAAATCAAAAGGGTAAAAAATCTATATCAAAACACACAACTAACTTCTTCCCTCATGAAGAGTCAAACAATCCTGTGGTTGAAAGTAGCATTCTTTTATTGGGGTAAGAGACCTGATTGGTCGAGACTGGTAGGCAAGTGCAAACAATTACCATATTTCAGGGCCTACTGAAGTTAATTCAATGTGGATTCTGATTTTCTTTGATAACAGCACAGCAAACGAATTCTTTTTCAAGGGAAGACATGGTTTTTCTTCTTCATTGCCATACCACCCCCCGATCTCATAATCACACAGGTGATAATAATAATAATAATAATGGTTAAAAAGAAATGTGAGGTAAATAGCAATAGGGAGGTTTAGCTGCCCAAAATCCAAGGTTGTAATTCCAAAGATCAGTCTTACAAGTTCAACATTAAAAAATGCTAGGGGTATGAATCAAAAAGTGTAAAAAATCCGTATCAAAGACTTACAATTACTTTCTTCACCCATGAAGAGCCAACCAATCCTGTGGTTCAAAGTAGCATTCTTTTATTGGGGTAAGAAAGGTTGTGATTGGTTGAGATTGGTAGAGAAATTTAGGCATGGGTCATCAGTGTGTTCCATTGGTGGAGTAGCTGTAAAATGGACTTCTCCACTATCTTAACAGCAGGTTACAATTATTAATATTAACATTTTACAATGGTCATTTTTCATTTAGTGCCTGGCTATAGTCATGAGCATGGAACTCAGAGTAGTACTAAACAGTGAAGAACAAATGTATATTTATTGGTAGTATAAATGTTAGCTCTGTTATTTTACTTTGAGCACTGTTTTATTGCCACTACTGTTCACTATATATATATATATATATATATTTTTTTTTTGTTCACAGCTCATCAGTGTGGCTAGACGTCCAGTTGCCTCTAGCTAGGATCGAAACCTGACTGAATTTGCATCAGTCGGAACTTCTCCCACTAAGCCATCAGCGCACGACAGGGATGAAGGTGAATTTTAGCGTGTTTATTTTTAGATTTAGATAAACACACAGTGACTGACAGTGACTCGATTCTGCCAAAGAGTCATGCAATATTAGCTTAAATAGTCACTGTTTACAAATTCACACCTCAAACCAGAGAGCTCAACCGAAATTAATTTTTCAGGAGCCAATATATATATATATATATATATATATATATATATATATATGTGTGTGTGTGTGTGTGTGTGAAAATAAAACTAATTATATACTAAATTTAACACAACCAATTTAATCATATGCAATAACTCTTCTCTGTCAACTAGTGTTTTGGAAAAGACCAACATTGTACATCAGTTTAAGTGCCCTTTGGGAGATTGTATCTTTGACAAAAAAAGGAAGTACATATGTTGGCTTCACAACCACAACATTATCAAGATGTCTTACATTCCATTTGTCAGATACAAGATACAACATTTAAAGACACATTCCTGTCCACCTTCATAATACAGGAAAATACTTGCTGACAACACCAATATATGACACCATGAAAATAATAAACAAAAACTTAAAATTCTCAAGGCCCTCTATATCAAAAACAGCCAACCAACACTCAACAAAATTTATTATGAGTATTGTAGCAATGATTTAAAATGTATTTGAGTTGACTAACATTTAACCCCACTTTGAAATTTGCCAAGTAGCAATTTTATCATCTCTGGTTATCATATTTTGATTAGGAATGCTTGTTTACAAAACATTATAAACACAACAGTTAATTTTAAAATATTTATGGCAGAGCGCATTCACAAGTATTTGCAAAATCACTATCACAATGATTACAGTTAAATTAAGTTTGTCTTCACAATTCACCCATGAAGATGACCTTCGAAGAGATCAAAAGTACTTAGGTTAACAAAAAATATAGAACTTTCCTTGATGAATTTTAATTTAACATCAAGAAGATAATTAGAGAACTATAAAGGATTTATATAAAAATAGACATAATATGTCTATATTATTTAATGAAACATGCTCGAATGAAGATATGCTGCCTAAATATATATATATATATATATATATATAAAACCTAGACGATCTGAATTTAGCGGATGTCAGACCCATCCCTAAACATAACCCCGCTTTTGAATGTAACTATTAACTGATACAACGAAAGTTAAAAGTTGAACCCCCTACCACCCCTTGAATGGATTTATCGGTATCCTTGGAAACCCTCAATTATGAATCTTTGCCGTGCCTTTAACAACCGTAAATTTAAAAAAATAAGTTACTCCAAAATTCGCTTGACGAGGAAATGGAACTAATGTCTTTGGTTTAATAACAAAATTAAATTCAAGGGCTTTAACTTCCATTTCAGAAACATGGTTATCACTGTGTAGTGAAAAAAAACATATTTTAAATCAATTAATTTATAATATATATATATATATATATATATATATATATATATATAGCTACTGCTAGCCTCCAAGCATACCCATCTGACAGGACAGCTAACCAAACCTTATTGCAGGCACTACCTCATCAATACACAGCAACTATGCTGAGTGGACCTTAAAGAGACAAGTAAATTATGAAAAAAATGAAATAACGTGACATCTTACACATGTTTACATATGCACATGTGCAATCATACATACACAAAAGCACATGCACACAAACATTAACAGAGAAGAAAATTCAAGCGAACATCAATAAAAAAATGTATAAATTATTTTTTAACTTAATATAAAAATAACTAAAACAAGAAAACTGGTAGACATTTTTTGGTATCTCCTGATGATGTGGACTGAACAATTGCACAAAAGTTTGTCTACGAAACTCCTGAGTAAAGGAGTAGAATATAACACCAGTCAGCTAAGTAACAAATTTTATACTTGTATTAATCCTATATATATATATATATATATATATATATATATATATATATATATATATATATATATAAACAAATGCTTGGAGGTACAAAATCTATATACTATTTTAAAAACAAGGAATTTATTGATGGTAATAGTCCCTAAGGCACTTTCGTCCAACATCTCATCAGGAGAAAATCGTTGGAAAAATTAATAAATTAAACGAAAAGAACAGCAACGAAAATGAAGAGCAAAAACAAAAAAAAAAGGGGGGGAAAAACATGCTAATATCAGTAAAGTATAAGTATATATACTTATAACAAGGGGAGGGGAAATTGTGTGTAAATAATTAGCGAGGGACAGTTAAAACAAAATACCCCCCAACAAATTAAGGGACTTCACAAAATCCTTCTGGCAAAGAGAAGGTTTCCATAATCCTATACAGACTGATTCCAAAATCTTCAAATGATTGTTGGAACCAGCGCTGTGAATAATTTTGAACCACTCTTTCGTATACGACTTGGCACAGGCTATATTCTCTACTAGGTGTAGCGCAATAGCCGATTCCATATTTGTAGAGGGAAGATAACACGGTGTAATGGATAACGGCTTGGATTGAGGAATCAGAGAGCCGAGTTCGAATTCCAGTCGAATCCATTACATTCACTTACGTGCTAATACCCTTGGGAAAGGTGGGAATCCTCTTCTCCCTCCAACTATGGGTAAATAGCAGGACAGACTGGCTTCTATAGCCTTGGATGGCAACTGGTCTAGGAGAAGGACAACTCTGAATTCAAAAACCTTCGGAGGGTTGTTTGGGGACCTTGTGGCACTTAACGAAACAGGTCTCTGTATTCGTCCCTTCAAAACGTGTGGATGGTCCTGCACAAAACCTTCACCACTATAATCAAATCTCATGTGCCGGCGTCGGGCTCTCAGTTTCTAGGAACTGATCTGCTTGGCCCTCATATGTCGAATTCGACGGGAGAGTCGATGATGATGATACATATATATATATATATATATATATATATATATATATATATATATATATATATAGACCACTAATATTATCTATCTGTGTGTGTATATATATATATATATTGACCACTAATATTATCTATATATATATATATATATATATATACTGACCACTTATATTATCTATATATATATATATATATATTGACCACTTATATTATCTATATATATATATATATATTGACCACTTATATTATCTATATATATATATATATATATTGACCACTTATATTATCTATATATATGTATATATATATATATATATATATATATATATATTGACCACTTATATTATCTATATATATATATATATATATATATATATATATTGACCACTTATATTATCTATATATATATATATATATATATATATATTGACCACTTATATTATCTATATATATATATATATATATATATATGACCACTTATATTATCTATATATATATATATATTGACCACTTATATTATCTATATATATATATATATATATTGACCACTTATATTATCTATATATATATATATATATATATATATATTGACCACTTATATTATCTATATATATATATATATATATTGACCACTTATATTATCTATATATATATATATATATATTGACCACTTATATTATCTATATATATATATATATATATTGACCACTTATATTATCTATATATATATATATATATATATTGACCACTTATATTATCTATATATATATATATATATATATATTGACCACTTATATTATCTATATATATATATATATATATTGACCACTTATATTATCTATATATATATATATATATATTGACCACTTATATTATCTATATATATATATATATATATATATATATATTGACCACTTATATTATCTATATATATATATATATATATTGACTACTTATATTATCTATATATATATATATATATATATATTGACTACTTATATTATCTATATATATATATATATATATTGACTACTTATATTATCTATATATATATATATATTGACTACTTATATTATCTATATATATATATATATATTGACTACTTATATTATCTATATATATATATATATATTGACTACTTATATTATCTATATATATATATATATATTGACTACTTATATTATCTATATATATATATATTGACTACTTATATTATCTATATATATATATATTGACTACTTATATTATCTATATATATATATATATTGACTACTTATATTATCTATATATATATATATATATATATATATTGACTACTTATATTATCTATATATATATATATATATTGACTACTTATATTATCTATATATATATATATATATATATATATTGACTACTTATATTATCTATATATATATATATATATATATTGACTACTTATATTATCTATATATATATATATATATATATATATATATATATATATATATATTGACTACTTATATTATCTATATATATATATATATATATATATATATATATTGACTACTTATATTATCTATATATATATATATATATATATATATATTGACTACTTATATTATCTATATATATATATATATATATATTGACTACTTATATTATCTATATATATATATATATATATATATATATATATATATATATATATAGACTACTTATATTATCTATATATATATATATATATTGACCACTTATATTATCTATATATATATATATATATTGACCACTTATATTATCTATATATATATATATATATATATATATATTGACCATTAATATTATCTATCTATATATATATATATATATATTGACCACTTATATTATCTATATATATATATATATATATATATATTGACCACTTATATTATCTATATATATATATATATATATATTGACCACTTATATTATCTATATATATATATATATATATTGACCACTTATATTATCTATATATATATATATATATATTGACCACTTATATTATCTATATATATATATATTGACCACTTATATTATCTATATATATATATATATATATATATATTGACCACTTATATTATCTCTATATATATATATATATATATATATATATATATATTGACCACTTATATTATCTCTATATATATATATATATTGACCACTTATATTATCTATATATATATATATATATATTGACCACTTATATTATCTATATATATATATATATATATATATTGACCACTTATATTATCTATATATATATATATATATATATATATATATATATATATATTGACCACTGATATTATCTATATATATATATTGACCACTTATATTATCTATATATATATATTGACCACTTATATTATCTATATATATATATTGACCACTTATATTATCTATATATATATATATATATATTGACCACTTATATTATCTATATATATATATATATATATATATTGACCACTTATATTATCTATATATATATATATATATATTGACCACTTATATTATCTATATATATATATATATATATATATTGACCACTTATATTATCTATATATATATATATATATATATTGACCACTTATATTATCTATATATATATATATATATATTGACCACTTATATTATCTATATATATATATATATATATATATATTGACCACTTATATTATCTATATATATGTATATATATATATATATATATATATATATATATTGACCACTTATATTATCTATATATATATATATATATATATATATATATATATTGACCACTTATATTATCTATATATATATATATATATATATATATATTGACCACTTATATTATCTATATATATATATATATATTGACCACTTATATTATCTATATATATATATATATGACCACTTATATTATCTATATATATATATATATATATATTGACCACTTATATTATCTATATATATATATATATATTGACCACTTATATTATCTATCTATATATATATATATATATTGACCACTTATATTATCTATATATATATATATATATATTGACCACTTATATTATCTATATATATATATATATATATATATATATATTGACCACTTATATTATCTATATATATATATATATATATTGACTACTTATATTATCTATATATATATATATATATATATTGACTACTTATATTATCTATATATATATATATATATATTGACTACTTATATTATCTATATATATATATATATATATATTGACTACTTATATTATCTATATATATATATATATTGACTACTTATATTATCTATATATATATATATATTGACTACTTATATTATCTATATATATATATATATTGACTACTTATATTATCTATATATATATATATATATATATATATTGACTACTTATATTATCTATATATATATATATATATATTGACTACTTATATTATCTATATATATATATATATATTGACTACTTATATTATCTATATATATATATATATATATTGACTACTTATATTATCTATATATATATATATATATATTGACTACTTATATTATCTATATATATATATATATTGACTACTTATATTATCTATATATATATATATATATATATTGACTACTTATATTATCTATCTATATATATATATATATATTGACTACTTATATTATCTATCTATATATATATATATATATTGACTACTTATATTATCTATCTATATATATATATATATATTGACTACTTATATTATCTATATATATATATATATATATATTGACTACTTATATTATCTATATATATATATATATATATATTGACTACTTATATTATCTATATATATATATATATATATATATATTGACTACTTATATTATCTATATATATATATATATATATATATATTGACTACTTATATTATCTCTATATATATATATATATATATATATATATATATATATATATATATTGACTACTTATATTATCTATATATATATATATATATTGACCACTTATATTATCTATATATATATATATATATATATATATATTGACCATTAATATTATCTATATATATATATATATATATATATTGACCACTTATATTATCTATATATATATATATATATATATTGACCACTTATATTATCTATATATATATATATATATATTGACCACTTATATTATCTATATATATATATATATATATATATTGACCACTTATATTATCTATATATATATATATATATATTGACCACTTATATTATCTATATATATATATATATATATTGACCACTTATATTATCTATATATATATATATATATATATATATATATATATATATATATTGACCACTTATATTATCTCTATATATATATATATATTGACCACTTATATTATCTATATATATATATATATATATATTGACCACTTATATTATCTATATATATATATATATATATATATTGACCACTGATATTATCTATATATATATATATATATTGACCACTTATATTATCTATATATATATATTGACCACTTATATTATCTATATATATATATTGACCACTTATATTATCTATATATATATATATATATATTGACCACTTATATTATCTATATATATATATATATATATTGACCACTTATATTATCTATATATATATATATATATTGACCACTTATATTATCTATATATATATATATATATATTGACCACTTATATTATCTATATATATATATATATATATTGACCACTTATATTATCTATATATATATATATATATATTGACCACTTATATTATCTATATATATATATATATATATATATATTGACCACTTATATTATCTATATATATATATATATATATATATTGACCACTTATATTATCTATATATATATATATATATATATTGACCACTTATATTATCTATATATATATATATATATATATTGACCACTTATATTATCTATATATATATATATATATATATTGACCACTTATATTATCTATATATATATATATATATATATATATATTGACCACTTATATTATCTATATATATATATATATATATATATATATTGACCACTTATATTATCTATATATATATATATATATATATATTGACCACTTATATTATCTATATATATATATATATATATATTGACCACTTATATTATCTATATATATATATATATATATATATATATTGACCACTTATATTATCTATATATATATATATATTGACCACTTATATTATCTATATATATATATATATATATATATATATATATATATTGACCACTTATATTATCTATATATATATATATATTGACCACTTATATTATCTATATATATATATATATTGACCACTTATATTATCTATATATATATATATATATATATATTGACCACTGATATTATCTATATATATATATATATATTGACCACTTATATTATCTATATATATATATTGACCACTTATATTATCTATATATATATATTGACCACTTATATTATCTATATATATATATATATATATTGACCACTTATATTATCTATATATATATATATATATATTGACCACTTATATTATCTATATATATATATATATATATTGACCACTTATATTATCTATATATATATATATATATATTGACCACTTATATTATCTATATATATATATATATATATTGACCACTTATATTATCTATATATATATATATATATTGACCACTTATATTATCTATATATATATATATATATATTGACCACTTATATTATCTATATATATATATATATATATTGACCACTTATATTATCTATATATATATATATATATATATATATTGACCACTTATATTATCTATATATATATATATATATATATATATTGACCACTTATATTATCTATATATATATATATATATATTGACCACTTATATTATCTATATATATATATATATATATATTGACCACTTATATTATCTATATATATATATATATATATATTGACCACTTATATTATCTATATATATATATATATATATATATATTGACCACTTATATTATCTATATATATATATATATATATATATTGACCACTTATATTATCTATATATATATATATATATATATATTGACCACTTATATTATCTATATATATATATATATATATATATTGACCACTTATATTATCTATATATATATATATATATATATATATATATTGACCACTTATATTATCTATATATATATATATATTGACCACTTATATTATCTATATATATATATATATATATATATATATATATATATTGACCACTTATATTATCTATATATATATATATATTGACCACTTATATTATCTATATATATATATATATTGACCACTTATATTATCTATATATATATATATATATATATATATATATATATATTGACCACTTATATTATCTATATATATATATATATTGACCACTTATATTATCTATATATATATATATATATATATATATATATATATATATATATATATCAGGTCATCCCATAAGTTCTGTTGGAATTTTGAACAAAGAAAACAAGTGACCAAATGTTACATTGAATTACAGATTCAACCAACAATGTATTTTCCCTGATTATCTATGACTTCCTTCCATCTATTAACAAGTTTACTAATTCCATTACTGTAAAATTCTTTTGGCTTTGATTCGAAGAACTCACAAAAGTCAATTTTAACCTCTTCCTGTGTTACAAAAGCTACAAAACTAATGGTAGTCTGAAGGAGCAAGGAATAATGTGGATGAGGAATTTTCTCCCAACCAAATTCTTTGATCTTTTGTGATGTGATTCTTGCTGTGTGTGGTTGCGCATTGTCCTGATGAAACATCACCCGTTTTCGATTCACTTGAGCAGGTCTTTTTTCCCTTAAAGCTTGGTTCAAATGCTCTAATTGCTGACAGTATATTTGAGCATTAATTGTTGCATTAGGTGGTAAGAATTCAAAGTGGATTATTCCTTGGCAATCCCACCAGATTGAAAGAAGAACCTTTTGCCCATGAAGTTCCCTTCTCGGCTGTGGCTGGTGTCCTTCCTCTTTACCAAGCCACTGTCTACAATGCTTAACATTTCGATAAAAGATCCATTTTTCATCGCCAGTCACAAGTCTATGCAAAGAAGGTGAAACAAATTGGTGAGAGTGGAGAGAAGAGCAGATGTCAACTCGGGAATTGAGGTTGTTTTCAGATAATTCATGAGGCACCCATTTTTCAAATTTAGGAACTTTTCCAAGTTATTGAAGATGACGATGAACAGTTGTATGGTTTGAACTGAGAACCACTGCCAATTCCTCAACTGATAAAGCAGGATTTTCTTCAAGGGCTGCTTCAAAAAGCTTTTCATTAAACTCAACTGGATGTCCGGTTGGGATCTTCAGCTTCAAGGGTGAAATCTCCACCTCTGAATTTTGCAAACTATCCTCTGCAAGTTCTTTCATTCACACATTCCTCTCCATAAACTGAGTGAATGTTTCTAGCCGCTTCGACTGCTGAGTTTCCTTTCTTGAACTCATAAATCATTATGTGCCTCAAATGATTCTTGGGTACTTCCATGTTAGCAGGGTTTTAATCAAACAAAATTTAATGTTATTGTTCTCTGAAATAAAATTTGATCAGTTTAAATGCATCTAAACATAAAAATAATGTTCAGGCCCATTAGACATTATAAAATACTCTTTAAATTCGTTCATTTTAACAAATAGTGAAAATTCGGACAGAACTTATGGGATGATCTAATATATATATATATATATATATATATATATATATATATATATATATATATATATATGGTGCAATGGATAAATTGTCATCTAAATTAAACAAAAATTTAAATAACACTGACATCACATTTTAACGTATATTTACCAAAATTACGTGAAAATATCTTGAAATATAAATTGTAAATTTATTCAATAAAATCACCATTGGCTTCAACCACTAGACAACTCTGAAATCTCTTGCAATTCTTTTGGATGATCTCTTTGTTTAAGTTGGTGTCATAATCCTTGCCTTCAGTTCATCTTTGGTGTTACAAGGAGTTTTGTTGATCTCTTGCTCGACTGCACCCCACAAATAATAATGAAGGGGGTTGCAGTCTGCGGAATTAGGTGGCCACATGCAAGGGTTGATGTGATTGTAGAAATCGGCTGACAGTCATGACTGTTTTCTCCTGTTTGTGTAGCATGGTGCAGAGTCCTGTTGCTAGACATAAGGTCTTCCAGCAGCCACCCACTTGACCCAGGTCAACGCTATCTTCTCAAGGCACCTGATATAGCCCTCCGTGTTGAATGGTAAGATGAATGAAGGCATAACGTCGCCATCTCTAGTGATCACTCCAAACACAATGATGTCGACTGGATATAACATCCAACTCTTTCTGAATTGTCTGCACTGTCCTCAGACTGGCATCCTTACATTCTGAAATGTTTGTATTGGAGCTTCCAGGAAGAATGCCAAGTCGTACAGCATGCTGTTTCCAAATTTCTGGCGGAGTAATTTCACCATGGTGCTCTTTTTCTCACAGATGGTGCCCAACCCACCCTATTATACTGTACAGTTGATAAAATCAAAAACGAGCATGGTAGTGTAACAGTCATCAGTGCAGAAAGTGGAAGTTCCAAGCCATTTCCAGTCGATTCTATTTTGTTTACTTCGTGCTAATGTCTTTGATAAAGGCATGAATCCATCTTTCTCCAGCTATGGATTAAATAGCAAAATAAACCAAGCACTATTACCTCAGCTGGCAGCCAGTCTAGAAGAAAGAAAGAAACTTGAGGAAGACTGAAGACTGTGGCACACTGGGCACCATTTCTCTGTTACAAGTTCTGAAAAGTGTTGCTGGTTCTACACATGCTTTCACCACTATAATCAAATTAATCGTATAATTGTCTTTGTACATCAAGACCAACAGGAGAGTCCAGATAAATAATTTCAGAACACCAGCTTATAACCTTGGACCATACTAAGTAAAGTTCAGGAAATAAGAATATAACTCAAGTGCAAAAAAACAACTCACCTGCTTTGTGCTTCTTCTTTTTGGTACGGCTCTTAAAGACGATGTCATCACTGTTGTCGATGACATTCACTTTGTCAATGTAGCTTCGCCGATGCACAACAGGTTTGCGATTATTAATCTTACTGGACAGCTCTTTTGTTGACCCCATCGCTGACTTTGTCATTCCAGCAGAATCTGTACTCTTGTAGGTATTGCTTTTTAGGCAGGAAGTAAGATCAGAGACAGTTTCTGATGATGACAATGCCTCAGGTCCAATAAAATCCTCAGTTGCAGCTACACCCCTGCATATTTCATCCTCCAACATGTGTGAATGGTGTTTTGCCTCTGTCTCCAGAGGGTGTGTGTACAATTCCAACTGGATGACATCATCAGATGGCAAAGTGATCAGTGGTGGCAAGAAGTTCTTTGAGTCTGATTTGGGTAGTGACGATGCTGGCAGGTTTGTTGGAACAGAACCAAAACTGTTTGAGAGGGAGCAGCTCACATCTTCATTAGATGACGAGGAGGAAGATGAAGAACGTCCAATTCTATTTGATCCATCCCGAGAGGAATAAGATTCAGAAATCTTGGGCTCCGAAGACATTCGTGGAATACCAGGGATGATCAGTGGTGTGTACTTAGATTCCTTCGGTCGAATGATTCCGAATATATTGGCTGGGAGAAAACGAATTGGGGAGTTAGACCTGTTACGATATTCATCTTCATTGCCTGCTGAATTGGCAGCATTGATATTTACAGAGGAGACACCTGAAATAATATAAGGAAAACCTGCACTGAGAATAATTTTCATAAAATAGAGAAAAAATTATAAACTTCAACAAGGATTGATTGATTGATTTGTTTTTTATGACTTATCAAGCTTTTGGCAGGTTATTTAAAGCCAGAAAATATTTTTGGGTTGTAACAATTTTTTTTTAAAGTAGTTATTATTTACTCATATAAATCCTACTAATTAACCCATAGCTGAGGGATTCATACCTTTCCCAAGGGTATTTGTATATAAGTGAATATAACAATAATGACTGGAATTGGAAATCAGAGAACCAAGTTCCAATTTTTAAGCCATTATCCCTTACAACACATATGCATCCAAGCTTACTAGGTATTCTCAGGTGGTCACCCATCTAGATATTGACCCAGCTCAACATTCCTTAACTGCAGTGATTGTACCAGATCTTATGTTCCAAAGTGACTGTAAGCCATCTGGATCAAGGATATTTGTATAAAACAGTAATTAATGTTTTTGACTTCATAGGAGAGTAATTAATAGAGAGTATATTTGTTCAAACTATTCTTCTCGTCCTGATTATAGATACAATGTTTCAGTCAAGCACACTAGCCATCATCAGATATCCATTGCTTTGGCTGATATGGGATATCTGCTGATTATTGTGTTATTTCGTACTTGTCATGTAAGTCTTTGTTTGTTCCTGCTGAACGAGTGTATATTGTTTTACTACCTGATCCAGGAATGGATGACAGTAACACATGTTTAACCAACTCCTGTATCCACTATGCCACCATCCCAAAGGTGATGAGTAGTGTATTTTTGTAGCCTTTATATTCAATGTCAGACAGCTTTGACACAACGGTATCATGGCAGGTTCATACTGCATTTGATAATTTTGTATTGCATTTTGAGATGCAGGATTATCTTTATATTTTACTGACTCATGGCCTATCACATTGAAACCCCTGCTCTCATATGATCACTGAAATTAAGTAAAATTGAGCCTGGTCAATACTTAGATGGGTGACTGTTTAGGAATACCAGGTGCTGTAAGGTTGGAGGTGCAGAATTATCTCCCCAAAATTCTTACAATCTAAAAATAATTTTCTGGAGTTACATAACCTGTTAATATACACATAAATGTTAACAAGACATAAAAAAAACAAAATCAGTCTTATTTCAAAATGTTGTTCTCATCTTGATTATTATAGATGTTATTATAGACAGTATTTCAGTCAAGTATGCTCTGGTCTCAACATCGGAAATCCTACTGGGATTCAGCATTGGCGGCCACAATCTTAACACCATAAGATACGCAGATGACACAGTACTGATAGCAGACACAGAAAAGAAATTACAAAACCTCCTACAGAAGGTAGTGAAGGAGAGCGAGAAGAGGGGACTAAGCATAAACTACAAGAAGACAGAATAGTCATCAGCAAAAGGATGAGCCCGAAATGTGATTTGCAGATCAGGGACACTAAAATCAAGCAGGTGTGGAAGTTTAAATAACTGGGAAGTGTTTGGACAGAGGACAGCAAGTGCAACACTGAGATCCGTATACGTATTGGGATAGCCAAGGATACATTCCAAAAGCTGGGCAGAGTATTGCAAGACAGGAGGATTTCTTTAGTAACAAAGAAAAGAGTGGAGAGCTGTTATGTGACATCTGTCCTCCTTTATGGCAACGAGTGTTGGATGGTCTCCTCAGCAATGAAGAAGAGACTCGAGGCGATGGAGAGGTGGTCCTACAGAAGGATGCTAAGGATATCATGAACCAAGCACGTGAGCAATGATGAGGTGTTGGAGAAGATGCAAACAAGGAGGAGGCTTATACTTAAAACCAGGAAGAGGCAGCTGAAGTTTCTGGGACACGTAATGAGAAAGGAGGGCCTGGAGAATCTGATACTCACAGGTCGAATAGAGGGAAAGAGAGACAAGGGAAAGTAATGCGTGACATACTTGGCGAGCTTAAGCAAGTGGATGACAGAATGTTCTGGGGGTGGTGGCAGAGGGACAAAACTTACTGAGAGCTACAAGAGGTAAAGGGAAGTGGAGAGCCATGATCGCCTACATCCTGAAAGGAAAGAAAGTATGCTCTGGTCATCTTCAAGTGTTTATTGTTTGGGATATCTTTTGATTATTGTGTTATTTCATCCTTGTGATGTCAATTATTTTTCGTTCCTGCTGAACCACTGTATATTATTTCGGATTGATCCAGTTATAATCACTGGATCAGATAGTCAAACAATATATTATAGTGTCTCCAATTTTTAAAGACCAGAAGTTAATAGGATATAAATGACATATTCTAACAATAATGATGGAAAAGAATATTTTCTATCCAGATAAAACATTTCTTTTTCTATGTGCGGTGTCCCTTCAGGCTCTCCACAATTTACTGCCCTTTGTAGCTCTTCAGTAAATTTTGTCTTTTTTGCTATCTCTTCTAAACCCTGTTCTGCCATCCATTTACACAAGCTTGTTAGATATGTTCTGCACTGATTTTTTTATTTCTCTTGCCTTCTCTTTTCCTGATGCTAAGTATAAGCAATCTTTTTGTTCTCATTTTCTCTAAAACCCTGTTCTGCCATCCATTTACACAAGCTTGTTAGATAAATTCTGCACTGATTTTTTTATTTCTCTTGCCTTCAATATGTCTTGTGAGTGTCAAATTTTTCATGCCTTCTTTCCTCATCATGTGTCCTAGAAATTTCAACTTCTTTTCCTGATGCTAAGTATAAGCAATCTTTTTGTTCTCATTTTCTCTAAAACCCTGTTCTGCCATCCATTTACACAAGCTTGTTAGATAAATTCTGCACTGATTTTTTTATTTCTCTTGCCTTCAATATGTCCTGTGAGTGTCAAATTTTTCAAGCCTTCTTTCCTCATCATGTGTCCTAGAAATTTAACTTCTTTTCCTGATGCTAAGTATAAGCAATCTTTTTGTTTTCATTTTCTCTAAAACATTGGTGTTCACATGTTCAGTCCATGGAATCCTCAGCATCCTTCTGTAGAACCACATTTCTGTTGCCTAAAGTCTTTTCTTCATCTTTGAGGAATTTGTCCAGCATTCACTGCCATATAGAAAAACAGATATTACATCAGTTTCATACTTGTTTCTTCGTTTCTAATGACCTTTTCATTTCTATTTTCTCTAAAACTTCGACCTTGCTCACATGATTTGGTCCATGGAATCCTCAGCGTTCTTCTCTAAAACCACATTTCTGTTGCCTTGAGTCTTTTCTTTGTCTGTGACGAGATTGTCCAGCTTTCACTGCCATATAGGAGGACTAATATTACATAACAGTTAAGTATTCTTTTCTTTGTTTCTAACAAAATTTTCCTGTTTCTTAATACTTTTCTTAGCTTTTGAAAGGCACCTTTCACTATTCCAATGCATTTGCTGATTTCAGTAAAACATTTCCCAGACATTTAAATGCTGAGTCATTCCTTTTACTGACAAATATACATCTTGTCTTCTTGCAATTGATGTTCAGTCAAAACACTATCAAAGATTATTTTCTAGAATTTAGCTGAGCCTTAAATATAGATGTGCTCATTAGTAGTGATAATGAAACCCGAGATTACATTCCATTGTTATGCATGCACACATTAACACTTCTCAAAGCCAGTTCTAATACGTCAGTGTGGCAATTCAAATATTTACTACTTGTTTGGCAAAGCTTTCAACATAGCACAACACTTAACAGAAGCATGAAAATTTTAGTGAAAACTTAGCTAGATCTTCTTCGTTATCATACTCTGCTCCATTTCAGCACATTATAAATAAATAATAATAATAATTTTAGCTTGAAAAGAGAAGTGGCATGTCAGCAGCAGGTAGGAAAGAAGAACACTAAGTTTAACCCTTTGAACCCTAACCTTTTAATGAGTACGGATCTCCTACCCCGAGCCCTTGTTGCCCATCTCATAAAGCCACACACTAGAAAGATGTAGATTTTTTGCACTGTGTTTATAGTTCAATAAATGAAAATAATAAATAACATTTTTTTTTTACTTACAATACCTCATCTCAGAAATATAGATAGATGTATTATGGTCTAGAATGATTATGATATTTCATCATTCTAAAAATAAAATTGCCATAAGTGATGATAAAAAAAATAAGGATATTTCATCATTCTAAAAGTAACCTTGTCATCAGTGATGATAGAAAAGAAGGACATGTCATCATTCTACTCTCATCATTATAAAAACCCTTCCACCACAAGAGAGTAGATTAGTGCAGACTAGTGTATCCATAGTAGTAGAGTAGACCAATAGACAAGTAGTACTACTACAGAAACTTACATCTTTGCCAGCACTCCATGAAGATTGAAAACAGAGGATTTCAAATGCCATCCCCACAAACGAAATTCACAGAACCAAACCAAGTAAGCACTGACTTTTAAACAAAAGACAGACTAAGAACATTTTCACACACACCCTACCAATATTCTGTAATTCACATCACAAAAAGAAAATACAAATTCTTGTTATTTATGGCAACATGTGTCTCAAGTTTTTATTGTTTATGTTATTGTTGTAAATTTAATTCATTTTGTTTTCAATATATAAAAAAACAGCAACAATATATAGCAACAGGGTAATTACTTTAACAACACTCAAATAAAATCAAGTCAGGATTACTACTACATCAACCCTAACTTACCCAACCTGGAACAGATGATAATATCTTATTAATAAATAAGTCATGGTCAAAATTATACTGAACAAACTGGTCAGTTATATGTCAATGCCAATAATCTACTTTAAGGTGCCATGTGTACAAGCAATTGTGTTTCTTGTTACTGATGAAGAGATTGGTCATAACAGTATGAACATTTGTACACAGTTTTTCTACCTTTAGTTAAGTCGTTGTCCTATGTAGCGGTATTTTTATTTTTGGCTAAATATTTTTCTACAAACTGCACACCTGTTATTCATTCCATCATCAGCTGAACTGACAACATATTGGTAGGCATCCACTTTTAGCTGTTTGGTGTCAAGGAATGGTTGAAACCGACATTTGCCAAATGAATTAAGTGCAATTCTTACATCCCTTGCATGTGACTCCCAGATCACTGTAGATTTTGGCATTATCGATGTAACCATGGTCACTGTAACAAACTGGAAAGGTTTATTTTATGCACCCCTATATTGGCTTGTCCTTTATGTATTGTCTGAAGGAAAGTTTATTTTGGGTTGGGATCATGCCTTCATCTAGTGACAGTGCACAACCAACCACATAATAATGCTTAAACTTAGCAAGTACACATTTGAACAATGGATGGGTTTTGTTGACTTTATGTCTTACCTAACCGAGGGTTATCTTCCCTTATACAGTGTAATAATGCCTAAATAGAAAGAAACCTACCCCGACCCATCACAGAAGAAAAAACAGGTGTGTAGGTGATAAATTTCTCTTTTGGTCTCTAATATTGTTCATATTTATTCTTGTGCAATAACATTTCCACCGTGCTCTGTAAAGCAAATAAAACCTTCATTTCCACCACTGTGACTGATTTATTTTGAACTACTTCAGCTGACAATTTCTTTGGTTTTGCTGTAAGGACATGAATGGCTTGATTATTCATGTCTTCATCCCAAAGCAAAACAAAATACTCAAAATTTTATTCTATATTTATTGAATTCGGTATGTTTTTAGGTCCTGGGTTTTCTTTTGGGATAAAAACCCCATTAAGTAAACGTTGTGGTGTTTTTAGCCCATCCCGGGGAAGAGGTAGGAGGTTGATTTACATTTACATTTCCACATCCACAGCCCTGTGATTTACCATGTCCTCTAGTTTGACCATGACCCATAACTTGATCACACTGCACAGGAATGTTTACACTTTCAGCAAAGTTTGTGTCACTTTCTGACTCAATACCCTGACTATACTGATAGTCAGGGTCCCCCGTGTTCTCTTCAGTGCTATCAGGCTAAGACAGCATTCAAAATTTTGTCTGTCAAGAATTTCTGTTTATGCACCTTTCTGATGGGCAAGAAAATGCTCACAAAGATTTGTGCACTTCATCCAACTTTAGTTAGCCTAGTAATAGATAAAACAAGATGTGGTTTGGTTGAAATTCTCTAGTGACCTAATATTATATAAAATGCTCTAGGCCAAATAATGGGTGAAGTTCAAGGTTGTAAGACCAGTGTATTTTGATTGAAATTCTTTGGTGACCTAATATTAGACAAAATGTTGCAGATCAAATGACGGGTGAAGTTCATGTGACCAGTGTGGTTTGGTTGAAATTCTGTGGTGACCTAATATTAGATAAAATGTTCCAGATCAAATGATGGATGAAGTTCAAGGTTGTAAGACCAGTGTGATTTGGTTGAAATTCCCTGGTGACCTAATATAAGTTTCAGACCAAATTATGGGTGAAATTCAAGGTTGTAAGATGTGTTTTTGAACAAAATGCACATGTCTCTGGGTGTTATACCGGTCATTCTGGGATGTGCACTTATACCACCTGCTTGGGTTCAAAGGGTTATGGCTCTAAGTTTGAGATTTAGGAATGTCCCATTTGGTGATATAGTAATTCTGAAATCAATCTCTGGGCAAGGTAGTACACAGGGTGAGCAATATCCCTACACATGGACACAGATTAAATAAAGGGTTCAGTTCAAAATTCCCTGGAGGTTTCCAGACATCTGAAGAAAGCCTGAGGGCACAATGGCTGAAATGTTTTGATAACAAAAATGAGGACATTAGTCCAAATGTAAATAATGTAAAAAAATAAGAAATATTTTGTTATTCTTAGTATTTGACTTCAGATTTCTTTACTTCTTCACATATTCAGTGTTATTAAGTGCGTTCAAATTCCATCATTTCTTTTTCCTTCTACTGTCCACATTTAGGGATATCTTGTCATGCCATTTAGTACTGCTCAGTTATTGCTCATCCTGTTATCTTTGAATCAAAATCTGTACTACCCAGCCCAGGAATTGAACTCACAATTACTATATCATGAAATTGACAAACCAACACTTAATCCCCTAGGCTCTTATTCCGCAGTGAAAACATTGTGAGCAATAACCGAGTATTAAAAATGAACAAGATGAGATATCGTTAGACATGGATGGTAGAATGAATACAACTTGCCACTGTGAATTAAATGAAGGATTCAGTTGGAAATTCCCTGAAAGTTACCTGGATTGACTAAAAGAAGAAGGCCAGAGGGCACAACAGCCAAAATGTGCAAATAACAAAGATGAGGATATTCGTCCATGTGTAAATAACTTCTCATCCCAGAAATTCAGAAAGAAATTATTTTTGGAGCTATTGGAAAAATATACAAACCTCTATACTTCTGAGATTCTGGCTGGGGTGAGATACGAATGACTGTCCGGGATGGACTACGAGTCAAGACAAAGATTTCTTTAGAATCAACAGCCACATCCACAATGTGTCCCATCCGTTCCTGCTTCCCAATTACGACATTCTTCTCAGGATCGAGAATGTAAAGGGCTCTTTTATTCCATGTCACAATCTGGTTGCTGTCACCATAGGGGCACAAAATTCCAAACTGCTGGTCGCTGGATGAAGGCTCATCTCCAAAATTGGAAGTCTCATATAAAAGCAAGGGGATTTCAGTGCTGTCAGCCATAAGGTGCTTAAAGATATGCGTTGCTTGGACAGTCCCTTCAATGTTGGACATCCAAATTCTTTGGCCAGGGCGTGCTGCGTATAACTGGGCATCAGATAGCTTACACAGCATAGGTAAGAAACAGGTACCATAGTTTCCAGGACTGAATAAAAAAAAGAAAGAAGTAAGCATTAGAAAGTATTTCTACTCAACAACTTTTAATTAAATATAAAAAATTGAGATGAATAAGTAACTCCTGCACACATTTTATGTGTGTGTGTGTGTGTGTGTGTGTGTGTAGTTTTTAGTTACCCCACCCCAAATCCCCCCACCCCTTTTCCTTTTCCCCTCCCTCTCTCTTCTTCTGATATTTAAGATTATATCGTCTATTGTGTGTGTATGTCACCACAAAATGTATACTCTTTTCCGGTGTATCTTTAATGTATTAGACATTTGAAAATATTCATATTTCTCTCACTTAAACCGTCTTTGACTCCCATCTTTAAAACTTCTCTCTGTTAAATTTTAATCCCCCCTTCATCTTTAGACCTTCCTGTTCTTCTCTCGTCTGTTACCCTTCCCTATAGCTTTCATTTACTCTAGCATTCGTCTCACACTCTCATACATACACTCTCACTAAATTTTATTTTTTATTCCCGGAGTTGTTTTTTCTGTTTTCTTTTTGAATTTGTAGGTCTGATGAATTGGATTGTATTTACGATTCCAATGGAATAAATTATGACCATGGAATATTAGTGTTTAAGCCTTTTTATTATATCCTTACTCTTGTCCTGGACATTGAGTTCTACCTGGATTCTATCCTCTTGGAATTATTTTTTATACATATATGTATGTGTATGTATATATATATATTTATATATTTTAGATATATGTTTACATATGTATGTGTAGATTTACCACTAATGTTATCTATATATATATTATATATATATATATATGACACAAATAATAAAAAAGCACAACAGGAAAACTATCAACAAACCACCTGAACAATTAATTTACCCATGTGTAACTGCAAAATAAAGAATGAATATCCCTTAAACAGCAATTGCTTACAAAACAATGTAATACAAAGCCACAGTAAAATCATCAGATAACAAAGAAAAAATATACATAGGAGTAACTGAAGGACCCTGGAAACAAAGAAACTATGCACACAAAACATCTTTCAGAAATATTAAATACGTGAACAGCAGAATGCTTTCCAAGTATATCTAGGAAATTAAAAACAAAAAGCAAATCACACCAAAAATATGAAAAATAAGGAAGCGAATATTAGCCTACAACAATCAATCCAAAAACTGCAAACTCTGCATATAATAACCTTCCCAGACCCAAATAAACTACTAAATAAACAATCAGAACACATCTCAAAATGCAGACACAAAAACAAATTTTTACTACGTTACTTAAAAATCGAAAACTGAAAAGAATAAAAATAAATAAGCAAAAACAAGTAAAATAAATTAATCTAAATAAATAAAGTAAATAATAAACAAATTAACAAACCACTCCCACCAAAATAACTGTTAGAATAAACTACCCCAATTCATCACTGACTTGTATATAAAAATAGTCAAGAAAAACACATGTGGCCTGATGATTGCATTTAACATGAAACAGTCTGTTGCCTCTGAATGTTGACTTCAATGTTCACTTTTATATTTACATATACTCTATCTTTTTGAGAAATTTTGTAGAAAATATGCATTCTCTGACAGGAATCAAACCTGTATTCCTATATGGAAAGCATCATTTGATCTGACATGCTATACAACTCAGCTACAGAGAAGTGGCTGGTTAGCAAACTCCAAATTACTGTTTATAAACACACAATCTTCAATGATTTTTCTCAATTGATCATATCTGCTCACAAAACGTACCTTAATGTAAACAAAATTTGTGAGCAGATAGTTTTTTTAATAATTATAATTTATATTATTTTAGTTTGAGATTAATTATTTTCTTCCTGTCCATTTTCAGAATTATTTATGTTTTCTTTTAAACACATACGCACACAAATTTTGATTAAAAATAATGAAAGTTCATTGTTGCCATTTTTTTATTTAAGTTTTCACTATTTCTAATAATTTTTCTGATTTCTGGTTCATATTTGTAAATATATCTTCCCATGTCTAACACTTTTGGCAACATCTGCTATTTTTGGTGATTTCTTTCCACTGTTCATTTCCCTTTTTTTTCAGAAATATTTTTGTTTTCATAGCAATAGCTACATTTTGTACGCCTCAAAAGACATTTAAATTGTTATAAATACAGCCCCCCAAAAATAATCACTGAAATAAACTAGATTTATAATTAGAAACAAATCAGAAAAATAAACATTTGAGAACAAGCCAAAAAATAAACATAGTGACATATGGTGATTTATTAAGGTTCATCATTGAAAAAGCAACAGATTCCGACACAGTTATCTAGAGATTATGATTCAATAACACATACCAATGGACGAACTTTTAAACTGGAAAGCATGAAAAAAAAAAAAAAAAAAAAAAAAAAAAAAAAAAAAAAAAAATCCAACAAACTTACGCTTTTCTTTTTTTCTGTCCCACTTGGATGATTTCGTTATTTCTATCTGTACGACATATAAGTGCTCGCATACTGGTGGATACAAGGAGGGCTCGTTGAAAGTATCCGAGTTGCACAATCTCAGACAGGAATTCAGTTAGCAGTACAGAAGATTCGCAACGACCCTAAAAAGAAACAAGAAATTCTTCAATCCCTTGATATTTTATAAATATTCATCAGTCCATCATTCAATATTAACGTCATAATTCAATGTGACGAAAACTGTAGAACAGACGTTTCATCTTTTGTTTAGTGGTTAGGAGTAGAAAAACATCGCATGACTTCTGCTTTAATCAGTTAAGTGTAGGATGGAGAAAGAAAGGTTGGTTGACCAAGGAACAAGGTTTCCTTATTTCAAACTGATCATCTTCAACGGTACAGTTGTGGCTCCCCATCAAAAAGCACTGGATCTTGAAAAACAAAGACAACTGAATGTGGTGCAAGTGCAGATAATTTAACTCCTGTGTCTTGAATGATCATTGTGGTTAACTGGTCACTTTTTATATATTTTCATGGTCAAATTCAGGTAATTCTGACGTATAGTCATGTGCCTAGATTATGTGCTTTGGCTTTATTTAACCCTGTATTGCTGACATGGATGTGCAAGAAGTATAATGATCAGTAATTGAGAGAAATTGACAAGCTGTGTCCAAATCTCAGCTAAGTTCATTTCATTCATTGAGAAAGGTATGAAGCCATTTCTTCTTTTCCAGCTATGGGTAAAATAGCAGGGCTAACTGAGCTCTTTTTGCCTTGAAGTGGAACAAGGATAAAGAATACCTTAAATTAAAAACCATTGTGAAAAGAGATCAGCTTCTATCTTGCCATAGGCACATGACTGCTGCTATGGCTGGAGTACATGTGGTGCCTCTATGACCTTAATAGATCATGAGACTCATGACATAATGGTGCTGACTTGTCCTTTGAACACATTATCCATAACTCTTATTTTTGTTAAACCATGTTGATGAATATATTACAATAGCAAGAAAACTTTCAAAGCAAAGTAGTTGATGTATTCTATATTCAGAACACATGCAAGACTTGTGGATATCGCATAAAGTATATTTTTGACTTTGGAATTCATACATTTTGGTACATAGAAAATAAAGTGTCTCATTCATTTATGAATTTATATATATTTATAGAAAAAAGATTTCTACTTTTCTAGATGAATGTCACAAAAGACAATATTCCTTGATAGAAAGGCTTATCTTCTGACTTGTTTCACAGATTTACTCCATTACCTTAAAAGTTATGTCTTTTAAATGACTGACCATGGAAAAAAGCAATGATGTTGTCTATGGCTAAATACTAACTGTGGTAAACAAGTTCCTACATACTTACATTATATAGATGTAGATTATTGCACTCATCTTTATCAGTGCATATGTGAGGTGATGAGGACCTCCTTTGAACTAAATAAAGAAAAACTACACTAAATACATATCAAATATTTTATTTGTATACAAGATGAGTTTTTTTTTAATCAGAATCAAAAACCAAAGCAGAAGGTCGCATTATACATTAGAGTGTAATATTTGAGGAATTTCTATCATCAGTGACAATAAGAAAGTTATGAGTTGCATTGCAAGGTACACTGGATGCTCTAGCCTTGGTTGGTAACCAGTCTAAGAAAAGGATAATTCTGAATTTAAACTCATGCAGAAGACAATATGAAACCATTCCACTATCTCTCCAAAGAAGTCATGACAATTCACAGATAACAAAGAAAAGGAAAGTGTGAAGAGCCATAATCACCTATGTCCTGAAGGAATACATTATTAAAAAAAGTGCTTGTCTTATTCATTAACCACTGTGAAAATATAACAGTTCTTATAAAACATTTTTGCAAATTACTACTTTAACGTCATAATACAAAACATACATAAATCTAAACTATATTATACATATAAACTATATATATATATATATATATATATATATATATATTAATGTATATTTAGGCAGTAACCCTTTTTCAAATATCTTTCATTAAAGGAACTTTTAATTAATTTTTCTTACATTTTTCCATTTTGGGAGTATATTAAATATATATATTAAAATATATAAAATAATTATTTAAAACTTGTAAAATAAATATATTATGCTGAAATTAATATTATATTACAATAATATTAATATTATATTATATTATTATTAAATAATTATAATATTTTTATTATTATAACAATTATATTATTATTATATTATTTTCATTATTATATTTACAGTTTGATAATTATATTATTAAAATGAATATATTATATTAAAATTTATAAAATAAATATATTAAAATATATATATTGATATTATATATAAATATAAAATATAAACTATATTATACATATAAATATAAACATAAATAAATATAAATATAAACTATCACATACATAAAAACTATTTTATACATTTATATATCATTATGCTTCTCTTATTCCCTGACCACTGTGAAAAATAAAACCTTTTTGCAAATGACTATTCTGTATGTTAAAATGCAAAATTGGGATTTTTAATTTTTACAATAAGACTGCTATGTACAGTTGTCCCCCTTTTTAAATGGTTTCTCTCCTATCTTTGTTGAAAAAAATACAATGTCTTTCTACACATTAAAAATTTAATGCACAGGCATTGCTCCATGATACTGTTCCAAGGTTTAAATTGTCGAGGTTTCAAGAATGACACACAGAAATTAAAAACTTCACAATCTTACCATAAGAATGTTGACTTTGAATATTTGATGGTAGCGGATGCCAAGCTGCTAAACACCACTGCAGCAAAAGAGTAAAGAAAGAGTTAAAGATCAAGGAACTACTCACTTTTTGGAAATCAACTTCAGTGCCCACAACTACACCTTTTTGATCACCACTGAAGAGTTTCATGCCATTGGGGCTCCACTCTAAGCAGGTAAGAGGTGTACTGTGCACATCCTGCACTGAGAAGCGCTGCGGGACCTGCAAAATAACACAGTAAAAAATAAAATTTATAATTTTATAGAAATTATAACATATATTTACAATATTGCTGCCATGCCTGGGCAATATATCTAAAGATTCTCAACAAAATCCAAAGTAGGTCTGTCATGTTATCCATCCTGATCTGGCATCTCGACTTCAGACACTTTCTCACCACAATGACATCTGTCTTTTCTATAAATATTTTCATGGCAGTTATAATGCGCTCTCCTCCTTGGTACCTCGGACATGTAAATTTAAGCATAGTACTAGTTTGGCTACTAGGTCTCACTGTTTTACTGTTGAAATAGCTAGAGATAGTTCTATTCTAAGTGTTTCTTTACATGCATTTTTTTACTTGTGGAACTCTTCTGATTTCTTCCTTCCCAACCATCTTCAAAAATTTAAATGCAAAGTCAATTATCACCTCTTCTCTGTTCCTGAATTCTGTTCCTTTATTGTCCTTTCTCTTCATTAAAGTCTCCCCATTCTCTTCCAAACTCAGTAACCCCTTGTGTCTTAAAAATTTACATGCAGACTAATGACCTCATATTTGCTGTTGTTATAACATTTTGGCCGTTGTGCTCGTTGGCCTTCACCAGGTGTATGGTAATCTGGGTAACCAAGAGGGAATTCTAATTTAATTCTTTTATTTAATTCAGTTCAGAATTCCCTGTAGGTTACCCAGATCAATATACACCTGATGAAGCCGGAGAACACAACGGCCGAAATGTTGTGATAACAGCAACAAAGATGAGGACAATAGTCCTCATGTAAATAATGATAAATCCTCATACTAGAAATTGAGACCGAAAAGGCAAAATTATATGATTTTGATTTTAGCAGATGAGAAATAAGATGATATTTCTTGCAAACTTTGGTCAAGCTTTCTGTCTGGTTTAGAATGAGGAATCATAAAAATGAGCCTGCTCCTTTTAATTGGGAAATCATTGAGTTTGGAATTTATACATACGAGGGTCATTCAAAAGGTTCTAAGCCTCACCCAGAAAGAAGAGCCATAGCTGAACATTTTTGTTGTGGCAATACACTTCTTTTTCCTTCTTTTATGTGTCCTGTCCCTACATCCACCTGTCCCTTGTAGCTCTTGTTTTGTCTTTTTGTTATTTCTCCCCAGACCCTGCTCTCTGATACACTTGCTCAAGTCCATTAAGTATGTCACATGTTGCTTTCTCCTGTCCCTCTTTCCCTCTACCTGTCCTGTGAGAATCAGATTTTCCAAGCCCTCCTTCCTCATTATGTTATCCATTGTTTTCCTCTGTCTCTCTTGCCTTCAGTCTGTCCTGTGAGTATCAGATTTTCCAGCTCTCCTTCCTCATTATGTTATCCATTGCTTTCCTCTGTCACTCTTGCCTTCAGTCCGTCCTGTGAGTATCAGATTTTCCAGCTCTCCTTCCTCATTATGTTATCCATTGCTTTCCTCTGTCTCTCTTGCCTTCAGTCTGTCCTGTGAGTATCGGATTTTCCAAGCCCTCCTTCCTCATTATGTTATCCATTGTTTTCCTCTGTCTCTCTTGCCTTCAGTCTGTCCTGTGAGTATCGGATTTTCCAAGCACTCCTTCCTCATTATGTTATCCATTGTTTTCCTCTGTCACTCTTGCCTTCAGTCCGTCCTGTGAGAATCAGATTTTCCAAGCTCTCCTTCCTCATTATGTTATCCATTGTTTTCCTCTGTCTCTCTTGCCTTCAGTCTGTCCTGTGAGTATCAGATTTTCCAAGCTCTCCTTCCTCATTATGTTATCCATTGTTTTCCTCTGTCTCTCTTGCCTTCAGTCTGTCCTGTGTGTATCAGATTTTCCAAGCTCTCCTTCCTCATTATGTTATCCATTGTTTTCCTCTGTCTCTCTTGCCTTCAGTCTGTCCTGTGAGTATCAGATTTTCCAAGCTCTCCTTCCTCATTATGTTATCCATTGTTTTCCTCTGTCACTCTTGCCTTCAGTCTGTCCTGTGAGTATCAGATTTTCCAAGCTCTCCTTCCTCATTATGTTATCCATTGTTTTCCTCTGTCTCTCTTGCCTTCAGTCTGTCCTGTGAGTATCGGATTTTCCAAGCCCTCCTTCCTCATTATGTTATCCATTGTTTTCCTCTGCCTCTCTTGCCTTCAGTCTGTCCTGTGAGTATCAGATTTTCCAAGCCCTCCTTCCTCATTATGTTATCCACTGCGGAATTCAAGCAGGGCAGAGACAGCACAGAAGATGATCCTTGGTCAAGTCATCCCAAAAATTTCAACCAATGACAAACAAATTGAGACCATTCACCATATGGTTTTGGATGACAGACATCATATGTGCCGTGAAGAAGTTTTTGGAGGACCAGGACGGGATTGTACTGCTTAAGCAGATAGCGAAGTCCATAGCTCCCTTCCAGGCTGACCCTGAAAATTTCCACTGTAGATTAGTAACCCAAGATGAAACCTGGGTTCACCACTTGAACCTGAATCCAAGATTCAACTCAAACAGTGGAAACACTGATTCTTCACCCCCAAAGAAGTTCAAGTAGGCAGCATCTGTTAACAAGGTGATGGCTTCTGTTATTTTTTTTATTTTGAAGGCGTAATCATGATAGACTACCTGGCAAAGGGAAAAACTATTAATAGACAGTACTATGCATCAGAAGTAAGACAACTGAAGGAAGCAGTCAAGTTAAAACACAGAGGGAAGCTGAAGGCGGGTTTTTCTCTTGCTTCAGGATAATGCCCCCGCTCACATTGCTCAGGTTGCAGCTAACTGTGGCTTTGAATTGCTACTCCATCCTCCCTACTCACCAGATTTAGCTCCACCTGACTGCTTCATCTTTCTTAAACTCAAATCCTACCTGCATGGTCACCATTTTCGAAACAATGGTGAGATCATGTGTGCTGTGGAGGAGTTTTTAGAGGACCAGGACGCCACCTTCTTCTGTGAAGGGATTTCAATGCTTAAGCATCATTGGACCAAGTGCATTGATGTCAAGGGCATCTATATTGAAAAATAGTGAAAAATTGTCTTGTTTCTCCAACTCCTGGGTGACGCTTAGGATTTTGGAATGACCTCGACTAGTATAGTATCGTATGCAAATTAGGTAGACAAGTATAAATAGAGAACAACTGGTGAACATGGTGGCATTGCTTAGCACCCGTTCACATTGCTCAGGTTAAAGCTAACTGTAGCTTTGAATTGCTACCCCCCCTCCTTACTCACCAGATTTAGCTCCATCTGACTGCTCCATCTTTCTTAAACTCAAATCCTACCTGCATGGTCACCATTTTCGAAACAATGGTGAGATCATGTGTGCTGTGGAGGAGTTTTTAGAGGACCAGGATGCCACCTTCTTCCATGACGAGATTGTACTGCTTAAGCATCATTTGACCAAGTGTATTGATGTCAAGGGGAACTATATTGAAAAATAGTGAAAAACTGTCTTGTTCCTCCAGCCCTTTCTGGGTAAGGCTTAGAAGTTTTTGAACAACCTTTGTGTGTGCGCATATATATATATATATATATATATATATATATATAGTGTATGTGTGTGCGCGCAGAGATAAATATCTGGGTTGGTGTCCAAATGTTGGATGTCTTAGCCTTTGTTAAGCCACCTTTTGGGGTACATCTTTTTCTTACTCAGAGAGTGGGGATGATGCAGTCAAATGTCTTTAAAAATTTCATATACAGAAAGTGATTCATATTGGCATGACATTTTGTGATGGGCATACTCAATAACAAATACAAAATGGTGTATATACATACATATATATGCAAACACTCAAGGTGCCTTCCAGAAGTTTTGAGACTTTTTTTTTTTTTTACAAGAACCAGTTATAACTGCAGTTATAATTGTCTTAGCTTATTGTAATTTTAGTATTTCATTACTATACATCTAATAAGCAGACCTGCCAAATTTTGTTATTACAGATTGAAGGAGATGGTGTAACAGCTCTTTGAACACACCCAACTAAACACTGCTTGTCACTGCTAACTAGTTTGCAGAATCTGGACAAGAAGAATGCTGACTATACAATAACATTTTTATGTTTACAGAAATGGGTTTCAAAACTGTCACTCCCTCCTTCCTACAGTTCAACCCTTGCTGCCTGTGACTTTTAGTTGTCCCACAAGCTGAAGGAGAACCTCAGGGGCAGGTCACTTTGGAGACACTGAGAAGAGGAAGGTGTTGTTCATGATGATGGTAGTCCTTGAGTATAGAATCCAGAGGTTGGCAGAGGTGGGATATTTCGAAGACAGTAGGGAAGCGTAGTTCATATTAGCAGTGGATATCCCGATAAAGTAGAAGAGCGTAGTTCTTCCTTCTGTTCTTTGGCCTGACAGGTTGGCACTGGCTATTCGGAGAGAGTAATCAAAATGGCCGCCTTTATACACGACGGATTGAATATTTCACGTCTCCTGATTGGTTAACCTTCTTTTGGGGAACTATAAAGTGAGTCTAGTCATTTGGGTCGGCTCACTAGTTACTTAAATACACAAAATAATCTAACACCCCTTCATTTTGTGTATATTATAGAATCTTCCTTCAAAATATTAGTAAAGTCAATATTTATATGGAACAAATACTTTAGTATTAATAATCTAACAGAAGGTGCCTGTGACAAAGGACCTGGGAACCTTCACTTACGAAAGAAGTGGCTGGAGTGCTACAACAAGTGCATTAAAGTCAATGGATCACTTTTTGAAAGATATAAGAGATTTTGTACTTCTTTGAAATTAATAAAAGCCTCCCTGGAAGAAGTCTCAAAACTTCTGGAATGCATCTTGTATATACACAGACACACATACAGTGAAATACACAGCTGGGATACTGTGAAACAGTCTCTCTGTGAATGACAATATATATATATATTTAGATTTAAGAAACAGCAGATATTTCTATTAAGTCATCCTATAAGTTCTGTCCGAATTTTAACTTTTTGTTAAAATGAACGAAATTTAAAGAGTATTTTATAATGTCTAATGGACCTGAACATTATTTTTATGTTTAGATGCATTTAAACTGATCAAATTTTATTTCAGAGAACAATAACATTAAATTTTGTTTGATTAAAACCCTGCTAACATGGAAGTACCCAAGAATCATTTGAGGCACATAATGCTTTATGAGTTCAAGAAATGAAACTCAGCAGCCAAAGCGGCTAGAAACATTCACTCAGTTTATGGAGAGGAATGTGTGAATGAAAGAACTTGCAGAAGATGGTTTGCAAAATTCAGAGGTGGAGATTTCACCCTTGAAGATAAAGATCGAACTGGACGTCCAGTTGAGTTTGATGAAAAGCTTCTTGAAGCAGCCCTTGAAGAAAATCCTGCTTTATCAGTTGAGGAATTGGCAGTGGTTCTCAGTTCAAACCATACAACTGTTCATCGTCATCTTCAACAACTTGGAAAAGTTCCTAAACTTGGAAAATGGGTGCCTCATGAATTGTCTGAAAACAACCTCAAATCCCAAGTTGACATCGGCTCTTCTCTCCATGGTATATATATATACCACAGGGGATGACTGAATAGATAATAGATATTATTGTGATTCAAATCAAATATTTATTTGTACACTAAACAGTAAACACAAGCTTAATTTCATGGTTTAAATATTAAACTGAAATGCTACACAAGGTATGGCTCTCATGGCTTCTGATCTTAGTTTGTTGGTAGTGTTAACTACGCTTATCACTTATACACTGAGTGTTATGATGGGTATAGTAGTTTCTATGCATTTGTAACCCAGTGTCACTTTGTTGGGTTCTACTCTCTTACTCAATAATAGGTACCTCCAGAAAATTGCTAAAAACTTAGCATACTGTGATGAAAAAAAAAAATGCTCCAAACTTAATGAAAACAAATTTATTGTCAAAATCTTTATTATTATTAAGAGAAATTATTATTTTGTATATTAAATTCAAACGCCTCCAAAACAAAACTGCTCTCCATTAATCACCACAGGGATCCTTCCCTGCATCCCATTAGAATGTCTGAAGCTCAACTTCTCGAGAGCTCCTCTCTGCGGCTGCTTGGTCTCACGCTGTCTGCTGACCTGAGATGGAACAACTACATTGAGTCGATTGCTTCATCCACCGCAAGGAAAGTTGGCTCCCTGTGCCGGGCCAGGAAATTTTTCTCCCCTGAATCGATCCTCCAAATTTACAAATCAACCATCCGCCCTTGCGTGGAGTATTGCTGCCATATATGGTCTGGAGCCCCTTCTGTTTGCCTCAACGTTCTTGATAAGATCCAGAAATGGGTATGCAATGTAATTGGCCCTGATCCGGCTTCTCGTCTGCAGTCTCTCTCTCACAGATGCACCGTCGCCTCTCTTTGTCTCTTTTATAAATACTTCCATGGTAATTGCTCCGATGAGCTGCTATCGCTGGTTCCCAGGCTCCATGAATTCAAGCGTCCTACGAGGCTGGCATCCCGTTCCCACCCTTTCACTGTTGAAACTGTTAAATGTAGACGTCTCTTCTACTCCAATAGCTTCATATCTCGCACCTCACGCCTATGGAACTCCCTTCCTCATTCCTGTTTCCCTGTCAACAATAATCTCCAATTATTCAAGTGTAACGTCAATCGACATCTCCAGTTGCCTTGATCTATCCTCTATCCTTCTCCACATCCTTTCCTCTAACACTCCTATTTGCTCTTGCTCCAAATCCCCTGTAACCCCTTGCCTGGGGTGAAAAGCTTAAAAAAAAAAAATTTTTTTTTCATCCCTTTTAGAACATTTGAAATTTTTATTAAAAATCTTGTTTTTCTTGCATCAGTGGATGTACTATAAATTAGCACATTAATTTGGAAATTCTTGCAAAAATCAAATAACTGTTGAATTTCGATGAAACTTTCAGGACTTATTCTCAAATGAATTAAATTATTTTAGAAATGTGCATTTTAAAAATATCTTGGTAAAAGTAATTTTCTTTTACATGTTTTACCCAACTTAATTTTATGAAAACTCAAGAAACTCAATGAAATAATTTCAGATAAAAACAAAACTCATTGGAGAATTTTTTTGTAAAATCAGACCTCGTTTTACCAAAAATTGCTCTGAATCATAAAATAAAAAATGTAATGAAACTATGACATTATTTAATTAGAAAAGCTTTTAATTGCTTTTATGAATAATATATATTAAGGACAATATTGTCTTAAAAAAAACATTTTTTTGATGAAAAATAAGATTTTACAAGATTTGGTTTCATTTTTTTTACAATTTTATTTGAAATAATTTATAATATTTTTATATCTTTTAAAATTCAGTTTCAGTGGTGCAGCTCTTAGGGAATACTGTTATTAAGTAAAACTATATTTACTAATATTATATCATGCAACTTATTACAATCTGATGACCCAGAGTATTTTAAAAAGAATTTTGAATTGTTTTTTTATGTGTATAAATGTGCTCATTTTCATAGATACACTTGCCCATACACAACATTATCAGAATATAAGAGCAAAAACTATAATAAATTTAGAGCCAAAATTCTCAAAAATTCAATAAAACATTAGATTACGGAGAATATTTTCTTAAATTTTTAAGATTACTGAGTACATAAAAAAATGTTTGTGTTATATTCCTTGATTATTTTTTTATGGTTAGTGCCCCACCATAGAATGACATTAGAAAAAAAAAATCAAGCTGCCAGGGAGCTGTTTAAAAATTGTCAACATAACTAAACAAATAGTTTATTTTCAGGTTAAATTCAGGTTAAAAAATGCATTTCTGCAATATTTTAAACTTAAAGTAAATAATTTTTGTTTCAAATCAAATTAATTATACTTTAAATCAGCTCATATTCCTCAAATAAAGTTTCAGTGAAGTGAGTTTTTTTAATAAAATGATGATAATTTTAGAAATTTCAAAATGAAAATTCCTTCATTTTCAATCAATTTAAATTAGTTTTGAAATACAGCGAAGTATTTTGCTTATTGGAAATATTAAATTTAATCTCTCAGCTTGAAATTAAAACTAAAATAAAAGCCTCAAGAAAGATTTTTCATTATTAAAAATTAACTTTAAACATTAGGTATCGAAATAATAATAATAATAAGAAGAAGAAGAAGAAGAAGAAGAAGAAGAAGAAGAAGAAGAAGAAGAAGAAGAAGAAGAAGAAGAAGAAGAAGAAGAAGAAGAAGAAGAAGAAGAAGAAGAAGAAGAAGAAGAAGAAGAAGAAGAAGAAGAAGAAGAAGAAGAAGAAGAAGAAGAAGAAGAAGAAGAAGAAGAAGAAGAAGAAGAAGAAGAAGAAGAAGAAGAAGAAGAAGAAGAAGAAGAAGAAGAAGAAGAAGAAGAAGAAGAAGAAGAAGAAGAAGAAGAAGAAGAAGAAGAAGAAGAAGAAGAAGAAGAAGAAGAAGAAGAAGAAGAAGAAGAAGAAGAAGAAGAAGAAGAAGAAGAAGAAGAAGAAGAAGAAGAAGAAGAAGAAGAAGAAGAAGAAGAAGAAGAAGAAGAAGAAGAAGAAGAAGAAGAAGAAGAAGAAGAAGAAGAAGAAGAAGAAGAAGAAGAAGAAGAAGAAGAAGAAGAAGAAGAAGAAGAAGAAGAAGAAGAAGAAGAAGAAGAAGAAGAAGAAGAAGAATTTATTATTTAAAATTACCTGGTTTTTTGTGATTATGTTTGAGGGTATGTTAAACATGTATAAGCCTCCCATGGACGTTCCAATAGCCACTTGATAGTTGATTCCATGTTGAAGCTGGACGCAGGTCACAAGCTCTTCATTACTCTGTAATTGGGAGGAGAAAAGAAATTAATTGACAGAAAACAAAATGTATATGTGAGATGTTTGTTCAATACGAACAGGGAAAAGAGGAAGAAAGAAAGGGGGAAGAGGAAAATAAATAGGAAAAGAGGAAGAAAAAAAGAGGAAATAGAAAAAGAGGAAGAAGGAAAACAGAGGGAAAATTAAATGAAGGAAAAGAATAAGTAGAAAAGGACAAAAAGAAAAAGTAGAAGGAAAAGGAGAAGTAGGAAAGGAAGTAGTAAAAGAGGAGAAGAAAAACCATTTTTCTTCTTCCTCTTTTGGAAAAGAGGAAGGAAAAGAGAAAGTAGAAAAAGAGGAAGAAGGAAAAGAGGAAATAGAAATAGAGGAAGAAGAAATAAATTCAAAATGTAAATACAAGGAAATAAAAGCTTGTGGTGAAATAAAAAAAAAACAGCAACCAATGAATAAATTCAAGTTCTCCCAACTAGTATTCCAACTTCGAGTCGTTCCTTCTTGAGTTCTGTCTCAAAATCGCACTAACAGACTTTTCCAGCTGCTAACCATGAACGTCACTCCAAGAACACCGCACTGGGAAAAATTAGTTGCTTTTATATTTGTCCATATACCCATAATCCCTTGCATCTTCATGCGATCACATAATTCATTGCATCTTCATTGCATAAAAATGCAATGCAAGTCCCCCCTTATTCTTTTACGTTATCTGGCCGAGGACGGATTATGGCAGAGCGGTAAGAGCATTTTTCTCCTTCATTTCAACTGCAGTAGCCTTACATGCAAAGCAAATACGTGCTCTTTTTTGGCGGGGGCAAGGCAAGTCGCAACCAGTTGAGCTCGTCCCAGGTTCTGCCTCATCACGTCTGCCACTCTTGTCACGTCCTCAGAACTCTTGTCTCAGATTCATCTTAAACCCAAATGTTTTCTGTGAACAACAAAAACAAATAAATTGGTCTTGCTGTCCCAAGACATTTGGTGGGGGACTGTGTGTGTGTATATATATATATATATATATATATATATATCCATCTATAATATATCCTTCTTGATAATGTCAATGGGTCACAAACTTGATAAAGTTATTGCTAGCAAGTGTTTATACAACCAAATATTAAATATTATTTATTAGGTCATCCCATAAGTTCTGTCCGAATTTTAACTTTTTGTTAAAATGAATGAAATTTAAAGAGTATTTTATAATGTCTAATGGACCTGAACATTATTTTTATGTTTAGATGCATTTAAACTGATCAAATTTTATTTCAGAGAACAATAACATTAAATTTTGTTTGATTAAAACCCTGCTAACATGGAAGTACCCAAGAATCATTTGAGGCACATAATGCTTTATGAGTTCAAGAAAGGAAACTCGGCAGCTGAAGCAGCTAGAAACATTCACTCAGTTTATGGAGAGGAATGTGTGAATGAAAGAACTTGCAGAAGATGTTTTGCAAAATTCAGAAGTGGAGATTTCACCCTTGAAGATGAAGATCAAAGCGGACGTCCAGTTGAGTTTGATGAAAAACTTTTTGAAGCAGCCATTGAAGAAAATTCTGCTTTATCAGTTGAGGAATTGGCAGTGGTTCTCAGTTCAAACCATACAACTGTTCATCGTCATCTTCAACAACTTGGAAAAGTTCCTAAACTTGGAAAATGGGTGCCTCATGAATTATCTGAAAACAACCTCAAGTCCCGAGTTGACATCTGCTCTTCTCTCCATTCTCGCCAACTTGTTTCACATTTTTTGGATAGATTTGTGACTGACGACGAAAAATGGATCTTTTATCGAAATGTTAAGCGTCGTAGACAGTGGCTTGGTAAAGGGGAAGACCCCAGCCACAGCCGAGAAGGGAACTTCATGGGCAAAAGGTTCTTCTTTCAATCTGGTGGGATTGCCAAGGAATAATCCACTTTGAATTCTTACGACCTAATGCAACAATTAATGCTCAAATATACTGTCAGCAATTAGTGTTTGAACCAAGCTTTGAGGAAAAAAAGACCTGCTCTAGTGAATCGAAAACGGGTGATGTTTCATCAGGACAATGCGCGACCACACATCAAAGAACTTGGTTGGGAGAAAATTCCTCATCCACCTTATTCTCCTGACCTTGCTCCTTCAGACTACCATTTGTTTCGTAGCTTACAGAATCATTTGGAAGAAACAACTCTTGTAACACAGAAAGAGGTTAAAACTGACATTGTGAGTTCTTCGAATCAAAGCCAAAAGAATTTTACAGTAATGGAATTAGTAAGCTTGTTAATAGATGGAAGGAAGTCATAGATAATCAGGGAAAATACATCGTTGATTGAATCTGTAATTAAATGTAACATTTGGTCACTTGTTTTCTTTATTCAAAATTCGGACAGAACTTATGGGATGACCTGATACTTTAAGATTATCTGTTCCTCACCTAAAAATGGGGTGATCTGATACAAAAGATGTTATGTCGTAAGCTGTTTAATGCATCCAAATGTAAATACAAGGAAATAAAAGCTGAAATTCAGAACTCTTCATGTATTCATCTTTTGATCTTAAACCCAAATGTCTTCAGTGAACAACAAAAACAAAAGAATCGGCCTTGGCGTTCCAATACTTTTGGAAGTGACTGTACATAGTTTTAATAATTCAAATCAATTTACACAAAATTAATTAACAGGATAATTTGGGGAGTTAACCAATTAAATATATCTAAAAAAGGGGGGGGGCTGAAAATAAAAAATATCTGGTCAATATTTCTCTGAATGAATAAGTTAAATATGTCTTTTTAATGCAGCTTCATGAACATATTTTTACTACTTACAGGGAAGGAGGAAGAACGAAAAGAAGAAATAGATAAAGAAGGGAGAAAAGAGGAAATAGACAAAAGAAGAAGGAAAATGGAATGAAGAAAAAGAGGAAAAAAGAAAAGAGGAAATAGGAAAAGAAGAAATAAATAAATTCAAAATGTAAATACCAGGAAATAAAAGCTGAAATTCAGAACTATTGTCTCAGATTCATCTTTTGATCTTAAACACAAATGTCTTCAGTGAACAACAAAGACAAAAGAATCAGCTTTGGCGTTCCAATACTTATATTTTTATATATATATTATTTGTACATTATATATTGGCTTATGACGACCCAAAAAATGAAAAAAGCTGAAAGACATGAGACATTTGACTTCAATACAAGGAAATGCCCACCAAAATGATATTGAGCACTTTCCAATATATATATATATATATATACATACATACATACATACATAATTTAGACAATCCATATTGTGCAAACAAATATACGGGTTTGTTGTTTTCCATTTTGGGCAAAGCACGGTTGGCAAAACATCTGTAAACTTTAGAGGCAGTATATACTAAATTACACCGACTGTTTTTGAGCTAATAGAAAGATAAGTCTATCTGTTCTCTTTCTTTACTGGGAGGCTTGTGAGTCTTGATTTTCCTTTTTATACTCACTGGAATTATCTATTCTGAAATTTTGCCATTTTTATTCCCCTAAAGAATTCATGTGCTGTGCATCTTTCTCTTTGCACAACTAACTCCCATCCGCACCAGTAGCTCCATAATACCCCAGCAAGACTCCAGTTACCATAAAGCTTGCATTGACCCATGCATCAAGTTTGGTTCAACACATCACTTGCTTTGCACAGAGTCTTCTTGGAATAATTCTCTTGCAATGATTCCATTTATCATTGTGGTTAGAGGAGCATTGTTCACCTTGTCATCCCAATCGATAACTGCTGCTGCTCTAAACTATCCACGTACTGAAAGTGCCCAACCAGCTTTCTACACAGTGAAAACACACTATGCAGAGTTAGAATATGAGGCCTGCTGGAGACCGCATTCCCTTGTTTCCATCAAAGCATATTGCTCTCTCTCTCTCTCTCTAGACTTGCAAGCCAAGCAGTCACATGTCGTCCTTCAGTCACTCCGGTTCTTTATTCACGAGCCCAAAGTTTATCAGATGTTGCTTCATGCTGACAACAGATGCCATATTCTCTTTGATGTAGATATCATCAATGTATGCTGATGTTGCATGCCAGTTAGTCTCATCCTTCAATAATACAGCATCCATAACAGATCAAATACTAGAGGCATGTCAAGCAGTCTCTTCCATCAATGATCACAGTTTGATATGGCCACAAGGATCCACACACACACTTGTAGGTAGGCCTTTTGTAGACCAAGCACCAAAATGTTGGTGCCCATTTTTCACCAATCTCTCAGTATTTGCACACAAACGTCAGCATGGCCTGTGTAAACATCAACACACCCATTCTGATCTTGATAGTCCAATACAGAGCAAACCTTATTCTTATTATGCTGTAAAACCATCGTCAACATAATCAGGCTCTTTTTGGGGGGCTGAGTTTCTTCTCAGGATAGGGAAGCAACCATTCATTATCCAGCCACATCTGCTGTTCATACTGGTATTCCTGCTGGATATTAGTGGACACTGGATATTCAGGTACCCTATTCATCAAATTATTGTGTGGTTAGGCGCATGACCACCTCCATTGGGCTGTTCACATCCTGCTCATGTCATCAAATTCAGCACTGATTCTGCTATTTTGATCACAGTGTAGACATATATGTTCGTCCTTGAGAAAATGGCTTCATAAGACTTGTTGATCCTAACTCCATCCAGCATTTTAATGACGTCCATCCCAGTGGGTAAATCGAAGCTCAACGGGTGACTGTCCACGACCAGAACATCAGCTTTCATGGGGGCTCCATGTCATCTACTGCCAGAGTAATGGTTTCCAACACCACATCCATGGAGAAATTTGCCGTCAGTTATTATATGTCAATCTTCTGTCAACTCCAGGACAACACGCTAATCTACTCACAAGGGACCAAGAATATCCAGAATCAACCAGTACTATTTGCTTTATCCCATCAATCTGAACATTAATTACAAGGAGCACCTCTTTAAAATTCCTTGAGGAGAGCCTGGCGCCAACATCTCACCCTATTCTCCATTTTCCCTTAGACACAATGTGGCCTATCTCTTGGCATCTAAAGCAGTGCACCTTCACTTGCACTTTTCACATGTGGCCACTGCACCCCGCTCTACATTGATATTGGTAATTGGTTGCAAAATGGTTCAGTCTGGAGCATTTGTAACACATAACTTGACTAGCAGACTTATCAGAGGAAGTAGGTCTTGTATTGGTCTGTTCAAATTCTCTCTTGTCATTGAACACTGCTTTCTCTGTGATGAACAATCTGTAGCTAAGTTTCCCTAGTAATTTTGCATGATGTTGGCCTTCTTCAGTGTGTTCTTTATGCAATATTTATATCTCAGTTTCAGCTTATGTGCTGGTCTTTTCCCTTCAGTGAATTCACCATATAGAAACTGCTTAAGAGTCCTCTCATCCTTTGTTCTGACTAGATGACTACTTCACTGCGACTGGTGCTGAAATACCAGGGACTCTATACTGATAAATTGCCTGCATTTGTGAATATCAATGTCACTTGGATACATTTGGCATAGGATACCCAATATACGATATTGACACTGTTGGTAAAATTGCTTGAGCCTCTTCATGTGTAATCACTAAGTAACCCAGGTCTCACATGCATACAACAAAGAAGACAAAACACGAGAGTTATGTTTACATACAGAAACTCTGTGCATGCCTCGTCTAATCAGTGGTGACTGACTGCTCATATCCAAGTATGCCTGTCTGCTAGGGCGGTTAGCCAATCCCTGTTGCAGGCACCTGCTCAGACACATTTGTGTTTGTTCAGAGAGCCCACCTGTGCTTTATATTGCAACTATGCTAAGTGGACTTTAGTTACAGTTTCTGGGAGAGAGCATACAGTGTAACCCGGATATAAGAGAAACCCGGACATAAGAGAGATGATCTCTTGTCCCAAATTAGAGCCTGTGTTAAGGTATATATAATAGACCAAACCCGGATATAAGAGACTTCTTCTCCGGGTCCTGACAACTCTCTTATATCCGGGTTACACTGTATTATTTTATTTGATCGACAGTCTGAACAAGTCCAGTATGCTCAAAGCCTCAGTCACAAGGTCTTGTAACCGCATACAGTGTAACCCGGATATAAGAGAGATGATCTCTTGTCCCAAATTAGAGCCTGTGTTAATGTATATATAATAGACCAAACCCGGATATAAGAGACTTCTTCTCCGGTCTCTCTTATATCCGAGTTACACTGTATTATCTTATTTGATTGACAGTCTGAACAAGCCCAGTATGCTCAAAGCCTCAGTCACAAGGTCTTGTGACCGCATACAGTGTAACCCGGATATAAGAGAAACCCGGATATAAGAGAGATTTTATCTGGTCCCAAATTAGAGCCTGTGTTAATGTATATATAATAGACCAAACCCGGATATAAGAGACTTCTTCTCCGGTCTCTCTTATATCCGGGTTACACTGTATTATCTTATTTGATTGACAGTCTGAACAAGTCCAGTATGCTCAAACCCTGAGTCACAATGTCTTGTGACCTCATGTTAGCATCATCCTCAGTGTCTCCCAAATAGTTATGTCTAGACAATTTCCCCCTCACATAGCCTGGGTCAGCTCATGGTATGGTTTTCAGGCACTTTCCAAAGGTGCTGCCCACTATGATCGCCTCCCCAGGCTGATAGAAGATCACGAAATGACCTTCCTGATTAATCAACCATGATGAGAACCTGAGTCTCATGGAGAGAATGCAAACATTCTAATCACTGGGTTATGCACCCATCTAATCATTAATTGACCAATGACAACACAAATTCCTGGGTATTAGCCAAAAAAACTACAAATGCACAAGGTTTGGTGATAACATTGTCCACATGGCAGATAACCAAAAGTAAAGTTCATTCATCATGGGATTAAATTATGATCTATTATCAGCATGGTATAAAAGGATGTATACCGATGTTTTATTGATTATGCAAAAGCATTTGATAAAGTATGTCACAAAGATCTGTTGGAAGTGCTAGGTAACCTTAACATATTTGGGAAGACTATTAGAATAATCCAGAACCTACACTGGCAGCAAACCAACTGTATACAGATAGAAAATGAATTCATTAAATATACAAACATAGAAAGGGGTGTGAGACAAGGATATATCATCTCACTGGACTTATTAAACCAAGACAGTAAAGCTCTATTGCTACTTCCATGGAAAGTCTTATTCCTTACTTCCACCCGGCCTCACCTTCATGGCTAGGACCCATGAGGCCTGACCTTCACATCTAGGACCCTAAAGGCCACCTACATTGTAACAAACCATCCACATTCCCTCTGTACTCCATCAGTGAGAAGTAAGTTCCACTCAAACAGCTTCTTCCTGCGAACCACTACACTGTGGAACAGACTCCCCGGAGGGTTTTTCCCCCAATCACTACAATCTTAACCTGTTCAAGTCCAGAGTTAACTGCTATCTTCCCCTCCTACCCATATAAACTACCCCTTATTGCAACCCTCTACCTCAAGTGGCCCCTGGGGCTTTGTATAGGGCGAACCTTCTGTAAAAACAAAAGATCCTGAGAGAATTAAAACTTCTACCATTCAATATTGATAGCCACAATTTTAACAACATAAGATATGCAGATGGCACATTGTTGATAGCAGACATAGAATGGAAAATAGAGGAACTCCTGCATAAAGTAGTGAAGGAAAGTAAGACAAAAAAACTAAACATTAATTGCAAGAAGATAGAATGTATGGATGTTGGCAAAAGGAACAGCTGAACATGCAAATTACAAATTGGAGATACCGAAATCGAACAAGTATAACAATTTAAATATCTGGGAAGTGTTTTAACAGAGGATGGAAAGTGCAACACCAAAATCTGAAGGCACATTGGGATAGTGAAAGATGCCTTCCAAAAGCTAAGCAAAATATTAAGAAACAGAAAACATTTCATTAGAAACAAAAAGAGTACTGAACTGTTATGCAATATCAGTATATATGGCAGTGAATGCTGGACAATCACCTAACAGATGAAGAAGAGACTTAAAGCAACAGAAATGCAGTTCTACAGAAGGATACTGAGAATACCATGCACTGAACACGTGAGCAACAAGAAAGGTTTAGAGAAAATGGAAACAAAAAGGACACTTAGAGCAGCATCAGAAATTCACTAGTCAGTATATATTGAGGTCAATTTGTTGATAAGACAATTTCTCACTGATATCAGTAATAATTGGTGTATCCTTGTTGATTTTAACAATACTTGTTGTATCAACAAGGCCATGTGATGTTTATAATGTAAATTTGGTTCATAACTGGAGTTTATCTTGAACATTCCTGATTGAAATTACTCACAAAGTAAAAATCAAAACAATTACTCAAAAAAAAAAAAACAATTTGCATATAATTTTCTCATACATATTTGGCCTTTCACAAACACATTTAAATATATGCATCCACTCAAATAACCCAACTAAGGTCCGTACCAATTTGATAATTTGTTTGAATTTCTGGAATAATAGGTTGATTTTGTTGGCTTCAATCTGTTTTCAATGACTGCTAAAAATATCCCCTCCCCAAATTTATAGACAAATCATACAGATGGAGGCTGGGATTTCTTCCTCGTCAATAAGATAGGCCACTTGGTCTTGTGAAATGAAGATGGAATTAAACACCAAGACAATCAAACATCAAATGACAAACAAATGTTTTCTGAGTTGGAGGATCTGTGTATCCTCCAGGTTAATAAATTAATCCTTTGAAAATAAATATTTAACACTTTTCAGCTAACAGGTTGCATTCCTGTCGACAATAAAAAAAAAACATGCTTTGTGATCCCTTTGAAAAGTATTTGAAAAGTATTTAAGTCCCTAGACAGACAAAAGCAGTAAGGAGATAGAGATGGCAACATATGACAGCAGTTTACAATGCACACAGCTTCAAAGAGATTCCCTTAGTCATTCACCCATATTCCTTACCAAGCTACATCACACTTACACTATCCTTCTCATTTTCTCCCTTGTCGCTTTAGCAGCTCAGATTGAGGAATTGGAGAGCTGAGTTCAAATTCCAGTTGAATCCATTACATTCACTTACATGCTAATATCCTTGGGAAAGGTATGAATCCTCTCCCCCCCCCTTCAGCTAAGGGTAAATAGCAGGATTGAGTTCTATAGCCTTGGATGGCAACTGGTCTACCGCAGAAAGAAATGGCAACCTACTGCAGAAAAAAAATCTGCCTCGTCAGTCATGTATCAAAAGATACTTGATCGCCTAAACATATATCACGCATAGCACATAACTGACTGATGTGAAGAAATCACATTTCTTTTCATCTTAACAAACAAGGAACTTTAACACTCATACATGTTGAGAAAAATTTAGTTGTAAAAACACAAGAATAAAAATATTTTATATTTAAAAACCTTTCTTGCCTTTTTCTTTGTTATGGGTTGACTCAAATCTGAAACAGTCTTATCCATCATATTTTTGTTCTTTCTTGTCTTGAAGTCAAAATGCTACAATCACTTATCTGTATCCCTTTTGTGTGTAATGTAATGGAATAACCTGTCACCCCCCATGAGTGACTACACTATAGGTAGTAACTACCTATAAGTATCTGTAAGTCAACGGACTACAGGGACTAGCTGGGATCTGTTCCAGCTGTGCTGTCAAACCCTCTGCCTTCAGGCAGAGAGGAACCCAGACGAGACTGTGCCGAAGGGCAGGGTCTCATCCGGGGAGGTAAACAGACCCAAACCCATTTATGCAGGTTCTACGGGGAATTTTTGGCCGAGCCTACAGGCTCGGATGACCCACGTTAAATTCGGCCCAGGAGGGGTTGTAAATATTGACTAACTGGAATCTGTTGAGTACAACTCAGACTTACGTGAGAACTACCGACCTATTTATAGTAGCACTCACTACTGGACCTTATGCATAACTGTTATCTTTATTCTTATTGTAAAGGTTTATTGTAGTGTGTGAACACCATTCTTACTTTGTGAACTTTTTACCTTATTACTTGCTTATATTCCTTAGTATTATTTTGCCCTGTTCTTTTTCTTTCTCTTGTTATTGTTTACTCAAAACTTTGTCAGTTCTGTTTGTTGGGCATTTCTGCCAATTACACTTAACCATGACCTACATACCTTATTTATATTTGGACTATTGTCCTCATCTTTGATGTTATCAAAACTTTTCAGGCCTTCTTCAGGTGCTTGTTGTTCCAGGTAAATTTCAGGGAATTTTGAACTAAACCCTTTATTTAGGTACCTCCACTAATTCAGTATACGTAAGGTTTAAAATGAATTTTTTAAAATGGAAAAGCTTTCTTGAAGCTTTCATTTTAGCTTTAACTGAAAGCTAAAGGTGTATTTCAAACAGAAGTTATATTGATCGGAATTGATTTTCTTTTTCAGTAAAATCAGTAACAATGGCCATTTTGACACATTTGTAAACAAAAGTTAATACTTGGTTTTAAAAATCTTGCAAAAATAAAATATATATTTCTGAAACGTTATTTGAGGAAAATTAGTAAATTTTAAGTTAAATTAATCTGATTTGAAACAAATATTACTTATAACATAAAATGTTGTATACAAGCTTTCTTAACCATGGGATCGTGTTTTTCTGACATGTTAACTGATTTATTGACAGCCAAATGACTGGTGAACATGTTCATAGCTAAGTATGGTGGAGCAGACAATAAAGTTTATGAGGGTTTTTCCCCCCCCATAAGGGGGTATAACCCTTAAAACATGTGACCTTTTAATGATAGGTTTGAACATCCATACTTAGAAATTCTACACATATATCACACATACAAAATCAAATTGAAATTCTTTTAAAAATATTCGGGGTTGTCACATTGTAAAAAACTTTACAATATATTATTAGTAAATATAGTTTTACTTAATGTTACACCGGCCTTTCTAACACAAGGGAATTACACCGGTTCTCACTATATATAGTGCCAGTAATACCTACCCGGTGTGTAAGCAGCGACAGTACTACAACTGCCTAGCTGAGTAGTACCCGTTTCCTACCTTTGTATCTGTGATGTTAAATACACTCGTTCCTTAAACCAAACACGACTTGATTTTCTTCTTTTTACTATTGTGCCACGACACAACAGATTGGCGACGTCGGAATCGAAACGTCGAAGACACCTGCTGAGGTCATGTTCGGACGCAAGGTTAGATCAATTTTCCACAAGTTGTTACCAAACCAGGATAGGCCAAACCTCAAAAAACCGATAACAAAAAAACGGTATAAAGTTGGCGAAAGAGTCTTCTACAAGATTCATAGAAATAATAGGACCTTTTGGGAGTCCGCCACTATTGAGAAACAAATAGGCAACATGGTCTATATGATTAAGGGACCAGATTTCATGCACAAACGTCACACTAACCAAATCCGGAAAAGATACTCGAACAGTGAGGTGACCAGATCGCCCGAGGAGGACATCATGGACACAGTGTTTGATACTTTTCAGGTGCCCATATCAGAGACAGCTCCTGAGAATAGGAGGTCAAAAAGAAAACGGAAATCAACGGAGTTGATTAGGGTGAACCCAAAACAAAAACGTTATTAATCCCCAGACAGGATATTTTCAAAGGGGGGGTGTTACACCGGCCTTTCTAACACAAGGGAATTACACCGGTTTTCACTATATATAGTGCCAGTAATACCTACCCGGGGTGTAAGCAGCGACAGTACTACAACTGCCTAGCTGAGTAGTACCCGTTTCCTACCTTTGTATCTGTGATGTTAAATACACTTGTTCCTTAAACCAACCTCGACTTGATTTTCTTCTTTTTACTATTGTGCCACGACACAACACTTAATAACAATATTTCCTAAGAGTTATCACAATGAAACTGAATTTTAAGTGATTTAAAAATCTTTATAATTTATTCAATTTAAAATTGTAAAAAATGAAAACAAATCTTGTAAAAATTCATTTTTTATCGAAAATTTTTTTCCTTCAGACACTATTGTCTTTAATATATATTATTCGTAAAAATAATTAAAAGTTTCTCTAATTAAGTAATGTCTTAGTTTTATTGCATTTTTTATTTTTCAATTCAGAACAGATTTTTCATAAGATAGGATCTGATTTTGCAAAGTCAGTGATTTAAATTCTTCAAAAAATTCTGCTTTTAACTAATAAAGCCACTAAATTTATCATGTTGAATTTCTCAAGTTTGTATAAAATTAAGTAAGGGAGTGAAACACATGTAAAAAAAAGATATATATTTTTACCAAGATTTTCTAATAAAACAAATTTGAAAAATAATTTAATTCATTTGTGAATAAGTCCTGAAAATTTAATTAAAATCAAACAGTTATTTGATTTTTGCAAGAATTTCCAAATTAATGTGTCCGTCACCATAAAAAAAGGCTAAAATTTACTATGCTAAAAGTTAGTAGAACTGCTGATGCAAGAAAAACAAGATATTTAATCAAAATTTTGAATGTTCTAAAAAGGAGTAAAAAATTTAATTAAATAATAAAAAATACTTTGATCTTTCCTCTTAATAATAACAAAGATATTGATGATAAAACTATGTTTTCATTACATTTGAAGCATGTTTTCATCTCAGTATGCTGAGTTTTTAGTGATTTTGTAGAGGTACCAACCTTTATTTAATCTACACCAGCAGACTATTTTTGTTCTTCTGTCCATGTCTAGAGATGTCTTGTTCTTGTTTAGTACTGCTCGGTTATTGCTCATGTTGTTTCCATTGAGTCTAAATCTGAACTACCAAGCCCAGGAATTGCTTATAATTACTAAATCACCAAATTTGTGAACCCTGAATTCATTAAATACCCTTAAGTTTACCTGGATGAACAAACACCTGAAGAAGTCTGGAGGGCACAATGGTTGAAACATTGTGATAAAACAAAGACACGGTCAAGTGGAAATGATGTAAATTCCTCAAGGTTTGAAGCGGCAAATATTTATTTGTAGCATGAAAGTAATGGCTTACATTGCTAAACAAAACGTAAATATTGTGTGTACTCTCAGTAGAGCGAAACAAGTAACATGGGCAAGCTTTTTTATTGGTTTGGTTTGTTTTACGGCATATCAACTTCAATGGGTCATTTAATGCCAACAACTTTTTTTTCCTGGTAATATTTTTGTTTTGTCAAAAATTTATTTCTGGTAATATTTTTTCCTAAAAAATGTATAGCTGGTAATAATTTTTTGTCAAAAACATATTGCTGGTAAAAGTTTTTTTTTTCTTCAAAAATTTATTTCTGGTAATAATTTTTTACAAAGTATTTCTGGTATAAAAACCTATTTTACACTTTCATAATGCTTTTTACCTCAGTTTCGTGGTTAACTATTTGCCCATAGCTGGGACCCTAACAGGTGCTACCACCCTGAGTCAGGGTGGACCTGGGAAGACCAGCAATTAAGATGAGGTTCTACGCTCCTCAAAGCCTCCTTATCAGAGGCCTTGTTGTTGGACATAGTTTATCGTCTTACCCTGGATGCAGATGTAGTTTATCGCCATACCCAGGATGGGCTTTTTTCATTGAGTCAATTTGTTTGGCCAATCATAAGCATCCCAAGTATAAATGATGCATAGGAGGAGGGGCATAGTCAACATTTGATAATTTTGCAGCAATACACGCTTAAAGGTTTTAGGCAGTTTTGATCAACATTTCTTTTCATGGTTAACCGTAAGGAATTGTAAATGTAGAACTACCTTATACTTAAGTAAAATAATAATAACAATAACAATATTTATTGCAAGAAATATCAAGTTTTACGGAAACATTGTTGACAATTATGTATTTAGTTACATAAATAAAAATATTATAAATTTTGATGCTATATTCAATTTGTTGTTAGGCATTTTTCATTTTCTCCTTTATTATTGGCAACATTTTAGAATATTTTGGTTGCAATACTAAGTTTCCTGAGTTGAACAAACTGGTGCTATTTTGTTTATGCTTTGTTACCTCTCTTTTCCATTGTTGTTTTTAGATTGCTTTCTTCCAGACATTTTGATAGGCAATAGCAAAATTCTGAAATTTAGAAAGATCTTATTCCATTTCAAAAGTAAAGCCTGTAAAAAGGGATATTTTAAATTAATATACGAACAAAAATAAAATGTTTTTCACAAAAAACCTTAATGATTTCACTATAATTATGTAACAATTCAATGTAATAATATTCCGCAGACAAATCTACGGTTTATGTTATGTCAGCTCATTGCATGGTTACGACCTATAAACCTAAAATGAGCTTGAAATATTGTATAATCAGCTCTAATTTTTTGTAAAATACTTGGATAGGATATAATGTATAATTTGCAGGAAAAAAGCACTTTTCGTTTTTTTTGTTAAATATGCACCTCCTCTGCCAAATGTGTCATAAACTCTTGCTTTTTGAGAGGTAGGTGTATTTTGATTTTTGTTTTTGTTTGTCAGGTAGTGACCTGATTTATTCATCTGAAGCAGGGCAATAAAGCCACTAAGATGCAAGGTGTTACTAAATGTAATATGAGAAAAAGAAAGATATTGTTAAGGAAAGCAAACAATAAAAGAACAGGAATTAAAAAGAAGATAATGACTGATATTGCATTTAAAGTTTTGAGGATAAAAGTTGACTGGAAAGCAAGAGGCCGGAAGAGAGTTCCACAAGTGAGAAGTGTGCGAAAAGAAACTCTTAGCATAAAACTTATGGTCACATCTAGTAATTTCAATTGTAAAATGATGAAACTTAACTGCCAATCTAGTACAGTACTTAAATTTGTAAAGTCGAGGTACCAAAGAGGAAAGTTCATCAGAACAATTACCATGAAATTATTTATAGAAAATGCACAGGGAAAATATGTTACAGCGGTGGAAAAGTGACTGAAGCCGACATTGCCAGATCAGGACCAATAACATTACAGATTCTTCTTTGGATTTTATCAAGAATTTCTAAATACATAACAGAAACACTTGATCAGATGTGGCAGTAATATTCAATGCATGGGAAAATGGTAGACTTATAAATGTGTAAGATAATTTTTCTCACCAGAATCTATCAAGCAAAACAGAATGAACCAATCAGCAGCAGACTTAGCAATTGATTCAATATAATCTTTCCAATTCATGTCAGCAGAAAACTGTAGTTCGATAAGGCACAATGGGTCAGTTTCCTGAAGGTTAGCATTAGCCATACTGATGGAAGCTTCTTTAAAATGATTAAGAGTCCATCATCTGACACAGATAAATTTTAACTTGCTGATTTTGACCCTTATTGACCATGACTTTCAATCATCTGCCATTTTTATTTCTTTTGCTCACAATCTGTCATTATGCATAAACCATCTTTATGATACATTATGTTTGTTGTGCATGACCCTGTTGAAAACATCAGAAAATCTGAGACCACATACATGATTATCAACAGTGTTAGGTTCGATCAGGTATGCATGCTTCTTTCTTTCCAAAGCAAAACATCCAACTGACATAAAACTTGGTTTTATCTTGAATCACATTTCATTAGATAGTAAACATCTTTTTTTTTTCTTTTTTGCTTCTTCCCATCCTCAGTACTGAGGGTTGGGGTCCATGGAAAACTTTTTTTGTTTTTGAATTCAAAATTGTCATTCTTCTAAACCGTTTGCTGACTATGACTAGGAGTTCAATCTGCAATGCTATTTAACCCATAATGGGAGATGGATTCATAACTTTCTGTAAAGTATTTGTGCATAAGTAAATTTGGCTGGAATTCAAACATGGCTCTGATTTTTCATTCTGTGTCGTTATTCATTACACCAGCCACAAATCCTTTTTTTCATCGATTCTCAACTGGAAAAAGGAGATGTTGATGGACCCTGAATCCTCTTATGACCATTACTTGGAAGCAGACCAGAGCTGAAGATCCTCTGCTATCATTACAAAGAAGAAGAGTTGATCATTTTAAGTGTTGTCATCATGATAACCGAGGAAGCCCATCTACCCCAGTTTTGAAATCAGAGTAAAACTTCACCTAGACAGACTGACAACTCAGCCTAACAAGCTCTGTCTACCCATATTCCAAGGGTTAGTGAACTATGGAAGGCAGGAATATTCAACTCTCTGGCATTTAATATATCCACACACCTGAATTAATCATCATAGTATCACTAAATATAACCAAGTAATTTTATGTGTAATGTACAGCAAGAGTGTGATGGAAACACTTAACTGATTGCTCTTCCAGCAACTATGAGAGTAATAGGTAGAGAGAGGAAAGAGATGGGAGGTAACAAAAATAACACTGCCTTAGAAACCATAGCAATTTTAGGAACAAAATGCCCATGGGACCAACTTCACAAGACACTGTCTTGTCAACTGCTGGTTCTCCCATTGCTTTTATTAGCACGAGGCATCTTACAAAGACCATTGCAGAGAGGCTTGTATCAAGACATGCCAAGCTGTCCTGGTGCTAACAGGAAAAACCCAGATGTAACTGCACATAATCCGGATCCTCTTTTGCATCTGTATCAATGCGTATTTGCCACATTTTATTAATAAAGGAAATAAATATTCAAAGACAAAGCTCCAACTATTAGAAATGCTTCAACAGAGGCTATTAGTTTCAAAAGTAATATGATCCCAGGGCTGGATTAAGGTCAGTTAATGACATAGGCATAAGCTAACAATGGTGCCACTTTGGTAACTGTGATGAAATAAAAAGAAAAACGGCCACCAGCGAGTAAATTCGAGCTCTCCCAACTGGTAATCCAACCTCTAGTCGTTCCGTCTCAAAATCGCACAAACAGACTTTTCCAGCCGCCAACCGGGAACGTCACTCCAAGCTTCTGTCGAACTGGGAAAAACTAGGTGCTTTTATATTTGTCCATATACCCATAATCCCTTGCGTCTTCATGTGATCCCATATTTCATTCCGTCTCTGTCCCATAATGCATTGCATATTCATTGCATATAAAGGCGATGCAAGTCTCCCCTTATTCTTTTATGTTATCTGGCCGAGGACGGATTACGGCAGAGCGGTAAGTGCTTTCTTTTTTTCTCCTTCATTTCAACTGCAGTAGCCCTACATGCTAAGCAAATACGGGCTCTTTTTTGGCGGGGAAAAGCAAGTCGGAACCAGTTGTGCTCGTCCCAGGTTCTGCCTCATCATGTCTGCCACAGTAACTTAATTTAATAACAATATATTTATACTAGAAATACCTGTGAAAATTTCATGGTTTTCCTATTTTAATATTCTGATGAATCCTAATTCGTAAGATTGAATAAGCTCATGGCGAGTTCTGCGACAATAAAATATCCATAGAAATTTCCCTATCACATCGTTAAATATTTGAGCTTAACAACTTAAATGAAAAGATTTGAAATTGATAACTTTTTCTATTTCACTGAAACAGCCATTACTTCTTTACTTTTCTCACTGAAACCAAGTAGCTCTCTGGTATGTCTGGTGTCTGTTCTGTATTTCCACTGCTGAAATAGTCAATTGTTTATGAGGTATTGGCAGGGTGTAACGATTGTACTAACTAATGGTGAGACAAGATGAATTATCGTTGTCAGCACCCGCTCACATCTGATCATCAGGATCGTCATCCTTTCTCTTTCTCGTCCCTGGTGACAGTGGTGGAGAAGGCTGTGAATCAAAGAGAGTTTGACAAAGCCATTCATGTGAATTTGATTTTGGTGGATAACTTTCTGCAATGGAGAAGCTCACAAATTGCCAGAAATGCCTCCCTCACGGCTCACAGGGGATTCAGATAGGCAAGCAGAAATATAATAAGATCTTAAAATATCTACTTCTTTATGTTGTGAATCTAAAGTAATTTAATTAATGAGAAATTTACAAACTTAGTTTTTATTTCATACAACAGGGATTGTATGAGACGTTAAATTAGACGCATTTCATTAATACGATAAGAATTTGACCAAGAGACTGAAGGAGAGGTCATGGAATGAACTTGGACAATTTCACTTATTCACAAACTTTCCTGAATGCTTATAAAATAATATCATTTCCACTGGGTAATTTGTCCTTTTATAAACCTAAAAAGGATTACAAATTTTCTTGGTTTACAACCCAACCACCCCAATGAAAAATAAAAATAGAATAAGTAACAAATAGGGATAAATACTTTTCCCAAAATGTTTAACGTGGATTTACACTCCCTTATTACAAGTGGGGTAATAAAGAGGTCTCAGCCTGAACAAAATGGGATTCTTAAAAAAAAAGTCTGATGTTAGCCAAGTTTTGAGAAGCAGGTCAGGTTGAGAACTTTTCAGCATCCCCTTGTATATACTGTCTTGAGTTAGAGTCATGCATTTAAAAAATAAATAAAACAGTTATTTGAACTTCTTACATAGTGTATTGTCAATTATTACTAACTTTTGACAAGTATTTTTTTTTCTCAACTTACATTCAGTTGCTTTTTATTGCAATTCCCAGATTAATATCTGCTTCTTAATGGTGGACCAGTTTAGTGATAACATGGCAGGTCTTGTATAACTAGAAATTTTCATGTCAATATTTTTAAAAATTACCATTTTTTCAGTATCTGTCTATATTTCTGAGATGAGGTAATATGTACACTATTTACATTATTCGGACTATTGTCCGAATCTTTGTCGCCATATTTATTACAAAGTTTCGGCTGTTGTATGCTCCGGCCTTCTTCAGGTGGTTGGAATGTTGAACTGAAACCTTTATTTCACTCACTGGGGTAGACTGTTCTAGTTCCACGTGCGATGTTTAATGGATGTCAGTTATCAGTTATCTCCTGTTAATTCCCCTCTCAAAGTTCTCCACCACCTTAACCAGGTATTGAACTCACACTCTTTGGGTCCTGTCACTGGATCTAACCAACGCCTTTATCCACTGTGCCATGTGTCCTCAAGGACACATGGCACAGTGGATAAAGAAAGAACTTTGAGAGGGGAATTAACAGGAGATAACTGATAACTGACATCCATTAAACATGGCATGTGGAACTAGAACAGTCTACTCCAGTGAGCAAAATAAAGGGTTCAGTTTGACATTCCAACCACCTGAAGAAGGCCAGAGTGTACAATGGTCGAAATGTTGTAATAAATATGGCAACAAAAATAAGGACAATAGTCCGAATAATGTAAATAGTGTACCATTTTTTCACCAGTAGAAATGTCATAAAAACAGTTCTTGGTACACAGTGACATCTCTTTATGTAAGAATTGTTTTTCTGCCATATTTCCATTAGGAGAGACATTGTCTCATTTGACAAGAGTAACATCTTCATTTTGTTAGAAAATTTTAAACTACGTCTTGAACATTCAAAACATGATTAAAAAAAAACACAAAAACAAGATGTATCAGCAAAGGCCAAGCAGTCAGCCTTGGACACATCTGTATGTGCTGCATCTATAACTCACAATAACCATGATTTTCAAATTTATCATCATAAACAGTCTAGCAATACTTGTTGCAATACCCACCAATCAGCCTCTTTAGTGGTATTAGCAAACTCTTCGAGTCTATTTCCAGAAAGTTGGTAGTTGTGTACTTCAGCAGAAACAACCACCTTAGCAACAAGCAGTAAGGGTTTTGCTGTTCTAGGTCCACTGCTGATGTTTTAACTGTTATCCACAGAATCAGTGAAGTGATAATCAGTAATTGCCTTAGATATCTCAATGGATCTTGATAAGGTGTGGCAAAGGAAGTTGCTACACAAAGTCTCCAGTGATAGCATTTCTGGAACAGTCTATGCAATTATCAAACCTTTTCTCTAATAAGGTCTATGAAGGTCATTCTTAATGGCCAGTCTTCTGAATCACCACTAATTAAACTCTGAGTTTTCTCTAATCAAAATGAATCGTAATGGGGCTCCCTGCTTTACGTGTCATTTGGGATTCAGTTTCACTCCAGACTTCAAATGGAACTTATATATACGATCTGTTGCTAATGACACAGGGGGAGAAAGGATCATCTCATTCTCTTGCTTCAAAAAGTACTGAACTCCTTCTGACATGTTTAATGTTCACACGAGTCAGATTAGATTAAAAATGGAGTTTCTCAATGCTCACTATTTCCTGCCTTGATAGAGTACAAAATCACTTATGCAGCTTTGTTGGGAAGGACTTACTTTCCTCTCTAAAATCTTTTCCCCCACAGACACAAAGTCATGAGTATATTGCTACTCTGCCACTGTCTATATTTCTGAGATGAGGTATTACGTACACTATTAACAGTCTAGTCCAGTGAGCGAAATAAAGGGTTCAGTTCGACATTCCAACCACCTGAAGAAGGCAGGAGTGTACTACGGCTGAAACGTTGTGATAAACATGGCAACAAAGATGAGGTCCGAATAATGTAAATAGTGTACTCTGCCACTATTTCCATGGTGAATGTTGAGACAAGCTTCATTCTTTAATTCCACCAGGTCAGACCTTTTTCAGCAAAGACCTGCCAATGCTACATACACCATCAAATCACCCTCGTTTCCTCCAATTGTAAGGAAGTTTTACTCAAACAGTTTCTTCTCCAAGAACTGGTATTTTGTGGGGAAGACCCTCCCCCATGGATACTTCTCTGAACACCATAATCTTAACATCTTCAGGTCAAAGTCATTATCTATCCTCCTTATCCTCATATTTGTCACTTCCTACCACCTCCTCTTACACACCTCATTCAGTAACCCTGTATCATTAATTCTTGAGTCTTGTGAACTTTAGTATAAAAAAAAAGTTAAAATAATATATCAAACAATTAAACAGTAGATAATGCTAGTGAAAACTGTTACTCATTGAAATATTATCTTTTATCTATATAAACAAGGTCATTGTTCTGAGTATGCTGACCTTCAGGATTATTATTAATTTTATTTTGTCTGATACATATTTACTGTTGGTAACATTTGTCATAGACTAATGAAGAGAGAGTTTTTTCCAATTTTGGTTATTAAAAATAATTGTAAAAAAAAAAATGCAAAAAGTAACAATTTTCTGGAAATTATTTTAAAAAACCAGAATATTTTAGCTTTGCAATAGAAAAACAATTTTAAAAAATTTTATATAATTTATTTTGTCCTAGCAACACAAATTTCTCTGGTGACAAAGAAATGAAGTCACAGATATCCGTTATAACTGACAAATTCAGCAGAAAAAGAAAAAAGTGGGCTAGGAGAAGATCTGGATTAATTGATTTGATTTCATGGCTTATCAACCTTTTGCAAAAAGTAAAAAAATATTTTTAGATTGTAAGAATTTTTTTTTTAGATAATTATAATTTACTGATACACATCCTACTAATTAACCCATAGCTGCGGGGAGAAGAGGTGGATTCATACTTTTCCATGGGTATCTACATGTAAGTGAATATAAACCCAACTGGAAATGGAACTCGACTCTCCGATTTCAAATTCCAGGTCATTATCCATTACACCACCTTCACATCCAAGCTTACAGCACCTGGTATTCTCAAGCAGTCACCCATCCAGGTACTGACCAGTCTTGACATTGCTTAACTTTGGTGATTGTATGAGAACCAGTGTTTCAACATGGCCATAAGGCCAGGAAGATCTTGAAATGGCTAGTAAAACATCTTGGATTTACAGGTTATACCTCTTAATTCAGCAACATTGGGGCCTAGCTATTGCCAAAGTTTATAAATACTGGAAAACAGAAATTAACCCTTCAAACAACATGCCTAACTGCAAATTTTTCTCATCCATTGAACATACACATTACCGCTTTATCGAAACAAATTAGTAATGGTCATTAGCCATTTCCTTACAAGGAACCATTCGGCATTCATTGTCAAAGCAGGCAGCACCGTTTTCGGTTGAAATTTATAAAATATTTCAGGAAAATAGGTTTCTCAAGTCCAGTAGCTGTTATTGCTCTTTCCAGTATTGATGGGATTTTCCTTCCTAACCTTTTGTTTAACATAGTGTGGAATGCTAACATTTTGATTATTTCATTATTTTTCTATCCATTTTAGTTGTTGCTGCTGTTGGTAGTCTTCAAGTGATGTGATTTCTGAGTAGCCTCAACAAATTATTGAACAATATAAAGTGAATTATTTTTCAAGTTCTTATATAATCAATTTCAGCAGTTTATAAACTTTCAGTAATTTTTCTAATAATGTAAAAAAACAATATATTTTCACTATCTATATAAATTGTAATGATTGGCAGTAGTAAAAACTAATTTAGAAGATTTCACAAAAAAAATTGATAAATAACTGGGCACTACATAAATTGACTGGTCTGCTTGTAAAAAATGTAGAAAAATCTGGTGGGGAATAATTTTTTGAGATTAGCATTCATAATCGGGTCCATTGCTAGGTTAGCTGCTAAGAAAATTAGATTATTGTGTGGTGTTAGACAATTTTTTGCTCCAGAATCTATCTTATATATCTATAAGTCTACCATTTGCCCATGCTTAGAATATTGCTGCCACATATGGTCCAGTGCTCCTGCTATATATCTAGAAATCCTTGATAAGATCCAGAGAAGAATCAGCAATATTATTTTATTGAAAATCATGTTTCATTTTTTTGAAACAAAAAAAAATCAAACAAAATAAGAAAAAGAATCACTTATTGGAAAGGATTCAGTACATCAGGACAGTACTTGGAAGCAGCTTGACCTGAGAGAGAGATCTCTGTCAAGTTAAACCCAACATGGACGAGAACATGATCGAGAACTGCGTGCATTCCATCCCATGCAGTTGTGGCAAAGAATACAAGTGTGAAACCAGCCACCCCCTAAAAGTAAGGTGGGAGAAACGCTGAAAAGCAAGGGTGAGACAATGTGATCAGTCATTTGGAGGGAAAAGGATAGCCAGCAGCCCCTGTGGGATGAAGTAAAAACACTAGACAGCAAATAATACTGGGCAGTCAGACATCTGAAAGAACCAGAACATATGCTAGATTATGATGACCCCCCTTAGGAGGCCTAGCATCGAAATAAATAGGAGTATTAAAGAAATGATAGCAAGGTTTCAACAGCAGCCTATGGTACCTAAGTGCAGTATTAGAATTTCATTAGAAACAAAGAGTACTGAACTGCTACATGATATCAGTCCTCCTATATGGTAGTGAATGCTGGACATTCTCCTCCTAAATGATAAAGAGACTTGAAGCAACAGAAATGTAATTCTACAGAAGGCTGCTGAGAATACCATGGAAGAGACATACTTAACATCAGGAACAATTGAAATTTCTAGGGCATATAATGAGGAAAGAGGTCAGGAAAATTTGATACACACAGGACATATTGAAGGCAAGAGGGGCAGGAGAAAACAATGCATAACCTACCTAGAAAGCTTGAGTAAATAAATGGCAGAGGAAAATTTAGAAGTGATAAAAAAGAGAGAAATTTTATTATGAGCTGTGAAGGAGAGAAAATTGTGGAGATCCATGATTGTCTATATCCTGAAGGGACACAACACATTAAGAAGAAAAAGACTAGATTGGCAGCAAAGGTTTCATCATTTTACACTTGAAATGGTTAAATGTAACTGTATTCTTTACAGACAGATCCCTGTTGTTTTTTTCTCTTAAATTCCACATATGATTAGCTAGTTTGGTAGAGTACCTAAGATTTGCTAGCTTAAATGACGATCTACAGTTGTACCATCTATGTCTGAAAGTACCTTCCATACACCCTACGTCCTGGGTACGACGTTAAACTGCATCCAACAGCAAGGCTTCTGATCGGGAGGTTTTGAGGAAGCGTGGAACCACCTCTTAATTGCTGGTGTTCCCAGGTTCACCCTGACCCGGGGTGGTAGCACCTGTTGGTGTCCCAGCTATGGGCAAATAGTGAACTTCCAGGTCTTTTCCAAACTTCCAGGTCTTTTCCAGCACATTTCTTTTTGAAAAAATATTATTACCAGCTATACGTTTTTGAAAAAATATTATTACCAGCTATACGTTTTTGAAAAAAAATATTACCAGCTGTGCTTTTTTGGAAAACAATATTACCAGCTATACTTTTTTTGGAAAACAATATTACCAGCTATACTTTTTTTGGAAAACAATATTACCAGCTATACTTTTTTGAAAAACAATATTACCAAATATACTTTTTTGAAAAACAATATTACCAAATATACTTTTTTGAAAAACAATATTACCAAATATACTTTTTTGAAAGGAAGGAAAAGAAAAAAAAAGAACCTTTTCAGCATTAAATGGCCCAACGAAGGTCGATATGCTGGTTAAACAAACAAACTAAACATACACCCTATTTACATTTTATTTTGGCCATTAATATCTGTTACTTCTGCTTTATAAATTATAGCTTCTGTTTTACAAGCTCCATTTAATGGATGTCTATTCTTGTTTCTGCAGTTGCATAAATTACTGGTGTTATTTTGGTACACATCAACTTAAGATTTCTGGCATTTTGTTTATTTATTGTTTCTAAATTACTAGTGCAACTGTAGCTTAATTTAACTGAGTTTTTATTGAATATCTTATGTAATTCTGAATTTTGGGGGAAGTGTTTAGTAAGCAACTTGAAAAATAATTTACCTATTTTACATTTTACCTCTAAGTTAAAAGAGAGGTTAAACCAACAAATAATATTTTTTTCTTTTCCTTGAATTGTCCTTTGTATGTTACTTAATTTGTTGAGGTTTAAATTCTAATTTAGTTTTGTGACCCTCTATTTTTAAGTTCTTCTCATATTCTTTCTTTTTATCTTCAAAAATTATTTTACTAGAAGAGTTTCTGGATAACCTAGATTATTTCTTTAGGGATGTGCTTTATTATGTTCAGAGTGTGGTTGGATCTAATATTTACATATTTTAATTTTGTGTTCAATTTCATGTATGGGGAGACACTACCAGCTTGAAGATTTAATTCTACGTCCAGACAGTTAACAAATTTTTTTTATTCATTTTGCCTTCTATTTCAAATCTGAGCCTTTTGAAGAGTTTAAAAAGTGGTTTTCTAATAGTGTCATTAGTTCTTCTCTTGTTTGGTGCTATCATCAGACCATCATCCCTATACAGGCCATGATTGTTTTTATAAACAATTTTGTTAATTTCATATAATATATGTAGACCTATTAAATCCCAAATTTCAGCTCCATCAAACGAACAAATAGATTTGTGGCAATGTAAAATTATTTCTGTTTGATCAGGTGTTATGTTTACAAAGCTTTGGTTGAAGTGCAAAGCCTCCAACAGGTCCTTTTTCAGATATAGATTGGTAAAAGATTTTTAATATCGTATTTTATAAATACATATCTGTTATTATTTTTGATTTTGTGGAATCAAGAAATGCACTTATTTGTATGCTTCCATTGATTGGCTAATGTGGCAATTCATAATGAGTTGCATATTTTTACCAATATATTTTGGCTTATTTTACCCAGTTCAGTTTTAGTTAGGTTTATTAGATGAAAAAAAGGGTTATTTAAGAAGTCATCTTTATGGTCCTTTATGGCTAGAAATACTTGCTTGCTGCATAATATGTGAACCCTGTCGCTTATCCAGAGTTTAGCAATGATATTTTTTGCCTTCTCATTTATGCTTTTAATGTACGAGTCTGGTGCTTTCTTGCAAATTTTTGTGACTTCTTCATTTATTTTTTTTCTCCATAAGCCTTCGGGTTCATGGTATGAATATTCTTTGTTTTGTCGCCTTTAATAAGAATGTTTTGTACTTTTTATTATTTTTTTTACTTCCACAGTTAATAGTTTTTGGGAATTGCTATTAACTTTTGTAAATTTGATATTTTTCCAAGAAATATTGAAAAAAATTATTAAAAAAAAAAGCAAAACAATTTAAAAAAAAAAAATGCCTGCAAACATTTTAAAGATTTAGGAATGCTTATTTTCATGGTGGATGAACCTTGCCTGATTCTCAGCAACAAATCCACATTGACAGATGAAATCTGTTCTTACAGAGTTAAGATGGCGCCTCTGCTTAAGATTAGCCTGAAGGTCATCACCATGTGCGTGACTTTTCTTTTCAAGAGACTTTACAAGCTTTGGCTGTGTCTTCGCAGATTTTAAAATCAATGTTACTAGTGTTTGTTTTTATCCTTCACTTTATCATTGTAATACAAAAGAGGATGGTCGACAGGATGTTTGCTATTCCAATGTTGTCCATAGAATTGCTGTTTTGGAAACCTGGTATCATCCATACTTACCAAATTAAATTTCTCAGAATTTTATCTTAATAAGGAAAGTTATTATCACAGCTGTATTTGATTTCTGCACTATGTTATTCGTTATTCTCTCTCATATATATATATATATATATATACATATATATATATCTATCTTGAAAATACATTTCAATTGAGCACTGTTGAGTGATAAGCTAATTCTATAAACAACAGCCACCTGCACTAATGCAAAGCTCTTCAGTAAAATGAATGGAACACTTTGGCTGATTGGCATTTGTTTACATTTGTAAAAACAATACGCTAGATTTAGTTGTGTAACTCTACCGAGTGAAGATAGCTCTGGCTGACACCAAATTAGTTGTGTTTCAATCCTGGCTTGAGTCATTTGGAAGTCTAGTCACACTGAGGAGCTGTGATACAGCGAAACAGTACTGTCTGTGAATGACATAATAAATATATATATATATATATATATATATATATATTTAAACATATATTGTTAAATATAACAGACAATGAATGTTTATTATGTACTGTTCTAATGTTTGCTTTAATTTTGGGTGAAAATAAAGACAAAAATTGTCCAACATTTGGATATTTTTTATTAAGTTGATCCTTGATCTAAGCTTTCAGCTCATATGAGCCATCTTCAGAATGGTATAACGGACATTCTAACAAAGATATTTACCATCAAAGATAATATTTTGTTATGTTGACATAGAAGATTGCTATTCCATGACAATTGTCATGGAATAGCAGATGCAGTCCGTAAGTTCAAGATGCAGTTCTATGATGTCATACCACAAAAGAGGCCGAAATATTAACAACAGAACTAGATATCTAGATGCAATGTAATGTGTTGTGACTAGTTTGAAATGTAATTTTGTTAAATGTGGGTTGCTTTGTTTTAATGTAGATTGCCTCCAATATGTGAATATATGTATATATATATATATATATATATATATATATATATATATATAATTTTTATATATGGACAAAAACAACTTGCTCTACTTTTGATATCAAGCACTCTTGAATTAATGCTGTGAACATTAGAATTTATATTATTTTCATTCTCATTACATTTCCATATATATATATATATATATATATATATATATATATGTGTGTGTGTGTGAATGAGTGATACAAATAGAAGATTTGTGACTTAGCTGACTGATGTTGTATTCAGCACCTCTACTCAGTAATTTTGTAAATGAAGCCTTCTGTAATTGTTCAGTCCACTAAATCAGGTGGTTTCAGTAATATAAATATTGCACATTGAGTTCTGGTGGTGTTTATAAAATAATGATCAATGTATAATAACACCATTAAAATTCAATCATGCATGAAACTTATTTGAGCTACCAGTGGAATATATATATATATATATATATATATATATATATATATATATATATATATATATATATATATATATATATTTAAATTTTCTATGTTTATGAAGTAAAAGTGTTCAAAATTGGGGATAGCATGTTTGTAGATATAAGCCATGTGTACAGAAATCAACAATGCAAAATGACTGGCAGTTTCATATCTTAAGTGATCATTAGAACATTAAGGTGTGAAACTGACATTCATCATGCAAAGTTGACTTCTATGCTGATAGACACACACACACACACACACACACACACACATCAAAACACTCATCAGGGCTAAATGTTTGATCAAAAATTTGGTCCTGATGAGTGCTTTGATGCAAAAGTCTTGAGTTAGCTAACCAGATAGTTCACTTCAACTCTTCTTAATTTATTGAATATTATAACTGTAGTTATCTACTGAGTGCTTTTTGCCAGAAGTTCTGCGAACCTGAACAAACACACAAAATTCTCATAATTTCCATCTATTTTGTCATTTCACATTATATATATATATATGTGTGTGTGTGTGTGTGTGCCAATATATTGATAAAATAGGAAAGAACCATTAGATTGGTGATCTGAAGTTATTTAGTATTTTTGTTTTTATTTTAAAAAAACAGTGCTCGATACACGAGTAGAGCCTAGATTATAATTATTTTATTCAAAAATATGATTCCAACACTACACAGAAATTATCATATTTCAAAATCAGAAGCTATAAACTTGCAATTCAATTATAGAAATTAAATTAAAGTACTTAGTTCTCTTTCATTTTCAAGCAAATTTTTGAAAAATTTTAAGAAAGGCAAAGCCTTACAACAATTACAACAATATTTGCAACCTGTGCCAACAGGAAAAAATTAGTGATTATGACATTTCCAGATCCTAAGAACCTTTTAAACCAGAAATTTGTAGTCTTAAGTCCTTGCTTACATATTACAAAATTTTTCTTAAGCACATATGAGGCCGGATAAAAAAAAAAAAAAAAAAAAAAAAAAGTAATGTACATTTCGATTACCCACCCACCCAATACATTTACAATACACTGGCATTTCTTCCCTCCCCCCTTCTTCTTCTTCTCCTCCTCCTTCCTTCTTCACATCCTCCTCCTCCTCCCTTTCTATTACATCCAATGTTGTGCATTTATTTATTTTTGAAAATAATAATGTAGAGTTCATTAGTGTTTTAAAAAAATAAAGCATTAAAAGGTCATCATTTGATAAAAATCGCCTGAAGACACCATAAGGTTGAAAAAAGGTAATGGATTCAACTGACCTCCTGTTTTTAAAGTGTCTATATATATATATATATATATATATATATATAATTTTATAGTTGAAATGATTAAATGTGTCGCAGTTAGCTCCTCCTCAGTTTCTTTAATCCTCCAACAGGGGTCTCTCTCCCCTGACTATAAATACTGGCTGACCCTTCTCTCTCTCTTTTTCGACCCAGGCCTTGGGCCACTACCTCGCACGGAGACGAGGTAAAATCTTTCTTTTTCCACTTAGGCCAATATGTGACATCTCACAGATACAGCGTTTCCCATGTTCTGGGAACACGCTAAGGACAATACGCGTACGTACGGACACTCAACACACACACATAACTTCTTCATACAAAACACTCTGTAACCTTTCATGTCTTCATGTCATTGTAATTTGTTATTAATATATATTTGTTGCATATATGTATCGGTCTTGTTTGTTTCTTTATCTTCTTTGGACTCCATTAAAGTCCAACATTCTCATGTAGTTGGACCGGCCAGCAGGAAATCTTAACCCAGAGATAACATCCTCATCTTCACACATTCATCCCGCACGGTCCTCTACAAATGTAACCTGAAGTTCTATGCTAACAGTTTCTTCTCTCGCACTACTTGCTTGTGGAATTCTCTTCTGGCTTCTTGTTTCCCGATCAATTGTTATCTTCTCTTTCCTTAATTCCTGTTCTTTTATTATTCTCTTTTCTTAATATTGTTTTTTTTTTCTTCTTATATTTCTCTCATTCAGTAAACCATTGCATCTTAATGGCCCTCATTGCCTTGCTTGGGGTGACAGGATTTATATATATATATATATATATATATATATATATATATATATATATATATATATATTTTTGAATTGGACAATGTCCGACAATGGACGAACGGTTAAGGCACGTCACGCGAAATGACGGTTTCATATAGGATACAGGTTCGATTCCAGTCAGAGAACGAAAATTTTCAATGAAAATTTCTTGGACATTCAGGCCGGTAAATGTTATTTAATACTGTTTATTATAAAACAGAGCATTTGCTTAAATACTTGTATCTATAAAAAGTATGTTAAACATATCATAAATGTCTTTAAATATATATATATATATATATATATATATATATATATATATATATATATATATATATACAGGGTGCGATGGATAAATTGTCATACAAATTATGCAAAAATGAAAATAACATTTTAAGAAATATATTTACTAAAATTACACAAAAATATCTTGAAATACTAAAGATAAAATAAAATCACCATTGCCTCCAACCATGGCCTCCAGAAGACTTCGAAATCTCTTGCAATTCTTTTGGATGGTCTCCTTGTTTAAGTTGGTGAATGCTGCCATAACCCTTGCCTTCAGTTCATCTTTGGTGTTACAAGGAGTATTGTTTCTTTTTCACTCAACTGCATCCCACATATAATAATCAAGGGGGTTGCTGTCTGGGGAGTTAGGTGGCCAGATGTAAAGGGGTGATGTGGTTGCAGAAATTGTCTGACAGTCATGACTGGGTTCTCCTGCTTGTGTAGCATGGTGCAGAGTCCTGTTGCCAGACATAGGGTCTTCCAGTAGCCACCTTCTTGAACCAGGGCAGAACTACCTCCTCAAGGCACTTGATGTAGACCTCTGTGTTAAGTCTGAGTCTCTGAGGGAAGATGAATGGAGGCATATGTCACCATCACTAGTGATCATTCTAAACACCATGATGTTGACTGGATATATAATCAAACTCTTTCTAAATCCTCTGCACTGTCCTCAGATTAACACCCAAACACTCTGAAATGTTCATATTGGAGTTTCCGGCATGAATGGCAAGCATTACAGTATACTGTTTCCAAATTTTTGGTGGATTGAATAGTATCATGGTGTTCTTTTTTTCACAAATGGTGCCCAACTGACCCCACTATACTGTGCAGGTAACAAAATAAAAAAAAAAAAAAATAACAACAACAGACATGTGCAAAATTAAAAATATAAAATGGCAACAATTTACCCTTACCACCCTGTGTGTGTGTGTGTATACATATATATATATATATATATATATATATAATTATTATTTTAAAAATATGATTCCATCGCTACATAAGAGTTCTCATGTTTCAAAAAAACAAACTTCAATTTAACTTCTGTTTTTGAAACATGAGAACTCTTATGTAGCGATGGAATCATATTTTTAAAATAATAATTATAATTTAGGCTCTACTTGTGTATTTGAGCACTGTTTTTTAAAAATAAAAACAAAAATACTAAAGAACTTCAGATTATTAACCTAACGGTCCTTTCCTATTTTTCTATATATTTGCACGCACACACACACACACACACAAATTTAGTTCAGATCAGTAAACTATATCTGGCAGCAAGGTTTCTGATTGGGAAATTGGAGGGTTAGAGGAGCCTCTTATATGCTGTTGTTCCTAGGTTCACCTTGACCCAAGGTGGTAGCCCCTGTTGGGTACCAGCTATGGACAAATAGTAACCCCCTCTGCCACAAACAAAAACACTATGAAAATATAAAAATACGTTTTAATAGTAAAAATACTAGCAATACATTTTTATTTAAAAAGACTGACAATAAATAATGAGCAATACATTTTATCTGTAGTTGAAGGCATACAATTGCATTCAAAATATTTAGTTGAAGCTATAAAATTGCGCTCAAAGTATTTAAATTTCAGCACTAAATAACCCATAGAGGTGTTGATATGCCACTAAACAAAACCAAACAACCAACATGACATTAATCCATATAATATACAATTTCTTAAATTAAACTGTATTTCAAAATATAACTTAAAAACACAAAACACAATTACTGCCTCTAGTAATTATGTCTACAGACTTGTATATGCACGACGGCTGAGTATCATCTACCATGTATTCAATTGTGAAAGCAGAATAACATATATTTTTGTTACTTGTATTGTTAACATAATACTGTCTTCTATGAATTTGTCGCTTGTAAAACTATTTCTTCCTAAGACATGTTTAAATCTCTGGCAAAATAAATAAACTGCTAAGTCTCAATACATTTCTTTTTTATTTACACTTTCTTCACTTCTGTAATTATTTGATTTTCTTTTTTCTTTTCCCCTGTTTCCTGTTCCTCTTACCGTTGTGCTCAATTCAACTGCTAAACACAGAATTATTCATTCATTTATTACAACATTGTATTTTTCAATACATGCTTTCCACCCACTTTTATTGTCAGTTATTATCTCATTTGAGCAAAGCATTAAATTGAAAAACCTATATCTTCTGCAAATTCGGCTACACTGTTTTTTTTAATTTTATGTACAGAGCCTAGCTGTTTCAACATACTGAATACTGAGTGAGGTTGACTTGACATTTGCTAAGCTCAACTGAGAGCACTCAGTACAATATATTCATATAGGCATGAAGTGGTATCAAAAGGTTCCCAGTCTGTATATGTTAAGATTGTAGTATATAACTGAAGTGCATGTGTGACTAGCACTCATTAGTATCTAGCCATTCCGAGTCGATCTGCCAATAGGCTTTTTATTAGCTATTCATATTTAAATGTAATTCACTAATATACTGGAATGGCTCTGTAATCTTTACAATGGTTGACAAAGTCAGGCAATGTGCTTGTATCAAATTTTGCAAAAAGCTTGGCAAATCTGTTAAGATGACAATCAAAATTATTTGTCTGATTTTTTTTTTAAATTCTTTTTTTTTTTTTTACATCAAACAGATTTTTTTTATTAACATGCATATTTCAAAGCCGTTTAAAAAAATCAACAGAAAACCACTAAAAAATATGAAGAGAACATTTGTGAAATGATCCTTGAAAACAGTCACCAAAAAATCCATCAGCTCTCTCACATGAGATATATCATTCATTAGCATAAATCTGTCAGCTCTCTCATGAAATATTAATTATTAGCATAATAGTGTTATTTTTTTTTAGTCTTATCTGGGAACTTATCTACCTTATATTCATTTATATCAACCTGTAATTACACCAGTGCAAATGTGTCATAGACTCTTATATGAAGGTGTAAAGTGATGTAATAGATATTGGTTAAGAAAATGGAGTTGGTGGACTGAGTTCAAATTCCAATTGAAGCAGTTTGTATTCAATTTATATTATCGCTCTTGGAAAAAACATAAATTAATTTCTTCTATTAAGTCAGACTGGGGATTACTTCCTGCTATCCAGTCAAATACTATGGATAAAAACTAGGGCAATTGGAGCTCTTCAACCTTTTAAGGTGCTCTAAGAGAAGGCTACTCTGACAAAAAATTGGCAGTCACATAGGTAGTCTCAGCACACAGTCACCAAGAAACTTTAATAAAATATTGCAATAACAATCATCAATACCAATACTGGTCGTTATTTTATGATGTGGGTATAAATGAAAAGATTTGAAACCAAGTAGTGTCTTTCTTCTCTTTCCATGTGATCAAAATGGAATAGTCCATTATTTATGAAGTATTGGCAGGGCAGAATGGTCGTGCAAACTAGTGAAAGGAGAGACAAGCACAATTATAATAGGGTTTATTGAATAAAAATGCAGCAATATGATGATTACATTCCAACTCTGACTCTTGTCAGGTTGAATCCTATAACATTGTTCGATTGATTCATTTTTTATGACATCAAATATTTGCAGGTTGTTTAAAGCCAGAAAATATTTTTAGATTATGAGAATTTTTTGGGGGAGATAATGATTTAGTGATTTACAGGTTTTACTAATGAACCCATAGCTGGGGGAGAAGAGGTAGATTTATACCTTTCCCAAGGGTATTTGTTCATAAGTGAATAAAACAAACTGAACTGGAATTGGAACTCGACATCCCTGATTATCAATTCTGAGCCATTATCCGTTACACCACCCATACATCCAAGCTTACAGCAGTAGGTATTCCCAAGTAGTCACCCATCTAAGTATTGATATTGCTTAACTTTGGTAATCATACAGGAAACAGTATTTCAACAGTGCCCATAACAGCTTTTCTTCAGCTGTCAGGAAATATGACAGTTGTATGTGAGGTGTTTCTGAAAATTTCCTTTCTTTTTTTCAAAAAAAAAAAAAAAAAAAAAAAAATCAACTTGACCAAAATTTTTTAATATTACCTGAAAGAATTGAAATAATTTTTGTGCACACAAATAGTCTTCAAAGTCACAAGTCATTATGACCGAGAATTTGAAAGTACTGGCCTTGTACAAACAGGTGATCAGGCCAAATTATGCACTCTCTTCCAAAAACTGTAACTAAAGTCCTCTCAGCATATTTACAGTATAAACTACAGGTGGGCTCTCTGGAAGTTGTGCAAACACAAATGTGCCTGAGCAGGCATCTGCAATAGGGGTTGGCTAGTCACTCTAGCAGACAGGTGTGCTTAGAAAGGAATAACCGACTATTATTATAAATATTTTTAAGAAAGGTTGTGCCAAAAATAAATTACATTCACATTATCAATGTTTATTATTAAGTACTTATATTATTTATTTTTATTAAGTACTTACAAACCTATCCTGTTTTTAAGTTAAAGACCTTTTGTATTTGAGAGATGCAACACTTTTAATGACCATAAAAAATTGATGACTTTTAATGACCATAAAAATTTTTTATTTTTATGTTTAACATTCTTTTTATAGATACAAGTATTTAAGTAAATGCTCTGTTTTATAATAAACAGTATTAAATAACATTTACCGGCCTGAATGTCCGAGAAATTTTCATAGAAAAATTCAACTGGTCTAGGAGGACAACTCTGAATTCAAAACCTGCGGTGGATTGTTTAAGGACCTTGTGGCACATAGTATATGTTGTCTGGCTGTCAGTTTCTAGGAACTGAGCTGCTTGACCGTCATGCATCAAAAATACGATGGGAGAGTTCACTATATGGCTAGTAAAGCTAGTAAACAAATAAATAAAACAATTTCTACACATAGAGAAGACACCCTAATGTATAAAATTAAAACTAAATCCAGACGCATCCTTCTAGTAACCACTTTCAACGCCACTCTTCTTCCACTATCTCAGATAATCAAAAGTTGCTGGGACATACTTCATCTCAAAGCAGTCCTGAAAACTTTGTTTGAAGAACCCTGCCTTCTAGCATATCGTAGACCTAAGAATCATAAGGAAATTATAAGTAGCAACCAAATTTCAGATGATAAGGTAACCTGTAATAGACCAAAAACAACAGGATTTTCCCAACCATGTAACAACAAAAGGAGCTTATGTTGTAACCACATTAGATATACCAATTTGTTCAGTACCTCAGTACATTTATCTACTATCACAATCTACCACAACTCTAACTGTAAAAGTCATAACATAATTTATCTATTAGAATGTACACTATGTCAGATACAATATGTGGGAAAATCTGAATGGCCCTTTCATTACAGAATTAATAATTATCACAATCAGATCAAGTCGGCTCCCCGTGAAAGATTATTACCTGTAGAACAACATTTCCACCTAGAAAAACATGATTTTAAAAGCCATGCAAAATTCACTATAATTGAAAAAATAGAAATAGACAGAAAAGATAATCTTAGAAAAATACTAGAGGAACATGAAGACAAATGGATTTTGCGCCTCAAAACACTTTGTCCAGATGGGCTTAACCACAAATTTAACAACATAGAATTAATATATAACCGCATAAATCAAGTCTTACCCATATTTCTCACCCACACGAGAGACATGCTTGCAGAGGTGTTGAGGTCTCACACTTATATACAGACTCACGCAAATATATACATATATCACACACACTCGCAAGATAACATACACTTAATACACACATCCCCTTCTCAGCAACCAATAAAACTGTCAGAATGAGCAAGGAGGGAATTCTTAGTCCGGAACCTCACATCCTCTACCTTAAAAACAACTTGAAAGAGACCGTTTGACCAACACAAGAACTAACCAAAATTAATGATAAAAAAAAAAACACAAATGAAAGTTACAGATAAAGTTCACTTTCTTCAGAAACAGTCATTCACTCCTGTATTTTACTGCTAACAAGCAGGGTTTTTTTTTCTCCTGATGATGGACATGCTGGCCGAAACTAGTCAAGGAACCGAATTGAAATAATAAAATAGACAAATATTAATATACAACCCAGTGTGTCCGAAAATTTTAAGTTTTTAATATTTTTTATTGTTCAAGATATACGACTCTTCGACAGAATTGAGTCACTGTGTGTTTATCTAAATATAAAAATAAACACGCTAAAATTCACCTTCATCCCTGCCGTGCGCCGACGGCTTAGTGGGAGAAGTTCCAACTGACGCAAATTCAGTCGGGTTTCGATCCTAGCTAGAGGCAACCGGACATCTAGCCACACTGATGAGCTGTGAAACAACGAAACAGTCTGTCTGTGGATGACAAATATATATATATATATATATATATATATATATATATATATATATATGTGAAAAAGCATGAGACCTTACTATGTATGCATGTTCACTCTCCCATGAGGCTACTCAGCGGTGTGAATGTATTAATTGGGCTTTTGTACCATGTCATTGTTACACTAATAATAAGCGAATGTATAGTTTCTTCATATCTGATAAAGGGGCTTATTGTCAAATCATGCTGAAACACGGGTTCTTGTTTGATCGCCAAAAGTCAGCAGTGCTGATATGAGAGACTGCTAACTTGGGGAGACCAGGTACTGTAAGCGACCTTCTTCAATCTGAAATATGTTTTGGCTTTAATAAGCCATTAAAAACAAATCAATGAATCAACTGATGCAGGGATTTGAGGAAAAACACCCAGCTCTGTCATCTGCACTAATTTAGAGATTTGGTTCCCTACAGTTTTTCCTAAAGCTACAATCAACATTGAAATGCTGTGGATGAGATTAAGGAGAAAATGAAGAAGCAGCTGATGGTGATCCAAAAAGAGGATTTACTGCTTTGAAAAGTGAAAAGTGAAGTGTATGTCATCCCATCGAGATTAATGTGGATTATGGCACTACTGCTCAACATAAGGTATTTTTTCTTTTTCATTCATATTAAATAGCTTGATCATATATTTAGAAAGCTTAACATTCATTTTCATGAGACCCGAGGTTGATTTGTCAGAAAAGTGACTTCTTGATGTTATCAGCCTGGGGAGGTGATCTCAGAATGCGGCGCCTTTGAAAAGTGCCCAAAAAACATGCCACAGGTTGATGCAAGCCTTGTAAGTGAAACTGTGTAGAGGGAACTATTTGGAAGCTGTTGATGGTTGTGCTAGCATAAAGTCACAAGTCATTGTGACCGAGGGTTTCAGTGCACTGGCCTTGTTGAGACTGTTGATCACATCAAATAATACGCTCTCTCCCAGAAACTGTAACTAAGGTCGCTCAGCATAGTTGCAGAGGTAGGCTTTGCAGGTGTTGAATAAACACAAAATGTCCCCTAGCAGGCGTCTGCAACAATGATTGGCTAGCCGGCCGAGTAGACAAGTACACTCTGATACGAGCGGCCAGCTATGATAATTTCCGTCTGAATTACTGGAACGAGGAATTATTGTTTATTTATTATTATTTATTTAGAAACATCTTCATCTCTGTTGTTATGGCAACGTTAACCGTTCTGTTATTTATCAGGTGCTTGTCCATCTGAGTAACATCCAGCAGAGAATTTCAAACTGAACAATTTAAGGTTTTATTTTATAAAGATTAGATTGTTCTCGTTTCGCTGACCCTGTGATATCTCGTATATATTGTGAATGCATTAAATTAATTCAGAGTTTAAAAATTGACTTGCAATTGAAAAAAAAAAAAAAATCTTTACTTTACAAAAGATATTATACAGTGTAACCCGGATATAAGAGACTTCTTCTCCGGTCCCGACAACTCTCTTATATCCGGGTTACACTGACAAGAAGACAAGTTCCAAAAAGTTACTGACTCATACAAGAAAGAATTCTAAAAAAAAAAAATTCTAATGTTTGGTCATTTGGTCACATTTGCGGAGAATTTTTTCATTATCCCGCGTATTTATTTTTCACCGTATCTCCTTCCTTCTCAGTAAATTTTAACCCAACGCGTCCCCACATACAATAAAAATTTCGGATCAAAATGCAGCTGATCCATTTACTGTATGTTATGTACATATTGTATTGAAAAATAAACACTAGACTGCTCTACGAGATCCCCCCCCCCCCAACACTGTGTGACCACTGACTGCATAGGAAATGGAGCAAGATATTTTTAAGGATTAAGAATCGATTTCCATTTTTTCCGAACCTGAATCTATCAACCTGGCTGGTTTAGGGCTTAAAAGCCACCAGTCAGGTAACTTCTGCTGATATGCAGTTCTTATCTGCATAACAACAGCTTAAAAAGCTGCAACTATAGGTCTGCTGTTTTTTTTTTACAATAACGTTAAGGTTCTATACAGCAGTACAAAATGCCTTTTCGCTCAAGAGAGAGAAGTCTGGAATTCATCCCCCACCCACTCTCCCTCAGGGGAAATTTCGGTTTAAAATACAAAGCATTGGATGCGAATGGCCTTGATGCGAATAATGAGGATTAATGTCTTTTTTTTTTCAACATTAAAATAAAAAAAATAAAAAGGAAATACGTCAGTCAATCTCTTTCGAAAATGATTACTTATTTATAGAACTTGAGAGTAAAACAAAACAAAAAAAATTAAAAATTTAACTTAAAACAAAGGGAAAAAACAAAACAATTCTTTCTCTTTTACTTTCTTTTTGCAAAACATTTTTGGAACTAAGGTCTGGTATAAATGCCAGTGACATTGACAAGAATTTCTATCAGTAAAATCAAAATTTCTAAAGTATTTTTTTTTTTTCGTATCTTTTAAAAATTATTAGATTTTTTTCTTTTTTAATCTTCGTGTGTTCAGTATTCATAAGCCGAACAAGAAAGGAGATTTGAGACAAACTAAAAAAGCACAAGTATTCATTCAATTTCAACAAGTCTTTTTATTTTTAGTTCGCAATAAACGCCACAATCTTAATTTTCTTTTCCTATTCATACAAACAGAAACAGAATTTTAAATATTTTGAAAATTTCCGTTACACAATAAAACTACAAAAATATTAAGACTTAAGAGTAAGACCAAGCACATGAAGAAAATGATGATTAATTAATAATATTGACAATTATTTTTTTCTTTTTTCATCAGCACTTTTCTCTCAGAAACACGTCTATTTTCGTACGAGTTAGAGTTTCCTTTGTTTCGTCAAGGTAACCTATTTTCATTTTTAATGTACAAAAAAAAACTAAAAGTCACAATTAAATATGTCAACAAGTAAATTAGGTGTCAGTAAGGTTCGAACTCCAAATCAGATTAGTCGTGTTGTTTTGCAGTTGTTAAATCCTATTGTCACTCTTCTTAGCAATAAATTAATTATTTGTTAATTAATTGACGTCTTCACAACTGAACTTTAGTCTTCTTAAATAATTCTCGCCGTTACTCAACAAAACAGTAATTTAATTTAAATTAATTATGAGAAAATGCCTCCTGGATTAGAATAGAGAACTCTTAAGCCCTGAAGATCAAACAGCAAACTTTTTGGGAATGTTTTCATAGTGGTCATATTTTATTTTTTTTTTTACTCAATCACAGTAATTAATAATTGTATTGATTTCGTTAATATATATATGTGTGTGTGTGTGTGTGTCACAAAAAAAATTGAATTGAAACTGCCAGAGCAGGTGATTTGAACTCGGAAGTGGAACATTAAGTAGCTAATTAATACTAATTATTACTTAATACAATTGAATAATCATAAAATGTCAAGACAACTCGTTAAAATAAAACTGCAGAGTAAATAAATGCCAGATCAAAAGCAAAAAAATATGAAATTAGCTAGTACCTCGTCCTTATTTTTTTACTTAGCCTAAGTGTCATTCATTGCAAATATTTTAAATATAGTGGAATGCTGGTTATTTGTTTTTTACCAGAAAAATCATTAAATCAATAATCGATCATTTTATTTTGAAAAATGTCCCAGCTGTTATGTGTACGAAGGAAATTAATTTAAAAATAACAAATATTCATCATGAGACAAAATGTGATGTGTTGGTAATACCAACCAACACAACACACATTCCATTAAAAAGGAATCGGGAAGTAGTTCTGTGATATCATCGGAACCAGCTGGTACAGGTTCGACTCCCAGAATTAGATCCTCGAAAACCACTCTGTCTATCCAGATTTCGAACGAATATAATGCCCAACTAATTGATTAAATCAATCAAATATATAATTAATTAATTATGTTCGCAGTCACATTTTTAATTTTTTTTACTCATATTGCATTTAAAAAGAAATCTGTTCGAATGTCGAGTTCAAAAACTGGAATCGATTATGTCCTCTGCTCAATTTCAATGTTGTATTGTAATAATCAGTAATGTCTAACTAAAAATAAATAAATTAATTAGGGTAGGTTCTTGTAAATCTCTGAGTAGATTTTTTTTTAAACAGCTGACTTGTAATTGGAGCCAATTGGTCTAACTCTTGTTGCCAGTTACATTTTAAAATACATGTCCTGTGAAACAGTCTTTTTTTTTAACAGATAAAATTTGTAATAAGTAACAAATAAATAAATGGCTTTACAAATTAAATTAGGCACCGAATTTCCTTTTGTAAAAACTAAAAATAAACCTGAAACAACTGGTTGGCTTAAAAATGGCTTGGCTTGTCAGTTAGCTTGTTCTATCAGGTGCCCATTAAAAAAGAAAAAAAAATTTTTACCTCATATTTTGATATGACCAGTCTAACAAATAAATTCACGATTTTAAGCGTAATTGGAGTAGATTGTTTAAATCTTGATAGTTTTTTAAAGAGGTTTTAAAAAGACAGATTTGAAGTGGGTGGGAAATAAATAACATTTCATAATTAATATAGCAATGAATCTTTCTTTTACTAAAAAAAAAACTTTTAAAAACAGAGACAAATCGCTATAAAAGTAAAACAAGTCGATGTGTTAAAACGACAGTAGCAAATGGTGAGTTTGGTCATGTGACCACCTTGTCGTAAATCGTACTTTGAAATAAAAATAAAAAAGTGAGTGCCCGGGGGATAAAAATCTACTCATATAGTCTTATAAAAACGATTTTTTTACGATTCGCAGAGTAATTTTCTCTTGATTCATTTAAATTTCTCAGACTATTTTTTTAAAGGGGAAAAATCCACGATTTTAAATTATTTTTTAAATCAAATCACATAATGTGATTTTTTTTTTTTAATGTTGTTAAATTAAATAAATAATCACAGCTCTTAGACACCATTTCGCTCGAAATATTTAAACAAATGTTGTACAATGTATTATTATGTATTTATTTTAAATCTAAGACAAAAAACAATAAAATAAATGATCACACACTTGACTAAAAACTGTCAGTTGTGATGCAAAAAGGGGAAGACCCAAACTGCATCGCTAGATTACCCAAACAGATTTGATCCCGAGTGATCAAGGCTCATGTAGAACCAGCCATACTTTTTAGACAGAAGAAATGGCAACAAAAAAAAAATGATGCACAATGTACCACGAAATCTGCAAACAACCCTCCTCATGTTTTTTTTAGTTCTATTGTCTAAATATCGAATTAATGTCAAACTAAAAAGGACTTTAGCCGCATATAAAACTCCTTAATCATAATGGGTCATTTAATGCCGACATTTAATTTTCTTTGGAACATTAATAATTTATTTTACAAAAACAAAAAAAATGTATTGCTGGTAATTTTATTTTTTTTTATAAAAAAATGTATTTCTGGTATTTTTTTTTTTTTTTTTTACTATGAAAATATTATTATTATTATTAGTGTTTTGACTCCAGTTTGGGTGTTAACTATTTGCCCAAAACTGGACCCTAACAGGTGCTACCACCCCGGGTCATGGTGGACCTGGGAACAACAGCAATTAGGCAGTTCCACGCTCCTCAAAACCTGCCGATCAGAGGCCTTGCTGCCGGATGTAGTTTATCGTCATACCCAGGACGGTTAAATACAGTAACTTAAGAACATTTTAACAACATTATCCTTCCCGGAAAGAGATGGTTTGAATTCAACATTTTCCTTCTCCTAGATTGGCTTCCAACCAGGACAAGAAAGCCCGATCTAGGAATACAATATTTAATTCTTACTTTATTTTTTTTTTTAAAGGGAACTGAACAAAACAGGATTTATAGGAGAGATTATTCTGATATACGCCGTATTTCAACATATGAATGAGATGAGCAAGAAAGAAATACTTACATCACATCGTAACCTGTCCAAGCACCGTTTCTTTCTGTTATACATAAACACAAGTCCCACGTTCGTGCCCAGGGCGAGGTAGTCACCATTTGCTGCAATGCATGTCAATTGTAATTCACATTCAGAAAACATTCCTTTTTGTGCTTTGGCAGGAATCAAGCCAAGCAGGGTCGTAAGGGGTTCATGCTCTTTAAGTATTGGATTCTGGTGTAGGAGGCTGTCCGCCACCGACGTATTTGTGGTTGTCCTAGTAAGGACGGACAAAGGGCGAGGTCCATGGCGTCGATGACCCGGAGAGGACGAAGCTGATCTAGACCTGGATCGAGTCTCTGGTAACAAGGGTGGCAGTTGAGCATCACCCTGACCAGTGTCTTCGCTGCTACTGGCCACCCGAACACTCGCCTCCCAAGTTGAAGTGGTCACCACAGATGTCGCTAGGTTGGATCGTGATCCCAGTTCTTGTTTTGGGGTTGATGGTTTTTGGTGGAGGCCTCTTTTCTGCTGGGGACCTTTATCCACCGTGTCCCTTTGATCGCTGGGGGTCGACATTTTCGTGTTAGAGTGGCCAACACGAAAAGTGGCAAATCTCAACCAGGATTGGAGATTTTATAGTAGCTTTCGTCGTGTTTCGTCGTTTTGGTAATGACGGTATCTGATATGTTAATGTTGATTGCTGGGTTCGTTTTCTGGTAATTTTTTTGTTGTTGCTTAGAACAGAAAGAAAAGAAATTATGATTTAATTAAATTTTAAGGACTGTATTTTTTGTTTGCTTTTCTAACTACAATAAAAATAAAAGCAGACACGAATTTCTTTTATACGTGGAAAACAAGTTAACACACTTTACTTTAACAATGATATCTTTCTGTCACTTTTTACTTTTTTTTTACCCAGATGCTTGGAAAAGTCAAAAAGGTAATAAATTCGTAGAATAGATATAACAATATGTGTATTTTTCTTTGTTTTCTTTCTTTTTTTCCCCCTACCCCGATTATTAATACCAATACGTCTTCTGTCTTCTCCTGCTACAGCAGTAGTTGAACACAAAAATGCGGCAGACGATGGATCCGATGTTGACGACTGGACATAGACGTCAAAGAGATAATCTCCAGTTCATTCCAATGAATCACTAAGATCCTTACTTTGAATAAACACCCAACCTCTTTTCGCTTTACCTATTAAAAATGGGAAGATAAATACAATCACAGATAGATCTTCACATCCGTCTGTCTACTCTAATCTTCCTATCTTAACAAACAATTCCCGGTTTGTTGTGCTGCTACGGGAGGAAGAAGGTAAGCGTTTTTCTCCCCTTCTATACAAAACCCAGGGGAGAAAAAAAACATCACAAGACAGTATCATGAGGTAGACTTCTTTTTGTGTGCGTTAAAACGATTTTTTTGATATCCCTGTTATTAGGTTGCCAGACTTCAGAAAATATTAACGACTCGCCTAACACCATAAAAAAGTAAACAACCGAGGGGAAAAGAGAGAGCGAGTGAGGTCTACTTATTATTTCTAGCGACTTGTTTCATTTCTGCTGGAAGATCGTGTTAAAGGGAAGTAACTCTATTGTCCTTTTTCTGATATCTGCGACAGCAGTATAGCATGTAAGTCGAAAAGATATTTAACTTATACAATGAACACACACTTACTATGTCTTTCTTAAGCATAATTTCTTTAAAAGTTGGCATCTGGCCACTCGTAACCTGAACTTAAAACTGAGGCTTACTGGGTATCCCTATTTCACCAAGAAGGTTAGGCTCATGGGAACCTGCTTGCAAGATGTATATAAAAAAAAATGCAACAATCTAAGGAACTGGGCAGTTTCTAGATGAGTCATCATAAAATGCGATCTTGAATGACTGATTGATTCGTGTGATACAAGTCTTACTAATTAACCCATAGTTGGGAGGAGAAGTGGCGGATTCATACCTATCCCAAGAATATTTGCATGTAAGTGGATATAATGAACCCAAATGGATTTGAAACTTAGCTCTCCGATTAACAATTCTGAGCCATTATCCATTACATCACCCACACATCCAGGCTTACAGCACCTGGTATTCCCAAGCAGTCAGCCTTTGAGGTACTGACCAGGTTCAGTGTTGCTTAACTTCAGTGATCATACAAGCACCGGTTTTTCAACTTGACATGACCATAAGCCATACAACCTGCATGTCCATGATCATAGCACCTGGTATTCCCAAGTGGTCAACCATTGAGGTACTGACCAGGCTCAATGTTGCTTAACTTCTGTGATCATACAGGAATCGGTGTTTCAATGTGATGTGACCATAAATTTTAAATTCATGACCTCTTGGTACCAAAAAGGAAAACTCATCAGAACAATTACCACAAATGTATTTATAGAAAAGGCACAGGAGGCTATATTATGACAGTGGGAGAATAACTGAAAATGAGATGCCAGGTCAGGATCAGTAACATTGCAGATTCTTCTTTGTATTTTAACAAGAATCTCTAAATACATAGCAGAAGCACCAGACCAGATGTGGCAGCAATATTCAATGCATGGATGAATGGTAGACTTATAAATGTGTGAGATAGATTCTATTATGGTGAGAAAAATTGTTTAGCATGATACAGTGAATCAGCTTTCCTAGCAGCAGGCCTAGCAATTGATTCAATATAATCCATCCACTTCATGGTAGTGGAAAATGTTAGCCCAAGAAGGCACAAGGAGTCATTTAGTTTATCCTCATTGTTTAAATGATATAATCACAGACTGGTGATGTGAATTTGGGAAACCTGTACTTTGAGACATCAAATACACTAGGATAAAGATGAGATATATGGAAAGACTAGTAGTGATACCCTGCTTACAGCAGTCAAATACATTAGTTTTTTTTTTGTTTTTTTTTAAGCTTATCACCCCAAGCAAGGCTGGGAGCCACTAGCACGCAAGGGGTTACAGAAGGTTTGGAGGAAGAGCAGATAAGAGTGGTAAAAGAGAGGATGTGGAGAAAGATAGTGGATCGATCAAGGCAAGGGGGTTACAGAATATTTGGAGCGAGAGCAGATAGGAATGAAAGGTGAAAGGATGTGGAGAAGGGAAGTGGATAGATCAAGGCAACTGGAGATGTCGATTGATGTTACACTTAAATAGTTGGCGATTGTATTTGTCAGGGAAACAGGAATAAGGAAGGGAATTCCACAGGCAAGATGTGCGAGACATGAAGCTATTGGAGTAGAAGAGACGTCTATATCTAACAGTTTCAACGGTGAAGGGGTGGGAACGGGATGCCAGCCTCGTAGGACGTTTAAATTCATGAGGCCTAGGAACCAGCGAAAGCAGCTCCTCGGAGCAATTACCGTGAAAGTATTTGTAAAAGAGACAGAGCGAGGCAACGTCGTGTCTGTGAGAGAGCGACTGCAGACGAGATGACAGATCTGGGCCAATTGTCCCATGGTTCCCTATGTAATGTATATTGAAGCATACAAGTTTTTGCATTAATAATTCATCTCATGGATTTTCTTAACATTGTGCTACTCTCTAATCACAACCAAGACAAAAGAAGGATTAACAAAAAGTGTACATAATTATAAATAAACATAAATTTAAAGACTGAGATCTATATGTATACCATATTACCTTGTGTATAATACAACTTTGTAACAATATTTAACATGGCATACGGACGAAAAGGGTTAAAAAACGATTTTATTTTTTTTATCAGAAAAGGACTCATTTTCGCAGGATATTGAGAACAGGTATACGAATTCTGTGGAAAAAGATACAAAGTACAATTGTTACTGTTTGGCAAGACACAGCTGGCAGGTTCAGGGGCCAGAGGTTAAAGTCGACTCTTAAAAGGTCTACGTACTGGGAAAATTATTAACCAAAATTTCTCTGAGAAAAAAAAGTATAATTGTGAAGACAATGAGCAATTGAGGGAGACATCAGGAAGACTGACGTTATATAATGGCTCCTCCCGGAGGAGGGAGAATCTTCCAGAATTGGAAGTGTGAAACAGAGAACAAAAGAAGGAGACTGGTTGAATTTTAGGATATTTGCATAAAAACCCCCTTATGCATCTTCACCATACCAGAAGGAATGGACACCCATAAATACAAGTGCCCACGGGGGGGCTAAAGTAGTTGGAGTTGCAGTCTGGAGTTGCAGCGAGTTATGCGGATGTGGGTTAAGAGATTTTTGCCATTACACTGTTTTGCCAACGTAATGATAATAATAATAATAATAATTATCTGCTGAAGAAGAAAGACTCTGACGATATCCTTGTGCCGTCCTTGAAAGTACAATCAACAGTACTTGAAGAAATCCAGTCGTCAAGTCTGGCCATCCTTAGAGGACTTTGCCAAAATTTTAATTCTATCACCAAATATTACAAACAGGTTGGGAAAACAAGGAAAAGAAAAAAAAAAAGAACTGTAAATATTTTTTTATTTTATTTTGATATAAATATCATCTAGTGACTTATTCGAGTGTCGTTTGTATTATCTTCAATTTTGTGTGCGTGTATTCAACTCCTTAGTTTAGCTTGGTTGAGATTCCCCAGTGATAATTCAGCTTAACCCTCTTAAGATCAAAAATCGCAACGTGGGTAAGAGAGGTCATAGTTGAATAGGTCAACTGAAAGACCAGCTGCAGTGTCAAATGCCACCAATGACCGACAAGTGTGGGCTGATGGCTTGTTCTCTGATACCAGGATCGATCCTGACCAAAGACAGCAGGCTGTGGCTCTGGCCATACCACAGCTTAAATATCCTTGAGTATTGCCACCTGATAATACGGCCATTTATATGTCATTTTTTTTGAAAGGGTGTACCATATTATCCATTAAAATCTAAATGTCGTACATATATTTCACTAATATATTTAATTTTTCATGATAATAAAAAATAGAAATGAACCAGAGGTTTAGTCATTGTGTGTTTCTTCTCTTAATTTAAGTTTCAAAACTTATTTTAGAATTTTAGGGGAAAGTTGCTGATTAGACATACCTGGTAATATATTTTAAGATGTTAATTAATCTATCATACTTTTCTGCTTGATATGACTTTATTATGAATCTATATATTAATAAACTATAAAAATAAAAAACATCGTCTCTCATTAGGAATGAAGAGAGAAACAAATATGGCCGGCATATCAAATACCATTTGTAAATAATTGTTATCAACATCTGCTTACTTTGTGTTTTATTATCTATTGTGCTGAAAGTATTTACAATCTTGCTGTTTCAAATAAGAGGTTTTTTTCAAAGTGAGTAAAAATTTCTGAAAATGTACTTGTGTATAATACGCCCCCCTCCTTTTGTGCCTTTAATTTTCAATTAAAATATCTATCCTTATGCACAAGAAAATAGTGTAAGGAATCAAGTTAACACAAAAAACAACTATTAATTTGGTCAGCACTACTAGAAACTGTAAAGGTTCTATCACCACTCTGTAATGTCCAAAATAGGATTCAATCTGATTATTTCTTGGATGAGGTGAATCATTTAAAAAATTTAAAGTTCTGTTTTCATAACAGATACAGAAGCACATTTTTTTTTTTTTTTTAAAGCTTATCATCCCAAGCAAGGCTGGAGGCCACTAGCACGCAAGGGGTTACAGAAGGTTTGGAGGAAGAGCAGATAGGAGTGGTAAAGGAGAAGATGTGGAGAAAGATAGTGGATCGATCAAGGCAAGGGGGTTACAGAAGATTTGGAGCGAGAGCAGATAGGAATGAAAGGTGAAAGGATGTGGAGAAAGGAAGTGGATAGATCAAGGCAACTGGAGATGTCGATTGACGTTACACTTAAATAGGATATTTTCATTGGACGGGCACCATGTGCAAATCCACAAATATCATAACACCTCCAACTGATGACAGAATTCCTTGATGAAGGTACAGGTGCACTTAAAGAAACAGAGCTTGTTAAACCTTCCCCCCAGCAATTTGGTTGTTGATGCCATGTCAACTATTTTAAGTCAAATTCAATTTTATATCTCTTACACAATAAATAAATAAAAGTGGAATATACCTATATTTTTCAAAACTTAAGAAAACCCCAAAACATTCGAATAAACAAATTGCCTTAAATAATCAAAAATTTGTGTCTATGATACTGGAAATGACCTTGTTACATTATTTTTGACACTCAGAGCCAATGAATAGACAGCATTCTTCTGATAAGAGAGTGCAATCATATATATATATATATATATATATATATATATATATATATATATATAAAGTAAAAAAATCTGTGGGTAAGTAATCAAAGTAGATCCTATTAATATAAAATATTAAAACTGATCCACAAAAGTGAGCTCAATATAATTTTTATATATATATATATATATATATATATATATATATATATATATATATATATATATATCTTTATAATTTTTTAATTATTTTTCCCCAAACAAGGCAATAAAGCCAATAAGATGCAAGGGGTTACTGAGTGTGAGAAAATATGAGAAAAAAAAAACACTATTAAAGAAAGAGAACAATAAAAGAAGAGGAATTAAGAAGACAGAAGATAACAATTGACAGTGAATTGAGATTTTTGAAGATCGAAGTTGAGTGGCTAGCAAGAAGCCAGAATAGAATTCCAGAAGCAAGAAATGTGATAGAAGAAACTGTTAAAAATGTTAACATAGAACTTATGGTTGCATCGAGCTATTTCAACTGTAAAATAGCTTATATTATAGCTTACATATATATATATATATATATATTTTAAATAAAATCAGATTGCTTTAAGGTTCCATATAATAAATTATTTCACCACAGCCCTTTTAAAGGACAGTGGATCATCAGATTTATTTCCAAATGTTGAAATGAAAAAATGAAAATAAATTCACACATTTATGACGGGCAATAATAATGAAACTCACGAAGTGGGGCAGTGTAGGGGGGTAGAGAGACAGCATTGAGTTAGATGTAACATTTCTATTGTTTCAAATTTAATTTTCGCTGAAATCTAGACATTGACACTTTAAATCTGTTAACAGAAGTTATATTTTGATTAGGAAGTGGGATGGACAGAGTAGTATATAAGGAAAAAAGAAAAAAGGAAAAGAAGAAAAAAAGAAAAAGAGAAAAAAGAGAAAGAAGTTGTAAAAAAGTGTCATTAACTTCTATTGGAATAGGCGTTGTTTTTTTTTTCCAATATTGCTATAATTTTGTTGTCTTTTTATCCTCAAATTTCATTAACCAGCCTATTAAAGCTACATATGTATATATATATATATATATATATATATATATATATATATATATATATATATATATATATATACCTACATTTGTAGTGCAACTCAGAGTTTCATGATTACCCAATTTATCAGACACAAATGGTAAATGAACTATTTAATACGCTTGTTTTTTTAAAAGGTTTTCTGGGTCTCATGGTAGGAACGTTATATTATCAAAGTTCAAGGTTATTATGAATTTAATATAACATTGGGATTTAAATTCAAAATGGAGTGTTGGTAGGTAGATATTTGAAAAAAAATCATGATATATGACGTAAACTTATATGGTATATATTTCTGTATGTTTTATTGCTGTTTGGTATGGTAGTTTACAAGTACTTGTAAACTACAGTATTTGAAATGAGAAAACAGTGCTTCAGTAGTAATGACAATGGTAATATTAGCTGTTTCCCTACAAGGAATCATTTGGCAGTCATTGACCAAGCACCCCATCCTGCTTTCAGTTGAAATTTATAAAAGCTTTCTCATAAAAATCTATCAATAAAATAGGTTTCTCAAGCCTAGTAGCCATTACCTCTCTTTCCAGTATTGATGAGGGCTTCCTTCCTAACCTTTTATTTGAAGTGCCGTGGAATGTTAACATCTTGATTATGATATCATTTTCTCTTTGAGTTAGATGTGCTCTCCATTTTAGTTGTTGCTGCTGTTGGTAGTCTTCGAGTGACGTCGTTTCTGTTATTTGGTACAGTTCTTTGTGATTCTGTGGCACCAGTCCACAATGTTCAAAGAAGGATGATCTTTGCCAAGACCCTCAGGCTTTACTTGCTCAAAGCCTTTTTCACCATTGATCTTAGGAAGTGATTATATACATTTGACATTTTAGATATTTCTGAACAAGTTTTGCGGCATACATGGCATCCACATGAAAGTTTCCATCTGATGAGACTATTTAAGAACATGACTTGAGTTTTCAGGTTGATGTTTTGGTTCTGTAGCAATTGGTGGTCTTGGGCAAAACTACATCTGGCAAAATTTATTTTATGTTCAATTTCTTTTTCTCCTATACTTAATTTTTTATAATTGATCCATACACTGAGGTATCTGAAATGTTTCATATTTACTAATTTCACATCTTGATCAGTTGGAATTGTACTATTATTCATATATATATATATATAGATATGAATAATAGTAAATATATATTACATATATTAGTATATATTATAAAAAAAGAGCTTATTGTCTGTCACACACTGTCTGTGTATGAATTAGTATGTACTTATCTAATGTAGATATATATGTTTGTGTTGTGCACAAATGACTTACATGTGCTTGTGCTAGTGGTGACTCTAGGACATCAATGTTTGTTGGGATCATTACAATCTTTAACAAAATATACTATTGGTGTAACTTAGATGCTAAAATGATTCCTTTACTCTAACTAAAATATATAATTTAAAAAAATCTCTAGCCAGATATGTTTTGGGGGAAAAAATAATGTGCATGTTAAATCTTGAGTGTGTGTTTGTATGTATGTTGATGTGTTAGTGTGTTTATGTATCTCTCTGTCTGTGAATTTTTAGCTTAATTTATTGTTCATTTTTGGGTCTGTAATTGTGGCTGCTGACTGATATCATATATCCTCAACACTTGACATTTCCAGTCACACTCCTCACCCCAACCCTAATGTCAACGCTTTGATTTTTGCTGACTTGAGGTCAGGCTAAAATTAATTTGCCTTTTTTCAATTGATACATTGTGCTAAAAACCTTATACTTATGGAATAAATTATTTAAAATGATATTTGAAAGCAACAAGTTAAAATAAAAATAATAAAAAATGTGTTCTTTGAAAAACAAAACATACAAGTCATTAGAGATTTTTAAAAGATTATTTATAGAAATACATTGCCTATTAAGATTGTCTCCATCTCAAATAGGGCGAAGGCCTATGCAGCCCGATTGGCCAGCTCAGATAGGACTAAGACCTACACAACCTGACTGGCTAGCTCAGATAGGGTTAAGACATATGTAGCTCAACTGGTTTAATCTTATTTAATTCTGTTTTTTACTTACTTTCTTTTTTTCTTCTTTCTTTCTTCTTTATTATGAATAATATCAATAAAATGGATTTCGTCCAGTCAATATTTTGAATTTTGGATCCAGCTGAAGTCAAGAAAGAAAACGACACACTACAAAATATTTCTGTTGCTTTGAAATAGATATTCTTGAATGTTGACTCACTTGGGCCGAACCCCAAAATCCTGACCACCAGAGTCACCACTGGTTTGTGCCATTTAATGTATACACAAGCACATGCACACACACACGTAATTGAACTGCATTTGAAATAAAAATTGAAATACATTCTCCTCCCACTCAGTCAGGACAATCCCTACCTTGGGTCAGAAATAAAATCATAAAGTTGTAGACAATAAAAAAACTGTTAATTTTTTAAACCCTTTAAAAAAAATAAGACAAATATAGGATTTCATTAAACTTTTCTGAAACTATTTGGTAATAAATAGGATTTTTCTTTTTTAAAATTTGTAGAAATCTTTTTCAGTCTATCATTGAATTAAAATATACACACACACACACACACACACACACACACACACACACACACACACACACACACACACACACACACACACACAAACTGAATGTAATTGAAATGGGCACCTGTATTCTGAGGACTAATTTCCTTTCCTGTCTAATAACAATAACTGAATAACAAAAAAAGAGTATAAGGTGAAGTGTGTAGCCATTTCAAGTCATTTTTATGATTCCTTCTGTAATTAAACTGAATTTATTTTCTAAAATATGTAGTATTTTAAATGAACCAACAATTTAGATTTGAAATTTTATCATCTGGCCTTCTGTGACTGAACTAGTAATAATAACATTAACATTTTATTTGTTTCATGTTACAATCATTTGATTTATCAAAGTTTGGAACAAGGATTATATTTCTTGAGCACTAATAGAGAATCTGACTCTTACTGACTTGTGTGTTATGCCCATAGAGCAGGTGTTTACATTTCTAATAATGACATAGAAGAACTAACAAAGCCATAATGATCTTTATAGAAAGCTGTCATTATTAAGCATACAATTCTCAGTAACATTAAAGAGGAAGAAAAGGGTAAAATAATATGAGACAATACAATGCAATGCAAAGCAAGGCAACTATAAGATAGTAACAAAGTAAAAAGTTAACAAAACAGAAATAGTATTAACATAAAACATAAAACAGGAATACAGTCATTTGCTTATGGCCTCCTGTCTTCAAAGCAAGAAAGAAAAAATGTTTATATTTTTATAATTTAGTACAAATGTGCCATAAGGGCAAAATGGAAGAAGGAGAAAAGGTTGGTTTTCGCTTGTCTTAACTGTAATTAGCTAGTCTCAATCAGTGATCCATCCTCTTGGATATTGTCACTTTCACCAAAATACCACATTTATACATGACATTCATACACAGGCACCATAATACTGCACTTACTCTATGAATTTCTACTTAGTAATCCCATATGTATAGTTTTGTGGAGGCTGGGGAAAAGATTTTAAAATCTCCCCAATGTGTATTTACAATGAAAAATATATACTAAACTGTAGTTGACCGGTGTGGTGTGTGAATGTGTGAAGAGAAGATGAGTTATCTCTAGGTTAAGGCTTCCACTGGCCGGTCCAGCTACATAAACATGTTGGACTTTAATGGAGTCCAAAGAACCAAACGAGACCGATATATATGTACAAAACAAATATATATTAATACGTGAATTACAAATAGATTAAAACACGAGTTACAATACATTGAAGACATGAATAAAATGTTACAGTGTCTGTATGGAAAGTTGTGTGTTGTTTTTAGTTGAATGTCCGTACGGGGTGAATTTTGTTTTAGCGTGTTCCCAGAATATGGGAAACGCTGGTTGTGTATAAGAGTTCACATATTGGAAATTTTTAAGAGAAAGTTTTTGTACCTTGCCACACGTGCGAGGTTGCTGGTCAAGAGAAAGAGGCGAAAGGTCAGCCAGTATTTATACTCCCAGGAGAGAGAGACCCCTGGTGAAGGGTTAAGGAGATGAAGGGGAGCTAACTGCGACAAAACTAAACAAAATGATTGTTAGTAAAACAAGACCCCAAACTGCATTAATATAGATCAAATCAGTATCTCCTGAGCCAACCAAGCATAGAAATGAATACAATATGGGAATCAGTAATAAGGAGTGCCAGAGAAAAGCGATAATAGCAACAACGAAAATTGCAATATCAGCTCTGGTAAAAACATGCAATGATAACAGCAAAAATTCAATATGAGCACTGGTTAAAATGGTTGCTGAAGACATTAGGTTTATAATACCCAGAAATTCATACACAGATGTCCTCAAGGACATATAGCACAGTTGATAAAGGTGTTAGTTAGATCCAGTGACAGGACCCAAAGAGTGAGAGTTCAATACCTGGTTAAGGCGGTGGAGAACTTTGAGAGGGGAATTAACAGGAGATAACTGATAACTGGCATCCATTAGACATGGCATGTGGAACTAGAACAGTCTACCCCAGTGAGCGAAATAAAGGGTTCAATTCGACATTCCAACCACCTGAAGAAGGCTGGAGCATACAATGGCCGAAACGTTGTGATAGATATGGTGACAAAGACTCAGAAATACATGGAGATCAAATCAGATACTTACACATTTAGACACAAAAAATAAATATGAGAAACAGGAAGGTTCAGCCCACATTTACCGGAGAACTGAAATCCCATTCAGGGAAAAGTAAACTAAACAAGAGAGACAAACATAATGGGGCCAATGCACTTTCATTCCCTACCTAAGCTAAAACACATGGTTTAACTAAAGGATGAAAAAATTAAACTCACTAGGGCTAGGTTAACAAATGCGCAACCAGAGAATCAAACTCATATTTTCTAGCATACCTCAAGCGACCAATCAAACTTCGAAACATTCAAATGAACCAATCATGAAGCAGTCACCCACCTTTTGCCAAATTTCAATGAAGAGAGTTGTTACCTTTCTGTCCTGATTTTGATTTTAAGCTGATGCTTAATCCTCCATTAATCACCTTGGATTTCTGAAAATGGATAATCCTGGCATCTGACCCCTCCCCCAATGACATCTGAGCTACACAATAGGTTACACACCCTTACTGAGTCAGGAGAGTAGTGGGACGGAGCAAAAGAAATAAGTTGCTAACTACATATTACAAGTACTTTAAAAATTGGGGGTAACAAAACACCCCATATTACTAATGCAGGGTTAAAGAACAAAATCTGTTGAGAAGAGGAGAACTTCTCACCCCCATGAAATTCCTTCTGTTGCATCATCCAAATTATGATTATCATAATGCCAGGCACAAGAACACATAGTGTTCATTCTTGTTCAGCTGCAGTATGACTTTGCTACAAACAGAACTCTCCTCAAGGGCAAAAAATCTTTCTGACAAGCATGACGACCATATAGTCTACAAAACAAAAAATGTGTGGGTAAAACTGAGAATTGTCTATTTTTATTGGCTAGAAAGAAATCCTAGTATGCATCTGTAGGATTTGTCTATAAATTTGGGGAGGGAAAAATTTTTAACAGTTATTCCTGATGATTGTAAGCAACAGATATAACTAAACTGATAATTAGCTATCTTAATTAAAATATCTCAAACTAATTTAGCTTTTTAAAATCAGAAATTGTTGGGCACTGATGTTTTTTTCTTTGGCAGCTTGCTTGTTCTTTTCTATTCCCTTTTAGTGTTCGTCCAATCTTTGATTCAAAATTTGGTCAAGGTTTCTTTTATTGTTTATTTAGTTTAAAAAGTCCATTTTGATTTGTCATTAGAAATTTTTATTTTTATTTTTAACAAAGCCATTCAAAAGAGTTTTTTTTTCAATTATATGATGACATCTGTCAAAAACATTTTTTTAAAAAAGCCTTTTCAAAATTTTGTTTGTATTTGTTAATTCTAACAAAGAATTTCTAAATTACATCTCTTATTAAAGTCATTCATAACATGAAATTAGTAGTTAATATGGAAGTGTGTTTTGGTCATATTCTCTTATTCTTTATTCATTGTTGTCTGTGATGATGGACACCTACATAGAAAGGTAAGAGATGGTTTTATCTCAATCCCAAGTATTTCTGTTTGATACACCAAGAGATGATTCTTTTTGAAGTTCAGTTTTCTAAACAGTATCCTTTTTAACTGAAGGGAAATGGGAATTAAAGGAACTTTTGGGGATCAAGTGGCAACAAAACTGGAAATAGGGTATATCCAGGTGCTGATCTACCTTAACAATCATGCTTGGGATTGGAGAGTGCTCTGATTCGTCATTGGCTGGAGATGAATGTGTCTGTCGAGTGGTTCCAAAACCTCCATTTCATAGTGCCAACCATCACGCCGGTTTGAATACATGGGTGAGGTGTTGGTGGTGGGAAAGAACTGTCTGTATAAAACACCTACCTATCATGTAGGAAACAGTTTGCATTCATATTTCTCGATGTGGTGTTTCTTTCATTGTGTTACTGTTGGGGCGCACCCACCTTCACAACCACAATAGACTGATCCTATTATTATAAATAGTACAGTAGTTCTAGAGACTGTGAGTAGTGTAGCAGTGTAGTGCAGTGCAGAGTGAGACTTCTGTAGGGATCAGTTACACTTCCATTTCTCGACCAGAAGATACCGTTGGACTTTATTACTATTACTTATTGTTACTACTAACCTACGTTTGTTCTACTACTAATCTCTCTGATGTAAATACCTCTCTGAATATACCAGTATTTTTCCCTACGACTGTGTTTGTTCGTTATTACCATATACTCACGTGGAAACACTCAACATCTCAACAGTGGCGACGAAGGATGTTTTATTGATCTCAACAGTTACTTTGCGAGCATGCACTTCCCCAGCTTTCAGTACACACTGACAAGGTAAAAAATCAGAATGAAATGTGGGGGTAATCAATGGATGGACAGTGGAAAGCTTTGTCGAGAGTAAACTCGTATGTCTACAGTTCTAAGTATTTATAAAGTAACAAGACATCATGTGAGAATATTTTTTTCCTTTAATACTAATTCCTCTATAATTATTATACAATTGCAATTTGCACAATGTTAGAAAAATTTTAGAAGTGTCATTGAAATTTACTCATGTCTTTATTGCTTCTGCAATCAATAAACTGCAGTACGTTATTTACAAAATGGGCTTATGGCCACATCACATTGAAACACAGGTTCTTGTGTGATCACCAAAGTTAAGCAATATCAAGATTGGTCAGTACCTAGGTAGGTGACTGCTTGAAAATATCAGGTGTTGTAAGTTTGGATATGTGTGTGGTGCAATGGATAATGGCTTGGAATTGTTAATTGCTTCGTTATAGTAAATAACTGCTCTCCGTAACTCTTGTTATTCCCTTTTCCATTGAAAAAGATAATTATTGGAAGGACAATTCTAGTACATGCATGTGTGTTGACAGCTTAATCTCTTGAGATAGATACTTGTTAAAATTGACATGTTTTTCATTCTGTGCATATCATCATTGTTAAATTAATTTATTGAGCACTTTTTTAATTTCAACAACTCCAAGCCATTATCCATTACACCACCCACACATCCATGCTTACAACCAGCGTTATTTCCGAGCAGTCACCTATCTTAACTTCGGTGATCGTACAGGAAGCAACCTTAGCTACATATTAATACAAAACACTGAGTCACTTACACAAACACACACACACACACACTGTTGTAAAGTAAGTTTTGTTATTTATAGTGAACACTGTTTTTAAAAATAGCTGAAATTGGAAAGACTTTACATTTCCCGGTTAACTTTAATAGCTAAGAAAGTTGGCATGCACCTAGTAACTTAACATGGACTCGATAGATGATTTGTTATAGTATTCACTTCATTCAGTAAAGATAAAAAGCCAATTATGGCCTTTATGACCCATGAGTGTTTTCTTAATTCTGATATTCTTTAATAAAGAGATGTTAAATCAAGATTTTACTGTATTATGAGAAGTGTAAAGGATAAAAGTTACGGCTTGATTCAATACAAACATTATTATTAAGTAAATGGAATCTACTGGTGGATGGAAAGATCTTTTCAGTGTTTGATTGCATTTATTATTATATACTAGAACAAGGATAAACTGTTACTGCTTCACTGAGAAATTGTTTGATTTTTTTTAATCAATTTCAAACTGGAGGTTGCTGCATTTCTTAAGGTTGCCAGTTTCTTTTATCCTGTAGGGATACAGAAGGCGATTATCTCCCTTTGCTGGAGGTAAGTCACATGGGTCACATGACAGCTGCATAATGACGTCACTTCATACAGTGATGAAAGTGGCCAGTCATTCAGTTACCTTATTGGTTTCATGATATGTGGTTGTTCATTTTGCCCAGGCTTCCGCCCGGAGCAACCAGCTACCAAACGCGACAACTTACAAGTCCATGATGCTGTTTCCATTTGAGAATATATCTTCCCCAGACATAGAAAGAAACTCCAGCTCTCAGTCCCCAGTTTGGAAAAACCCAAGATTTACTATTTCGCCTTTATGGGATATCTCCTCACCTGGGACATAGTAGATAAATCCAGCCTGTTTGAATCTGGATTCTTAAAAATGGCTTCTCCAGAAACACAGAAGAATCTCCATATTATATGTAAAACCCTTTCTTTTTGTTTCTTCTTTTTGTTTCTGCTTGACTGTGTAGATGTATGATATATTTTTCTCTGTGTGGGACACCTGTATATATGTATATATAGTTTTGTGTATGTCTTAGTGGTAAAAAAAAACCTGACAAAAAAGCACATTTGTTATTCCCTTTTTCATTCTGCTATTTTGTTATGTCCATGAAGTATGGTGCTATTATATCACAGATATAATAATGCCCATAATGGGGGAAATTCAAATGGGAGAATAGACCTTTCTACCATAGATTTCTCCCATTATAACTTTTATATTATGATCACTAGGAATGTCAATGAGGAAGTATTTTCTTTGTTTTGTTCAAAAAGATGATGTCTGCATATTAAGGAACCACAGTCTGTTTGGATGTTTAAATCCCACATAATCTTAACTTGGTCATTTTACATCACCTTCTCAGGATTGTTGACTTCAAGATAACTTCAACTATGTTCTTGCAATAGGTTTAATTATTATTGATAAAGGTTCACATTGCACGTTCACATTGCATGTTTACTCCTCTTCAATCAGAACACAAGGTATGTTTGGTCCTGACAGAAGCACTGCTCTGTTGCACTTAACTGGAAGGGTTGGAATATTCTGATGTCTGTGTGACACTAGTTTTGGAGACTGGGTAAGTTTTGTTTTTCTCCTCATGTGAAACTTATCATCTGTCACATCCTGCCATAATGGGGACAAAGGTCAAGATCAAATATTGCAATAAACTGAGCAACAGAAAATCTCATGTTCACATACCAAAACAGGAATCTGGGCAGACTCAGTTCTTTCTTAGGCATTAAATTTCAAATGTTCTTTTTTTTAATCATTTCACTCCAAGCAAGGTAATAATGCCAAATAGTTACTGGGTTTGAAAGAGAATGAGAAGATCTTAGGAGAAGGAACCAATCTTAAATAGGAGACAAGCAATAAACCTCTACTCTTCTTCAAAACATGGAGAAAGAGTGTGAATTTGGCATTGAATAGGCATTAGAAGGGAATACATCTATGTTAGATGTTGTCTTTTATATCAGCAACTATTCCAAGATGGCTGACTCTTTTAAGGTCATCTAGTGACTTTTTTACTGGAGTCACTCTGTGTTCTAATATGGCTGCCACCCATACTATTACCTGATGTTTTTCAGTGAAACAATTCCAATACTAAACAAATTACATATTAACAGTGCCACTTATTTGTCTTTTAATGTCTAGCAGCAATTCTTCTGATGCTTCTGTGGCATCTTTGCACTATACTGTTCCCTGATAGTACATATGTGCAACAAAATGGAAAGAATACACCCTACTCATCCACAAACATCTTAAATGTTCTACAAAATGCAGTACCATTGTCAGGGAGCAGTTCTTAAAACCATGACTTTAGTTGGCAAATAAAAATTGGAGAGTCAAGCCAAAGTAATGGTTTCCATATTGAAAATTGACCAGAATCTATGAATATCAAGTAATCCTTGATATATTTGGGAAGGATATTAGAATAATTCAGAACATATGAATTCAGTATATATACAGAAATAGAAAAGGGTGGAAAACAGAATGTGTCTCATGGAACTTATTCAACAGTGAGACAATTCTCAGAGTAATAGAAGTCCTACCAGGATTCATTATTGGTGGCCACAATCTTGACAATATAAGATATTCAGATGATACAGTGTTGCTAGCAGGCATGGAAACTAAACTACAGGAACGCCTATAGCAAGTAGTAAAAGAAAGAGAGTGGAAAGGACTAAACATCAGTTGCAAGTAGATAGAATGTATAGTTATCAGCAAAAGGAACAGCTAAACATTCAAATTATAAATTGGATATACCCAAGTCAAGAAGTCAACAATTAAAATATCTGGAAAGCTATGATACAGTGTTGCTAGCAGGCATGGAAACTAAACTACAGGAACGCCTATAGCACGTAGTAAAAGAAAGAGAGTGGAAAGGACTAAACATCAGTTGCAAGTAGATAGAATGTATAGTTATCAGCAAAAGGAACAGCTAAACATTCAAATTATAAATTGGATATACCCAAGTCAAGAAGTCAACAATTAAAATATCTGGAAAGCGTTTTTAACAGAGAACAGAAAGTCTGAAATCTAAAGGCCCAAAGTAAAGTATTAAGAAACAGCAAAATTTTATGAGAAAAAAAAAAGTGTAAGATCAGTCCTCCTATATGGCAGTGAATGCTGGACAATCTCCTCACAGATGAAGAAAAGACTAATGTGGTTCTACAGAAGGATGTTGAGAATATCATTGATTGAACACACGGGCAATGATGAAGTTTTAGAGAAAATAGGAACTAAAAGGATACTCATAATTAAAATCAGAAAGAGAGAGTTGAAATTTCTAGGACGCATAATGAGGAAAAAGGGCTTGACAAATTTGATACTCACTGAGCAAATTTGAAGATAAAAGCAATAGAGGAAAACAATGTATAACCTACCTAGAGAGCAAGGTTTAGGAGAGATAACAAAAGGCAAAATTTATTAAAAGCTACAAAAGACAAAAAATTGTGGAGAACCATGATCAGCAACATCCTGAAGGGACACGGTGCTTAGAAGAAGTACTTTATGCCAAAGTAAGTTATATTTATTTTATCAATACTGAAAGTGTAAATAAATACTATTGGTTAAATTGAAATGCCCTAAATCTTTTAAACAAATTTTCAACTCTTTGTTTTGAAAAAGAATTTTCACCTATTGTCCAGTTCACATACCTCACTGGTCTTTTGAACAGGAATATCAAGAAACTAATTAGACAACTTGAAAAGATCAATATAAAATTAAGTAGACACAATATGTCTATATTATTCAAGAAAGCATGTTTAAATGAAAATATGCTGCATATATATATATATATATATTATAATAAAAAGAAAGAACAGTAAGATATATAATCCGGTGTTCTTATTGATATTTTTATTTTTACAAAACAGTGCTCAATGTAAATTTACAGAGCATAAGTATTATAAATTAAAAGATTTAAAATATGGTTTCTTCGCTACACAGGAATTACCATGTTCCAAAAACTGAAGCTAAAAACTTCAAATTTAATTATATAATTAAATTAAAAGCATTAGTTCTGTTTCATCTTCAAGCAAATTTTAGAATAACTTATTTTTAAATTTACTGAGTTTTAAATGCCCATACAATTCATAATTTTTTGTTTCGAAGGATACAGAGAAATCCAATCATTTAGACAGGGGCGGTAGCATGTTCATTTTTATTAACTATTATTGTATCAATTATGAGTTACGTTTGAAAAAGAGGTTAAGTCTAAGGAAGGTTAGGGGTGCATTTTTCAACAAATTTTGACATCCGTTCAACGCATGTCGTCTGATTTTTTTTGTTTTTTTTATCAACAACAAAAAGTTTTTCGGCATTTTCTTCCGTTAAATTTGTACTTGTATATTTAAAGATTCTTTTTAAAAAAGGTGTTTGCGTTAGAATACGTTATATTGAACTACAATTTTAAAATATTATTTTTACTCTTAATTACTAATAGACTATATTTCTTTTTAAATCAAATAAATGTAATAGAATTACTTAAATTATTTAAAAATTATAATAATAATTCCTGTGTAGCAAAGAAACCATATTTTAAATCTTTTAATTTATAATATATATACATATATATATATATATATATATATATATATATATATATATATATATATATATATATATATATATATATATATATTTTGTTGTAACCTAGGGAAGGTTAAAGTACTAGGGACATATCAGGGACAGAGCATGTAGGTGGCCTGAAGATTGTGTTTAAGCATGAAACAGACTGTCACCACTGGGTGTTGACCTCAGTGGACACTTACATCCAAGTGTAAAGTAGGTTAATTCCAATGTCCAAACATTATATCTTTAAAAAGTGCTCAATACAGAATAGAGCTTCTTAATAATATTTCTTAACAATTATAACAAAACCTATATATATATATATATATATATTATATATATATATATATATATATATATATATATATATATATATATGGAACGTGGTTAAAACATTTGCTTTCTGGCCATGAGACCTGGGTTCAAATCTCCCCAGGGTCGATTTATCAGGAATGTGACTTCTTGACATCATTGGTCTGGAGGATGCGATACCAGAATGTGGTACCTTTGGAAAGTATCTGAAAACCATACCATGAGTTGACCCAAGCCTTATGAGTGAAATTGGGCAGACAGAACCCTTAAGGAACCGTCAGTAGTGGTGTTAACCCAAAGTCACAAGTCATCAGGACTGAGGTTTTGAGCATACTGGCCTTGTTCAGACTGTTGATCACACTAGATAACGTGCCCTCACCCAGAAAGTGTAACAAAGGTTCACTCAGCATAGTTGTAGGCTAACCTACAGGTGTCCTCTGTAGGTGTTGAACAAAAACACAAATATGCCTGAGTAGGTGTCTGCTAGCCACACCATTTGACAGGTATCCTCACAGAGGTCTAAGCAGAAAGTATTTATAGGAGTATTTGGTCAAACCACTCTCTCATGTCTACTTTACCGGCCCAAGAAGCAGCAGCAAAAGTCAGTTAGACTCTATAATGAACATTGAGGTGGGTCAAAGCAAAAATTATTTTTATGAGCATTTGGACAAACCACTCTGCCATGTCCACTTTACTTGCTCAGCCACTTGGGCAAACCTTTCCTGTCCAATCAGTAGCGTCAAAAATCTCTTAAGCCAATTGTCAACCCACTGTGTTGGCTGGGGCTTCAGAATATGACACTCCCAACAAGACCACCAGTTTGCCGTGGGTGGCAACCCATAATGACTGGGAATGGGATTCTGGTGGTTGAGGTCTTCAGAAGCTAGTGTTAATTACTTCTGATTCCCAACACAGCACTTTGGCCCTTACTTGGACTAGACAGGCAGTTGGAGAGGCCCAATCTGATCAGTCGGCTGGTCATGACAAGTGCCTATAACCATATCAATTTATGGAGTACTTTATAACTAAATACAATACCCCAAATATACAGCAGGATAAAATACTGTCTTTATCTAATTTATAGGCATTAGAAGATGATGGCTGAGGGTCAATCAGATCGAAGAGATCTAGACTTAGGCATGGCTGTGAACATGCCAGTCTGTACACTTATTTGAGAAGTGCAACAAATGGTTTATTGGGTGCTCAGAGTCTCTCTGTAATACAAGTATACTGGTTTGTGTAGCCCTGACCTGTCAAGGCAACTGGGTTTCCCCCTTGATACGTCCCAATGTTGGGCTGCGCTGTGGGTGGAGAGCACAGGCAATAAATCTTAATACACAAAAATTATGAATAATCAAAATAAAAAGCCTAAATGATGTCTTTCAGACTCGTCGAGTCTTTTTTTTTTTTTTTTTTTGTATCGTCTTAGCTGAGGAGGAAGTGACGCAAGTCGGCGCTGATTGGTCAGCAGTGGCATTTATTGGAGGAGTCCATTTGTTGCGTGCTTTGCGTATATTTTTTTTTGTTTGTTTGTTTCAGGATCGCCTGCCGGAATAGTAATGTTTCGGTAGGGTCTCTTGGGCGAGCAAGTATGATGTTGGAAGACCCGAAACTTGCCATGACTCCAAGTCATAACATCACTGACGAGGCGATCCTGAGCACTCATGGGAGTGTTTTCATAACAAATAAAAAAGAAATTATTACTGAATTTCCAATAATTTTTTATGCTCATGTCCCTAGAAGGAACTCTGCTGGCAAAACTTTCCTCTTTTTTTGATTGAACAGGTTTTGTCCAGTCGGCTTAATCCTAAAACAGTTAAAAAGTTGAGAGATGGCAATTTGCTGTTTGAGGTGGAAAATAGGAAACACAGAAAATATAATAAAGATGAAGACTTTTCATAATATCAAATTAAAACCTTCCTTCATGCAGGACTGAATACTTCTAAGGGAGTTATTAGAAGAAAATAATATCTGCCTTAGAAAGCCAAGGGGTCAGCAATTACCATAGAATTTCAATTAAAATAAAAGGGGAAACAATTATAACTGACACATATATCCTTACTTTGACTCACCTGAAATCTCCCCACCCCCAAATAAAAATAGGGCATAATATTGAGCCAGTGGAACTATAAATCCCTGCTCCACTAAGAAGGTTCAGGTGCCAAAAGTTTGGACATCATAGGGGTAGCTGCAGGAGTTGCCCAACATGTGGAAAATGTAGCCAAAGGGATTCAGGCATACAGAAAAAGAATGCCATGATGAAATAAGATGTACTAACTGCCAGGAAAGTCATCCAGCATACTCAAGAATGTGCCATTTCTGTAAAAAGGAAAGGGAGATTGTCAAAGAAAAATATAAAAGAAACATCTTTTCAGAACCAGGGTAAGTCGTAGAAGGTTACCTGAAAGTCTCTTCCTACACAAAAATAATGGAAAATAAGACTACAAATATTACCGGTCAGCCTGACAAATACAGAGCCCTCATTGAGAGGCTTGTATGCTTGGGACTAAATGAGTGGCCCGTATTTCAAACTTACCTAAAAAGTCCAAGGAAATGGTGCAGGCTGAACCACAAAAGAAATCCAATGAAAAAACTGAAATAATAAATAAAGAAAAAACAAATGACAACTCAAACACAAACCACTCCTACCAAAAATATCAAATCTCCTACTAAACAAAGGACACTGCAATCTTGTATCTGTCCACCAAAAACCAGGAAGGACAGACTGAAAAGCTTATCTCCCAAAGGAACAGAATCAGCCAAGCAAAAGCCGGAAATCCACAATGATCAAATTCCTATTTGACAAATGAGAAAAGATGGAGTTGAAAGGCCCGAACCCTCAAATGGCTAAAAACCTTCAAAATGAAAACCTAGGAAAACAGAAATCAAAACCACATAAGCTAAAGGCCAAAAACCTTTAAACATCCATGCATAAGATTATTCAATGGAACTGCCTTGGATTAAATGCAAATATAAATTAACTGCTTCTATTAATTACAGACTTGCCAAGGCAGTTGTCTGCCTTCAGGAAACATTCCTTAAGCAAGATGACAAAGTGTATATAAAAGAATACCCACAATACAACCATACACATGGCACTGGGCTTTGTGCATCTGACGATACATCTGTCCTAGTTAGGAATGATGTACACCAAAGTAAAATAAAATTGACAACTATTTTACATGCAACTGCTGTTAAAGTGACCCTAGATAGGCAAATAAACATTTGCTTGGTATATATCCCACCTAATGAATGAAGCTGAAATTCATGAAATTATAAGGAAACTGTTGTGTCGGAAACCTACCACCCCTCTTGAAGATGAACTTGTCTGCGTCTGTGAACAAAGACTTTAAATAGTGGCATGTCAGTTGACATGGGGAGACAGGTAGACAGAGAAGTTCTTGCTGAGCTAGTTATAGACTACTCAGGCGATTTCTGTACCTTTTTACCAACCTATTAAAACCCTTTTTATTGTTACGGGTTATTTGGCGTTTGTCTCTACTAACCCCAAATCAACATCATAACAGAAACTCCTTGCACCCTTAATGATACTAATGGACTTTTTAACTGTCACAGCATAATATGGGGCTGTAAAGACACCAGCCAAACAGGAAGGACTTTAGAAACAATTATAAACAATAATGATTTATGTATTTATAATGATAAAATTCTGACTTACATCCATTTGCTGGCAGTTACTCTGCAATAGAGTTATCCATATGTGATCCATCAATCTATATGGATTTTTATTGGGAGGTTCTGGTGGACACATGTGGTAGTGATCACTTGCCAATTATTCTGCTGAATTCAGAACAAAATGATAAAAATCATCTCTGTTGGAAATTTTTTAATTTTTTCGGACTCACCATCCGTCCTATTGGTTTTGAAGGAAAACATCCAACAACCCACTGATGATTATTACTATTAACAAACAGAAAGACATCAAACTATGCTGGTTTCTTTGCCACATCAAAGTTAAAGGTAATAATGAAGCAGATCTAGCAGCCAAGTTGGCTTTAGATGCAAATGTGGATACAAGGACCAAAATCCCATACACGGATTTTAATGAGGTTATTAATAAATACATTCAAATGGAATGGCAACAGTATTGAGACAATAACCCATTCAATAAACTCTTCACAATCCAGCCCAAACTGGGAGTATGGATGTCAGATCCCAGAAAATCTTGTAAGAAAGAAGTGGTACTGGCCTGCGTATGTATTGGCCATACGAGAATAACCCACTCGTACTTACTAAACAAAGAAAGATCAACCAGTATGCCAAGCATGTAAAACAGCATATACTATTAAACATATATTAATCGAGGTCTCAGATCTTGCTCTCTCAATAAAAAAAATTATTATAATATAAACAATATGTATGATCTGTTCGAGAAAGTAAAAGTGGATGATATAATATAATTTCTCAAAACTGTAGGACTCTACAAAAAATTATACCATCTTGGGCATGATGATAAACTACATCCGCGTCCTGGGTAAGATGATAAATTTCATCAAACAGCAAGGCCTCTGATCAGGAGGTTTTGATGAGTGTGTAACCACCTCTTAATTGCTGGTGTTCCCAGGTCCAACCTGACTTGAAGTGGTAGCACTTGCTATGGGCAAATAGTTAACCCCTAAAATGGGGTCAAAACACTATGAAAGTGTAAAAATAGGTTTTAATACCAGAAATACTTTGTAAAAAATTATTACCAGCAATACATCATTACCAACAATATATTTTTGAAAAAATATTACCAGCAATATATTTTTGAAGAAAAAGTATTACCAGAAATAGATTTTTGCAGGAAAAAAAATATTACCAAAAATATATTTTTGAAAAAATAATAATACCAGCAATAAAAATCTTGTTGGCATTAAATAACCCATTGAGGTGTTGATATGCCATAAAACAAACCAAACCAAACCAAACCATTGTCAACTCTGGCTGAAATGCATTAAATAAGAAATTACACATAAGGACTAATTTGTTTTGGTTGTTGAATTTATTTTATTTAAAGAATGTATGAAGCAGCACTTAAAAGAACAAATACAAAAAGTAAAACATTTGCCAATGAGTTCCTCTGGTGAAAAGAAATGGCGGAAGATTTGGAAACTGAGTTTATGCTTCTCTTGATTCGTGTGGACACTGACCTTGAGTCTATAGACAAAATGGCTGCTCTTTGAGTTGTTAGATATAGGGTCTTCCTTAATTCCAGAGGCATAACTTTCCTTACCCTAAATAGCTTTATTCCTAATTGAAACTTCCCCTGCTCCATCAATGTGATTGACATGTGGTTATTATTGTAAGTAAGTGTAAAACTGTTTCCAAGGTAGTCCAGATTGTTCAGTGTCACTTGGGTGCTGTTCAAGGGAAGAACTGGGTCAAATTCAAGCTGATTGCTATGAATTCGGAACCCAGCATAGCCAAACAGAAGACCCTGTAAGAATCCTCCCATTCCAGTCAAAAAATTCACAGCTCCTGAACCATCACTGTATTCAGACCACATCTGAAAAAAGAACAAAAAGTTAGAAATAAATTTATTTGTCTGAATTTCTGGAATGAGTATTTACATACAGATTAAGATCTCCATATTTGTTGTTACTATTGCAATGTCTTGGCCATTAAACCCTCTGTGTGTCTGTCAATTCAGGTAACTGTCAGCGAATTTTGAACTGAAACCTTTATTTAATCTGTCAGAGTAGATTGTTCTTGTTCCACTGCCCATGTATAGGGATATTTCATTTTGTTCTTATTTAGATATTACTTGCCCTGTTTCCACTGAGACAATAGCCTAATGGATAAGCATCTTGATTTATGAATTTAGCAACATAGTAATTGTGAATTCAATCCCTGGGCTGGATAGTGCAGATTTAGACTCAGGGAAAGCAATATCTGAGCATTAGTAAATTAGAACAAGATGAGATGGCTTTTTCAGGTGTATAAGGATAGCAAGGTAAGTGCATTTATTATTTACAGGTCATGCAAACCTAAGTTGGTTAATGATTTACTTACCTTGAATGGCTGGAGAACGTTTTTAAAATTCTTAGCAAAATAATGGTTTGCTATTTTTAGTTCTTTCATTTCTAACCAACCAATGGCAAACATTGCCCAGGTCATAGCAGGACCATTATGGTCAGAAACCTGCAGGTAAAAAAAAAATGAATAGAAAATTAAAATAACAATGGAATTCTGTTGTAGATATCTTTTTATTCATCATTTTAGGGTTTTAAAGACATTTCCTGTTGTGTTGCTTTTTCTCCCCATGAAGACTTTCAAATGTTGCTACATTCATTTTCAGGGATTTAGTTTTTGTGTGTTTGTTTAGCTGTTCTTGGTTAAATCCAGCATTCCCAGATTTTAAGGAACCAATTTCAACATCATTTATGATAGTCAAACTGAATTTTTACATGTATTTTAACTTTTATTTTTATTTTTAGCAATTAAACAAAAACAGTTGCATAAACACAAAAAAATAAAAATATAAATGAACATTTAAATTTAAATAAAAATAAAAATTTAAATAAAATAAATATAATTTAAATAGAATAAATATAAAATAAATATAACTTAAATAAAATAAATATAAAATAAATATATATTTAAATGAGATGAATATAAACAAATATAATTTAAATAAAATAAATATAATTTAAATAAAATAAATATAAAATAAATATAAAATAAATATAATTTAAATAAAATAAATATAAATTTAAATAAAAATAAAAATAAAATAAAATAAATATAATTTAAATAAAATAAATATAAATTAAATTAAAAATAGAAATTTAAATAAAATAAATATAATTTAAATAAAATAAATATAAATAAATATAATTTAAATAAAATAAATATAATTTAAATAAAATAAATATAAAATAAATATAAAATAAATATAAATTTAAATAAAAATAAAAAATAAAATAAAATAAAAATAATTTAAATAAAATAAATATAATTTGAATAAAATAAATATAAATTTAAATAAAAATAAAAAATTAAATAAGATGAATATAATTTAAATAAAATAAATATAATTTGAATAAAATAAATATAAATTTAAATAAAAATAAAAATTTAAATAAAATAAATAAATATTTAAATAAAAGAAATATAAAATAAATATAATTTGAATAAAATAAATATAAATTTAAATAAAAATAAAAATTTAAGTAAAATAAATATAATTTAAATAAAATAAATATAAAATAAATATAATTTGAATAAAATAAATATAAATTTAAATAAAAATAAAAAATTAAATAAAATAAATATAATTTAAATAAAATAAATATAATTTGAATAAAATAAATATAAATTTAAATAAAAATAAAAATTTAAATAAAATAAATAAATATTTAAATAAAATAAATATAAAATAAATATAATTTGAATAAAATAAATATAAATTTAAATAAAAATAAAAAATTAAATAAAATGAATATAATTTAAATAAAATAAATATAATTTGAATAAAATAAATATAAATTTAAATAAAAATAAAAATTTAAATTAAATAAATATTTAAATAAAATAAATATAAAATAAATATAATTTGAATAAAATAAATATAAATTTAAATAAAAATAAAAAATTAAATAAAATAAATATAATTTAAATAAAATAAATATAATTTGAATAAAATAAATATAAATTTAAATAAAAATAAAAATTTAAGTAAAATAAATATAATTTAAATAAAAGAAATATAAAATAAATATAATTTGAATAAAATAAATATAAATTTAAATAAAAATAAAAATTTAAATAAAATATATATAATTTAAATAAAATAAATATAAAATAGATATAATTTAAATAAAATAAATATAAATTTAAATAAAAATAAAAATGAACATATAAATTTACTGATTATATAAAAAAATACCTAATAGCTTAGGGAATAGGTCAAACAACTAATAAGTTAGGCAGGGATACTCCAGATTATTTTGAGAAGAATTTACGGGCAAAGAATTCAGCTTTATCTGTGGAGGATGATAATCTTAGATGATAACATCTCAAATCGATTGAAAATGTGGGGAATAGGGAACTTTTCATTAGTTAATATCCTATTACAGAGATGTCAGTAGTCATGGGAGCCAAAGTTTTTAGAGGCTATGCAGTGCTTCATTCTCTCAGCAAATCATAATTTAACTTCTTCGAAGACTCGCTTGCATTTGTTACGAACAGTAGCAAATAGGCACCTGTTATGATGAGAGCTGTCACACTGGTATAGTCGGAAATAGTGGTTCCTGTGGGCTGTGGCGGTCGACCATGCTGGTGTGAACCATGGAGAGGATTGAGGTTTCACCTGATATTTCCAAGAAGCGATGAAAACGTCCATACTGGCTTTGACCAAAAAAGAAACCTCAGTTGTGCAATTTTCAATTGGAAGTTTGAAGATATCAGTCCAGGGGGGCGTCAGGAAGAAAATCATGGAATGAGTCCCAATCAGCATGCTGGTAGCGGAAAGAGGTCTTATGGATAAGGAGATTCCTGTTTAATTGATGCTCTGAAGGACATATCAATAGCTACCACAGGGTGGTCCGAGTTACTAAAGGGGCCGTATTGTGAAGCTCGGCAAAAAAACAAGGGGAGGAGGTGAGAGATCCAATAGAGAAGCATGTTGCTCGGTTTGGCTAGGGAAATGAGTAGGAAAGTCCACGATTTGAGTGAGGGATTGGGCAAGCGAAAAATTGAATGTCTGTATACCGGCAACATCAATACCTTTAGAATGTTTCAGCCACGTGTCATGGTGAGCATTAAAATCACCGAAGATAAAGATGTTCACAGATGGATGGAGAGAAAATGCTTTTTCTATACGGTCAGCCATTATGTCTAATATACTACAGTCTTGGGAAGATGGGGAGCAATAAAGGAAAAAGAGTTAGCTAAAAGAGTTTTGTAGTGAAAGACGGAAGCACATGAAAAAATAGTCAGCAGCCTCGAGAGACAATTCCCTTGCCATCGGAAGATTATCCCGGATGTAAACACCAAGGCTATGCATGTGAATGCTGGAATCTTTTCAGCAAAGGGGAAGATACCCTGGAACCAAGAATTCATTGGTAGCAATGGAAGAATTCAATTTGGTTTCAAAGAGGGCAAAGATATCTGGCGACTTTTCTAGGAGAAAAACTTCTACGCTGCAGAAGTTGGAACGGATGTCACAAATATTGGAGAAAGAAAGATTGAGGGGGTTAGGTGATTTTTTTGTTAATTGGATTAGTTTTCTTTCTTTTTTTTGCGATTTCCATGAGATATGTCTTGAGGGTGTCAGGCGTGAAGAAATATTTTCGGAATTTGAAATTCTTAATGCCCAAATACGGAGACTTAAAGCTGTTTCTGACAATAAAGTTAGGGACCTCAAGGCCAGACTTAATGATCTTGCCCATTGTTATGCCAGAACACTGATTACATACTCTGAATTCAAATGGCGCAAAGAACACTACTCTGTAATTAAATCACTGCGTGAGAATAAATCATTAGTAATTACGGGACCTAACAAATGTCCAGGAGTTGTTGTACTTAATCCATGTGATTACGTTGATAAAATGATGACAATGTTGAATGATTCATCAAAATTTGTCAAATTAGGTCCTGTGGACAGTTTTGATTCAACAGTGACAGTAGAAAATAGATTTCAGAGAAAATTAGTCAAATGGGTAAAAAGTGGTGTCCTACATTCTGATATAGCTAGCGACTTTAGACCATCGGGCTCAATTCGTTCCCGTTTATACGGTTTGCCTAAAACCCATTAGGCAGGTACCCCATTAAAACCAATTCTGTCTATGGTGGGGTCAGCTAAACAGAAGGTTGCCAAATGTATTGACACACTATTACAACCTGTATTAGAATATTACACTTGTTATTGCATAAAGGACTCTTTTTCTTTTGCAAGAGATATTCAAAACTGTAATTCGACTAATAAATTATATATATATATATATATATATATATATATATATATATATATATATATATATATACACACAATTTAATGAAGCAAATTAAAATGGCCGGGTGGGGGCACGAACTAACCAGTTTGATGTAGAAAACAATGTACATGGAATCAGATACAAATACAACAAAAATATAAAAAAATAAATAAGTATAAAATTCAAAATCAAATAAATAGTAAAATAATTAACACAAACATTTCAACATTTAAAAATTGTATCTTACTAGCACTGCATCATTCCAAACTCTGAAAAAATAACTTTTCCTTTTAGGGACGGGGCAGGCAGACCTTATTTCTCAATGTGTTTCAACATTGGTGAAAATTTACCCGACTCATATAAAATCTTTTCGGCTTTTATTTTAAGTCATTCACAAACGAATGCCAATTTCCAAATATTCTATATATATATTTCGACAGAATTGAGTCACTGTCAGTCACTGTGTGTTTATCTGAATCTAAAAATAAACACGCTAAAATTCACCTTCATCCCGTACCGTACGCTGACGGCTTAGTGGGAGAAGTTCGGACTGACGCAAATTCAGTCGGGTTTCGATCCTAGCTAGAGACAACCGGACGTCTAGCCACACTGATGAGCTGTGAAACAGCGAAACAGTCTGTCTGTGGATGACAAATATATATATATATATATTTGTGTGTGTGTGTAAACCACATATAAATACGGCAAAATTGAGAAATAGCAGCAAAGAAGACAACAAGCTCTGAAGAGTGAATATGTTATCTTATGCTCACCAAACTACATAGTAAACATGCCTGAACCAACACGACTAAGTGATAAACTTCTCCAGATTAATTCTTTCTCTCACTCTCTCTCTCTCTTTCTATATATATATATATATATATATATATATATATATATATATATATACATACACACCAAATTCCTATGTTCTTCGAATTAATTAACCCCCACTATAATCCCTACTAAGCTGATAAAACTATTTAAGTCATTAGTGCATAGCATCCAATATTTTAGAGAGTGGTGTGGGGTACCTAAAATTTAAGATCCACCAACCCTGGGATTACCATTAGCCAGCAATGTAGATTAGGTAAAAAGTTAAATTTAAGGAAACTTCATGTAGTAATGGGTTAATTATTATTATTGAATATATGATGAAAACCTTCAGTTAAGGAAAGTTCCACTGGCTTGAAGTGGATTAGTTTTGAAAAGGTCACACAGCCTTCAGCTTCAGGCCTTTCTTTGAAATTCAAAGTGTAGCCCCAGCAATTTTGCCTATATATATATATATATATATATATATATATATATATATATATATTGGTGAATACCTGAAAATACTTACCAGTCCATATCTAGTCAGGTCATTTCGTCTGACTGTTTCTGACATTTCCATCATGAGGGGGAATCCAAGCAATATAACATCAGCCTGTTTTACTGTAGTACCTGAAAAAATGTTATATTAATATTAATTTTAAGTGACATCATGAGCTGGCTCAAATGGAATATAAATGTCGGCATGACAGGGTAGGATTTTTCAAACGTTGGGAACTGTGCAAGAGTTTGGGTGAGGCCATGTAAATAAATAGTATCAGCACAAACTAGAGGCAGTTAGAGAAAGCAAGATGAATATTATGGAATTTTACAATTCAAACTGATTACACCCCCACCCACCCCGCCATTAAAGAGAAAAGGACTGAATTGGTAGCTGTAAACATGTCGAAGAGAATTAGACACATAGTCGAGATAATCATACCAGCAGATGAAAGGTAGAAAACTGGGTGAAAATCTGAGAAACATGAATGTTATGTTAATGCTCACCATAGAACACATAGAATGAAGCCCCCCCCCCAAGTATTGAGTACCATTTACAGGAGACACATTGTAGAATTCAAGATGGCTACCATTTACAGGAGACACATTGTAGAATTCAAGATGGCTACCATTTACAGGAGACACATTGTAGAATTCAAGATGGCTACCATTTACAGGAGACACATTGTAGATTTCAAGATGGCTACTATTTACAGGAGACGCATTGTAGAATTCAAGATGGCTACCATTTACAGGAGACACATTGTAGAATTCAAGATGGCTACCATTTACAGAAGACACATTGTAGAATTCAAGATGGCTACCATTTACAGGACACATTGTAGAATTCAAGATGGCTACCATTTACAGGAGACACATTGTAGAATTCAAGATGGCTACCATTTACAGGACACATGCAGTAGAATTCAAGATGACAACGATTTATCGCCCACTTACTAAATAAATTTCTTTTTTAATGAAAGAATAGAATGAAATTTCCTATGGCTGGGTTGTTAAAGTGAGAAGAAAGGACTAAACGTCAACTGCAAGAACACAGAATGCATGGTTATTAGCAAAAGGAAAAGCACAACATACAAATTACAAATTGGAGATACTAAAATCAAACAAGTACAAAGATTTAAATATCTGGAAAGTGTTTTAACAGAAGACGGAAAGTGCGACACTGAAATCCAAAAGCGTATGGGGATAGCCAAAGATGCCTTCCAAAAACTAAGCATAGTATTGAGAAACAGAAAAAACTCATTAGAAACAAAGAAAAGCGTAGTGAACTGTTACATGATATCAGTCCTACTACATGACAGTGAATGCTGCTCAAATATGAAGAAAAGACTTCCTCACAGATGAAGAATAGACTTGAAGCAACAGAAATGTGGTTCTACAAAAGGATGCTAAGGATGCCATGGACTGAACATGTGAACATTGACAAAGTTTTAAAGAAAATGGAAACAAAAAGGAAACTTATACTTTGGGCTTGTCTGGTCCTGTTCCACAGTTGGTCGTTGGAGACGACTTCCGGCCATCTGATATTGAGGATGTTCCTGGGATATCGGTTGGTAAATGACTGAAGTTTGTGGGTGTTGGTCTTGGTTACCCGCCATGGTTTTTGAGCCGTAATGGCCACTACATAATTAACTGTCCCTACCTGAAAATATCTACATTTCTAACATCTTTTAAACTCTGAAATTTTATTCACTAATTTAAAAAAAATAATTAATTTAATTTAATTTCTTATTTTCATTTTCTTTTCTTCTTTTTTTCAATAGGAGTAAATACGTTTACTTATCCCCCAGTTCACACTCCTCCACAGTCTTTTGAACAGGAGTAGAGGTTTATCCATTATTACCTGTTTAGGATTGGGTTTTGGCTCATTCTCCTAAAGTTTTCTCATTCATTTTCGAACACAAACTTTTGGCGTTATCACCTTGCTTGGGGAGAAATGATTAAAAAAAAGGGTTCAAAATTTAATGCCTATGAAAGAATTGATATTGTCCAGATTCCTGTTTTGGTCTGTGAAGATATTAAGAAAGGTGTTGGAGAATTGAGATTTTCTGTCACTCAATTTACTGCAATAAGTGATCTTGACCCTCGTCCCATTATAGTGGGATGTAACAGATGATGAGTTTCACATGAGGGCAAAAACAAAAAAATCAGTCTCGGAAACCTGCAGGCGTTAGAATATTCCAACCCCTTCGGTTAAGTGAAACAGAGAGGCACTTCTGTCGGGACCAAACTTGTCTTGTGTTCTGATCGAAGATGAATAAACGTGCAATGTGAATCTTTAGCAATAATCAATAGACATATTGTGTGAACATTGACGAGAAATGGTACCGCCACAAGTGAGGATTGATTGAATATGACCTAGTCAAGATCACGTGGAATTTAAACATCCAATCAGACAATAGCCTTGATGTCACCAAAGTGGACATCACCTCCGTTCAAAAATCCATTTATTTTGTTTGTTTATGGCATATTAACCTCAATGGGTTATTTAATGCCGACAAGATTTTCAGGATAGGTTCGTATGAATAGAATAAGTATTTGTAAGAAAGCAGTTTGTAGATCAGGTTTCATTGACGTCTTTTTATAAAGAGGGTTTTTGTCGATAACCAAATGTATTACTGGTAATTTTTTTTTCAAAAATTTATTGGTATTTTACCATAAAAATCTATGTTTATACTTTCATAGTGTTTTGACCCCAGTTTGTGAGTTAATTATTTGCTCATATCTGAGCCATAACAGGTGCTACCACCCTGGGCCAAGGTAGAGGGAACTACAAGAGATGGTTCTCCGCTCCTCAAAACCTCCCAATCAGAGGCCTTGCTGTCAGCTGTAGTTTATCGTCATACCCAGGATGATCCATTGAAAAAAACAAAGACCAAAAAATATAGTGTAACGGTTAAATAAGCTGACAAGCTTGAGAAATACACCAACCTCCGGGTTGGAGTTGCCCTAATGGTGGACGTTTAGGCTACTATTGTCCCAGTTATTATTGGAGTGTTGGGATTTATACCTACACACTAGGAAAATCGGAATAAAGACTAGTATCTCATTGCTTCAGAAATTTGTACTGGCTGGCACTGTAAATATTCTGTTAATGGTGCTGTCTAAGGTCGTACGACTTGATGGAGAACACCTATAGTGTAAAATCTCCGTTTGAAAACAAAAATTACGTAGAAAAAGAGAACAGAAAATAATAATAATAATAATAATAATAATAATAATAATAATAATAATAATAATAATAATAACCTACACCTTAAGAAGGGCTTTATCTATGTAAAATATGTGTGTTTTTTCTGTTTTTTTTTTGTTTTATTTTGTTTTTTTAAATTACTCAGTGGAAAATGTCTTGATGCAATTTCTGACCTTAGGTCTCTGGTCGGGACCCGGAAAGAAATGTGTACATACCAGAAACCAAAAAAAAAAAAAAAAAAAAAAAAAAAATTGTTCTCACGAGTACAGCCCACAGATTACGAAGAACTTTATCTATGTAAAATATGTGTTGTTGTTGTTTTTTTAAAATGTTCAGTCGAAAATATCATGATGACATTTCTGACCTTAGGTCTCTGGTCGGGACCCAGAAAGAAATGAGTATACACCAGAAATCAAAGAAAAGAAAATAATAACAATGGAAAACATTGAAAACAAGAAAAAATTGTCACTGAATTTTGCTGTTTCATCAGATCACTGAATAAAGTTGAAGAAGAGTGAAACACTAGAAAAAATATTTTAACTTTACCAAAGAACTAAAAGTAAATTTTGAAATATCAAGGCAGTAATTGTGCCCATCGTTATCAGCATGCTTTGTCCAAATCTGAACATCGGAAATGAAATGCAAGAAAAATTTAAAACTATCCAAATAGCAGTATTGATATACTAACGAAAATTCTGGAGTATAGAAGTAACTTGTTATCACTTTATCTCCAGTAAACAGAACATTACCAAATACTGTGGCATTTGAAAACTCAATGAATAATAATAATAATAATAATAATAATAATAATAATAATAATAATAATAATAATAGATGCTCTGATGCTATACTAATGGCTTCTAATCTTAATTAATTGGAGATGTTAACATGTACATGAAGTATCTTGTTGAATTAAGCTGGACTACAGAAAATATCCCGTTCAATAACAGACTTTCTTATCAGTTGCTTGACCTTAACCAGTTGGGCATCTTTCCTAATATCTGACACATTGTGCATCTCTGTTCATGAGCGGGAGTAGTGAGAGAACATTATAGTCAAGTGTCGAAAGGGACTTTTGTTTTGTTTTTTTAGTTTAAAGAATTTGTCACTCAAGGCTATTTGGGAGTCACATCTGGGACAGCCCCAACTGGAGACTAATGTGATTGGGTTACCCAACCTGAAAGTATTTCTACCTGGACCCCATTTAGAAGGCTATGCCACTGGAACACACGGTGTTACAGGGAGTGAAAGAGAATGAGAAGAATGAAAATGTAGACGATTGAGAAAAGGAAAAAAAAAAGGAACAGGGTTCAATAAAACAGAAGATGGTGATTGACATTATATTTAAATTTTTGAAGATTTTAGTTATCAGGGAAGCAAGAAACTGGAAAGGGGTGCCCCACAGGTGAGAAATGCGAGAAAAACTGCTAGAGTAGAAGTGGCAGTTGTATCTAGCTAGTTGAACAGTAAAACTGTGATACCTAATTGCCAATCTAGTATCATGCTTGAATTCATGTAGTCAGCGCACCAGGAAAAAAGCACATCCGAACAGTTGCCATGAAAATATTTGTAGAACAAAGAGAGTAAATAACCACGCCATGTCGCCGAGAAAGTCACTGTAATGCTTAGTAAGGATCGATTGTATTGAAGCTCCTCCTCTGAATTTTGTCAAGAATGTCGAGATGCACAGTAGGAGCAACGAACCAGATATGGCAACAGTATTCGATACACGGACGAATGGTAGATTTATAAATGTGCAAGATGGAATCTGATGAGAAAATCTTTTGGCACGACACAGTAAACTAACCTTCCTTGCAGATGACGTAGCAACTGACTCGATTTAGTTGGTCCACTCATTTCAGTGGAAAACGTGAGGCCAAGAAGGGGTGGAGTGTTGATCTCTTGGAATTCAGCATCAACCATGCACATTTGGCTGTGATGCATGTGCTTTGTATACCCTTATCAGGCTGGATGTCATCATGGGTACAATGGGTATCATATATTTTTAACACGAGTGTCTCTTTCTTGGCGTATGCTTTCTCAGCCAATAATAATAATAATAATAAGAGGAATTACGCAGTAGTCGGGAGAGTAATATATTTAATTGTCAAATAATTTTTTATACAATAAATACTTATGCTAATAAATATAAGAACCAGATTTAGAATTAAACGAAATAGTTTGAATAAATACACTAGTATCAAATTTTATTCATACCATGTGTGCTTGCAATAGGAAACTTGGTGGACTTGTAAAATAGTCATTATGATCTGAAATCTTTTTTTTTCTTCATATTACCATTGATTAAGTGCTTCAGATATCACCACACACACACACACACACACACACACATATATATATATATATATATATATATATATATATATATATATATATATATATATATATATATAATTATTTTTATTACATTTTATAAAGTTAATAGGTGTCGGGGGTGAGCTTGCCATGTAAATTCGTTGTAAGTTGATCCATCAAGGCAAGTCAAAATTTGACATGACTTCTTAAAACTAAATAAATAAAATGTTGAAATTTGAAGTACTTAATGAATAGTAATATATGAAAAAAAAAGAAGTCCAGATTTCGAATTAAAAAAAAAAAGAAGAAATTATTCTTTTCCATTTTAAGAAATTACGTCGTGTGAGGTGAGCATATTTTGTTTTGGCTTTCGTAATGGGGGAGATCAGTTTACAATGAATTTACATGGCAAATTAGATCCTCCTATGAACTTTTGTAAAATTTAATAAAATGGTTTTTCTTTTGATATTCGTGATCTGGAGTGTTTCATCTATCGTAATATAAAAAAGAAAATCGAAAAAAAAAAAAGAAAGATTATTTCTGGTTGCAGAAACCGCAACGGAAATATTAAGAAAGAAACCGAATCGTTTTTAATAGCGATCCAAATCGCTTTAAGAACCAAAAAGCCAGGAAAGCAGCAAATATATTTTGATGTTTGTTTGGTTGATTTTACAACATATCATCTCCAGCAAATGTAGGCTGTTTATAAATATCGATGAGATAAATAACCACGTAATCAGAAAATGTAACAATACGATAAAAGAATAGGCATGTCTGGGTGGGTATTACGCTGAGTGAAGAAGTGTAGTGTCGAAGATTGGTGATCAAAATCTGGGCTAAAGAAGGAAATATATTTTTCTATGTAAAATATATATATATTGAATTTTAAGAGTTATATAATTTTTGAAGGTAATTTAATTAATGAGTTAGTTGAGTGTGAATATTAATTGAGCACGAATGTAAGATAAACTAGCTGTTGAAAAGGTCAGTAGCGTTGACAAGCAGTCCAGCTGACAGGTGTTACTGGAAATCATCCTGAGTGAAAGTCCAGCGAGTTGTTTTGAAAGCCTTTTGATAACAGGGAATTTTTCAGGATCACGTGTGAAACCAATTTGAAAGGTTTAACTTAAAGATTACCGTCACTCATGCTACCATTGATGAGCTTTATTATTATTATTATTATTATTATTATTATTATTATTATTATTATTATTATTATTCCTTTGATTTCTGGTATGTACACATTTCTTTTCGGGGTCATGCCTAGAAATCTATGGACCGAAATGGCATCATGACATTTTCCACTGAGCATTTAAATACAAAAAACAAAAACACACACACACACACACATTTTACATAGAGCTCTTCGTAAGCTGTGGGCTGTACTCGTGAGATCAATTTTTTGTATTCCTTTAAGGCATGTGCTACCAGGAATCCTTTCAATTAGTCCATTGAAATATTTCTAATCAATCTGAGGACTCCAACTACAACAGGGATTATTGATGTTCTCATGTGCCACATTTTTGAGATTTCGATTTCAAGGTCCTTGTATTTTAATAGCTTTTTGAACATCTTCAAAGATACATTGTAGTCTGCAGGGACTGCCATGTCAATAAGTAGACACATTTTGTCTTTGCGGTCTCTAATAACAATGTTAGGGCGATTAGCTTTGATTGTTCTGTCAGTGTGTATTGTGTAGTCTCATAAAATTGTTACAGGTCCTATCTCCGTAACCGGGTCTGGGTGATCTTCATACCAATTTCTTTCAGTTTCCTTTCCGTAGAAATTGCAGATTTTCCAGTGCAGATATTGGCCCACTCTGTCATGCCGGGTTTTATATTCAGTTAGTGCCAATACCGTTCAACCTAATACAAGACGATCAATTATTTCTGGATATTTATCATAGAATCTGGATTTGGGACTATTATTATTATTATTATTATTATTATTATTATTATTATTATTATTATTATTATTATTAACAATAGTAATAATAATAATATTTTTTTATTGCTCAATCAAAGAAGCCTGAATATCTCTCGCACCTATAGAAACGATACAAGGTGAAGAAGCAGGCAGAAATGGGAAATTGCCGAGTTCGCTGCTGGAGTGGGTGGGCATTTGTATTATCTCTAGGTTACGGGGATCGAGTTCGCCATTCGGTTGGAAGAGAAAGCAGTACCGATAACAATCAGTTATGGTTCTGAAACAATTCTTCTCCGATGCTCTTGTTTGGCGGTTTCGGGCTGATAAGCCACAAATACGATCTTCTACTAGTCTTATCTTCTCAACTGCCCATATATAATTTCTAATCACATTGCAATAAAACCTGTTTATACTCGTTATCAAGTGTCTCCCTACTTTCCGTGTTGCAAAAGCCGCCAACAACACCAGCAAATTATTGCATGCAACCGAACCATTTAGACAAGGTTTCGAGCAAGATCTACATTCCTCCGTCCGACCCCATCACATTTCTGTTAATGATAATTCCGTCAACGTCTACTTTTACGGGTTTTTCAACACAGCATGAATACAGGAAGCATTGACATCGTGGCACTGTGGTAATGCCATATCACCTGCTTTTTTTGTGGTTAATGTGAGAAAATTTATTTTTATTTATTTCACCCAAAGCAAGGCGATTAAAGCCACTAAGATGCAAGGGGTTTCTGAGAATGAACGAAACAGAGAGGGTAATAAAAGAACAGAATTCATAGAAACAGATGACGATGATTGACATAAATTGTTGACACGTAAGCAAGAAGCTGGAAGAGTTCTACAAGTGAGAAGTGCAGGAAAAGGAACACTATTTACATTATTCGGTTATTCGGACTATTGTCCTCATCTTTGTCGCCATATTTATTACAACGTTTCGGCCGTTGTACGCTCTGGCCTTCTTCAGGTGGTTGGAATGTCGAACGGATCCCTTTATTTCGCTCACTGGGGTAGACTGTTCTAGTTCCACGTGCCATGTTTAATGGGTGTCAGTTATCAGTCATCTCCTGTTAATTTTCCCTCTCCAAGTTCTCCACTGCCTTAACCGGGTATTGAACTGACACTCTTTGGGTCCTGTCACTGGATCTAACTAACGCTTTTATTCACTGTCCTTAAGGACATCTGTGTATGAATTTCTGGGTATTATAAACCTAATGTCTTCAGTAACATTTTTTTACCAGAGCTCATATTGCAATTTTTTGTTGTTATTATTGCTTTTCTCAATAATAACAACAAAAATTTACAATATGAGCTGAAGAATGCCGGAGCGTGCAACGGCCGAAACGTTGTAATAAATATGGCGACAAATATGAGGATAATAGTCCGAATAATGTAAATAGTGTACATAATACCTCATGTCAGAAATATGAACAGATACTGCAAGAAAAGTAACTATTAACATAGAACTTATGATTACAAGTAGCCATTTCAACACTAAAATTACGAGACCTAGCTACCAATCTAGTACTGAAGTTAAATTCGTGAAGTGAAGGTACCAAAGAGAAAAGTTCATCAGAACAAATACAGTAAAAATATTTATAGAAAATGCCCACGGAAACTACATTACGGCGGTGGGAAAGTGATTAAAACCTAGATGCCATATCAGGGCCTATAACGTTTCAGATTCTTCTTTGGATTTTGTCAAGAATCATTACATATATAGCAAAAGCACTAGACCACATTTAGCAGCAATAATTGATGCACAGACGAATAGTAGATTTATAAATATGCAAGATTGACTCCGGCGAAAAAAATGTCTACCACGACACAGTGAACCGAATTTCCTAGTAGAAGACTTAGCAAATGATTCAATATAAACGTTCCACCTCCTGTCAGTGGAAAACGCGAAACCTAGAAGTATCAGTGAGTTACTCTCCTGGAAGTTAGCATCAGCCATGCTGACGGAAGGCAGAAAGAGTTATCTCAGATAATTAATAGAAAACGTGGCAGGTAGTGGAACTCAGTTCTGGCAGACCACAAAGAAGATCTGAATGGTCATGTTAATATTAACCGTTTCCTTATAAGGAAATATTTAGCATTCATTGACCAAAACACCCAGTACCACTGTCGATTGAAATTTATAAAATCTTTCTATTTAAACAATTTTTCAAGAAAATAGGTTCCTCAGCTCGAGTAACTGTTATCGTTTTTTTCTGTATTGATGAGGGTTTCCTTCCTAGCCTTCTATTCGAAATAGTGGGGAACGTCAACATCTTATGTTGTTATTTTCTCTTCAAGTTACATGTGATACCTACTTTAGTTGTTGCTGAAGTTGAAAGTCTTCCAATGATGTGGTTTCTGTTGTTTGGTACAGTTCTTTGTCGTTCTTTAGCGTCACTCCCCAAAACTCGAAGAAGGATGACCTTTGCCAAGACCCACAGGTTTCACACGTTTTTAACCATTAGTCTTAGAAAATGACTGTATACAGCTGATAGTTTAGATATTTCTGAGCGATTTTGGCTTCACGCATAACATCCATATTAAAATCTCTATCTGACGAGGCTATTTAAGTATATAAATCGAGTTTTCAGGTTTTGTAGCTATTTGCGGTATTGTGGGAAACTACCCATAGCGCAGTCTATTCGATATTCAGTTTCTTTATTTCTTATACTAAATTTGCGATAAATTATCCATATTCCGAGGTATTTGAAGTATTTAGTATACATTAATTCCATATGCTGAATTTTTTATGACAGATTCAGGGTATGTGCCTTCACTGCTTTCATTTCAATTCCAGATCATAGTTTCTATTTTCAAAAGGTTTATATTGAATCCTATTTCTTGAAACACTTGGTAGAGAATGTTAACATTTTTTAAGAATGTGTAGAGCTACCCAAATATCTCAAATTTTCCATAACTTGTGGAATATGAAAGTAGGATTAAAACGGAAAATCTGCGTGACAACCATAAAAATAAAGCAATATTTTTCTAATATTTTAGCATAATAAAAATAAGGTGACCAGACTGCAAATATAATCGTTCTTGGGGCATCTGAAAGGCTATAAGTAAAGAATTGTGAACATTGTTTAATCAGTAGATATTTGAATGGTAATATCACTCCGTACACCTCACAACAGTGCCACATTTATTATCACACATTTAACATGACATTTTATGCTTGATCATCTTGGTCCTTAATGAATTTGAAAATACATATCCATTCAATCACTCCTATTCAACAAAAGAATCTGCAATTCTATTGATACTGACCAAGCATCTCTGCTTCAGTCACTTTCCCGTAAATTCCCTGAGGCTTTTCTATAAATATTTTCATGCTAATTGTTCTCATGAGCTTGTAGCGGACTGTGTGTTAGCGTGTTGTTAAATTAAGAACACGTGCTGTTTATTCCTGCTAGAAGAAGGTCCAACGACAAGAACAAAGCGGACTCAAGTTGAGTCCAACCGAAGATGTAAAGAAAACAAACAAGACCGATATATATATATATATATATATATATATATATATATATATATATATATATATATATATATATATATATGCAACGGACAAAGACATCAACATTTGTGTTTGTGTGTGAACGTAAAGAATTTGTATTTTGGTGAATGTTCGTACGTACGTGTATGTGTGTTTCAAGGCGTTTTCCCACAAGTGGGCAAAAACGCAGATCTCTGCGAGAGATCACATTTTTAAATGCTTACCTCACCTCCACGCGAGGTAGGATGCGGCACGAGGCCTGAAGAAAAGAGAACGTGGAAAGAAGTCGCCCAGTATTTATAGTGTAGGGAGAGCGCCCACTTGTGAACAATTAGGGAATTAAGGAGGAGCTAACTCCGACAAGCTTTCTTTTTTGGCACCTTCACATTATGAATTTAAGCACAGATAGGTAGCTAGGTTTAATCTTTTTTTATAGTTGAAATTGCTAGAAGTTCTATGCTAACAATTTCTCCTCTTGTACTTCTCACTTGTGGAACTCTCTTCCAACTTCTTGCTTTCCATCCAACTTTGATCTTCAAAAATTTAGATGTAATGTTGTCATCTTGTCGGAGTTAGCTTCTCCTCAGTTTCCTTAATCCTTCAACAGGGGTCTCTCTCCCCTGAGTATAAATACTGGCTGACCTTTCTCTCTCTTTTTCGACTCAGGCCTTGGGCCGCAACCTCGCGCGGAGGCGAGGTAAAACTTTCTTTTTCACTTAGGCCAATATGTGACATCTCACAGATACAGCGTTTCCCATATTTTGGGAACACGCTAAGGACAATACACTTACGTACGGACACTCAACACAGCACACACACATAACTTCTCCATACAAACACTATGTAACTTTTCATGTCTTCGTGTACTAATATGTTTGTTTACCTATAATATATATTTGTTTACCCATGTATATCGGTCTTGTTTGCCTTCTTTGGACTTAATGTCCGACATTCTCATGTAGCTGGACCGGCCAGCAGGAAATTTTAACCTTCTGACATCTCTTCACATTTTCACCCCCACGGTCCGCTACAATCTTCTGTCTTCTTAATTTCTGTTTTTTTATTGTTCTCTTTCCTTAAAATTTCTTTCTCAGATTTTTTCACAATCGGTAATCCCGTGATAGGTTTTAAAATTTACATTTGCTATAGGTGACAGATCGTAAAATTTACGTTTAGTAGTGTTGATATGTCGTAAAACTTCTACATTTGCTAAGGGTGATATGTCGGGAAATGTTTGCATTTGCTAGTGGTGATAAGACGTAAAAATTCAATTTTAATAGAGGTGACATGTGGTAAAATTTACATATGCTGTATGTGATATGTCGTAAAATTTACATTTGCTAGAGGTTATATGCCGTAAAATTTCTATTTGCTAGTCATGATATGTTATATATTTTTTTTAATTTGCTCGACGTGATATGTCATAATGTTTCTGCATTTGCTAGATGTGATATGTCGTAAAATTTACATTTGCTAAACGTGATAGGTATTTACTTGACCCCCCACTGAGTCAGGTTGTGACACAAGGTGGGTTTTTAAAGTGGGGACCCGAGTGTTTTCACCCGGGCCGCTGGTCTTAGCTGGTCATAGCTTGTCCAAGCTGGTCTAAGCTAGTCATAGCTGGTCTTAGCTTGTCCAAGCTGGTCAGAGCTGGTCATAGCTAGTCTTGGCTTGTCATAGCTGGTCCAGGCAGGAGCCGGTCCAAGCTAGTCGTAGCCATGATACTACCAGCGCAGGGACGAATCCCTACACCAGGTAAGTATCAAGTGATCGAATCTTAGCCAAAAGGTCGAGAAGCGATCAATTTGCTAGACGTGATAGGCCGTAAAACATTTGCTCAAGGCTATACGTCATAAAAAATATACATTTGCTAGAGATGATGCGTCGTAAAATTTACATTTTCTAGAGGTAATATATGGTAAAATTTCTACATTTGCTAGAAGTTATCCGTCTTAAAATTTACATTTACGTGAAGTGTTATGTAATAAAGTTTCTACGTTTGCTAGAGGCGATATATCGTAAAATCAACCAATCAAATAGCAAAATATATTTGCTGCTTTCCTGGTTTTTTTTTTGAGTTGATTACAGTGTTTTTGGTCGCTATTAAAAGCGATTCGTTTTATTAATATTTCCATTGTAGTTTCTATGACCAGAAATAATCATTTTTTCGATTTTTTCACTCATGCAAGGATGAGTTAAATATATGTGAAATTAAATAGGTACTGACTTACCATTTGTATAATTATCGAACTCCGGGTGATACTGTTGTTGAGTGTCAAAAGGGATGTAGATATTGTGTGCCACAAGCTTATACAGCAGTGTCTTATTGAAATGAACCCCGAGTAGATTATTACAGTATTCTGCCAACTTAAGATTCTTGACTGCAATAAAATTAGTGTAGACTGAATTGTTCACAGGATAGTGGTACTCGTCAGGTCCCATTACATCTGAAGGAATAAAACACATAAATCACATAAAGCAATACAAATTGATATGGAAAGGACATTTTTCAGTCTATTGTAGTCTCTGTCTGCAACATTCACATTGTAGCAAAAATATATGGTGGACGCATACCTGCTGATTTATTTCGATTTGCTTAGATCTACCTTGCCTTCTGTCTGTCTGTCTGTCTGTGTGTCTGTCAGAAACTATCCAAATTTCCCCATGGCTCAGACTGTACCAGTCCCGGTTCAACCTTGTCATTAATTCATATATACTTATCAATATCTATCTATCTATCTATCTATCTATCTATCTATCTATCTATCTATCTATCTATCTATGTTCATATCTATCTATCTATCTATCTATCTATCTATCTATCTATCTATATATATATATATATATATATATATATATATATCTAATTATGTTCATATCTATCTATCTATCTATCTCTATGTATATCTAATTATGTTCATATCTATCTATCTATCTATCTATCTATCTATCTATCTCTATATATATCTAATTATGTTCATATCTATCTATGTATCTCTCTCTCTATATATATATATCTAATTATGTACATCTCTCTCTCTCTCTCTCTCTCTCTCTCTCTATATATATATATATATATATATATATATATATATATATAATTATGTTCATATCTATCTATCTATCTATCTCTCTCTGTATATATATATCTAATTATGTTCATATATCTCTCTCTCTATATATATATATAATTATGTTCATATCTATCTATCTATCTATCTATCTCTATATATAACTAATTATGTTCATATCTATCTATCTATCTCTATATATATCTAATTATGTTCATATCTATCTATCTATCTACCTATCTATCTATCTAATTATGCTCATAACTATCTATTTACCTCTCTCTCAGTCTCTTCATATCTATCTCTCTTAATCTACCCATATCTATAACGTCTGTTACAGTCTATTTCTATCACAGTCTATTTCTATCCACACACACACACACACACACACACACACACACACACACACACACACACACACACACATACACATACACATATCTTTTTTCATCCATCCTTATTGATTTTGCATTGGATTTCATCTAATCATCAACCAGCCATAATTAACACCACTCTGGTGCTTCAAGGAAAATTGATCTCCGCAACTCAGAGACATATTGGCAACAACAGTATTATTTTTACAGAACGGCCGGACCAATGCCAAGTACTAACAGAATTGGTCTGTATACCATTCCAACAAGAGTACAAGATCAAAAAAAAATTTAGTATTCTTTTTCTGTTAGCTTCTTTTTTCGGGATGGTCGATGCTATATTCAGAAATTGGGTATTGGCATCATTTGGGTGATAATGCTAATTCATTCTTTATTGATTTTTATTGATTGATTAGTCGGATGATTATGTATCCAAATGAGTCTTTTCAATTTTTTCCATTTTTTTTTCACATATGTAAGTTGACTATTTTAAAGACTGTACCAATTTTGTTCCTCGTTTTTGAGAAAAATATTTTAAAGAATGGAATGTTTAAATTTTATGAATATCTCAGGTGTGTAACTCAGGTATATTGCGCGCTTTAAGAGATCAAAATTCTCTACTCTGTGACTTAAACTTTTCATTGTTTTTCTCATATAACTTCCAATAACCTGAATAGCTGTAACTTCTAAAAAATTGTCACTTTTAAGAAAAACATACATTTGGTGTTGATTTATTCAAAAATAAATAAAAATGTACCAAATTTACCTGCACATTAATTGGAAGTACCGTATATACTGGGGGTCTATGTCTACTTCATGTATGGTGCGATCACTGATTTTTTTTATAAAGCTCGTTTATTGTTGTAGAGTTATTTCCTCAGTGGAAACTGTATTTGGACTATATTCGTCCTAAATAGGTTCAACGTCCAAAAACCTTAGGAACTTGTTAGTATAATAAGTATTACGCAGAGTAATCGAGTTGTGGTAGCTGACGACTTTCCGTATTCGACTCCCACTGACTCCTACTTATATTAGATAGGAGAGTCTATTATTTATAGACTAGGTGTGTTTCACCATAACATTTATAAAGCGACCCCAGCTTCTGAGGAATACTTGTGGGCCTACCGTAGTTAAATATCGCGGTACTGGGCAACATCCTGTATATATTTTATAGAAAATAAATATTCTTCATTCTGTTTTGTACAAAGTTTTGTACAAAACACTTACCATAAAATATCTGATACAAAGATGTAGACACTGTATTTTTGTTTTCGTTCATGTTTGACTATGGTATTTCCTTTACCCTGGGCCTGCTGCCTCCTACGTAGCCTAAGTTTCTTCCCTTTTGTCTCTAGCTGGAGAACCTTACCCACTATGTATGTTATTTACAACAAATAGCTTATATAAATGATGATGATTTTTAACCTCTCCATGATTCATGATTCATGTATATTTTTTTAAACTCTTCAAAAAAATTATCTGTGTATAATGCGCCCCCTATGTTTTGCGGAAAAAACACTCGAGTATCTACAGTATAATATAATAATAATATTAATGAGTTAAAAATAAAGAAAATCAAAATATGAATACGTCTGCAGTTGGAATTTCTAGTACACATAATAGGGAATGAAGGCTTGGAGAATTTGGCACTCACAGGATATATTGAAGGTAAGGGGGACAGAGAAAAACAGTAAGTGATATAACAAGCTTGTGTAAATGGTTTTAAAAACAGGGAGTGGGAGGGATGGTGAAAAGACCAACCTTACTACGATCTACAAAGAATAAGACACTGCGGAAGGCCATGATCACATCGATAATAATGATAGTAATTGATATACAACTGGGTAACTGGATGGGGAAATTTGACTTGACAGTTTTCCCAAAAAGTTGATACTTTCCACAAATATTAAAAAACTGTAGAAATGTAAACTGGTTAAAAAAAAAATTGGGGGTGCGGATGGAAAGTCCGAATTTGAAAGTTACCAACACCATTCTGCTTCAGTTAATATACCCTACCCCTGTTTCCAATGTTGGCAACAACAAGCCTTTCTTGATCTGATATTCATGCAAAACATCGGCCAGTTTGTCTTTCGCCAGTCCTTGTTATCGTTGAAATGAACTCTTTTATTTTTTGTAATTTTCTTGGATTTAACTTGTTCTTTGGTGTCTGTTAAAACTTAAAAAAACTCAAGCTTGTACTTTAATTCACTTCATTCAACTGTGTGTCAACATATATATATATATATATATATATATATATATATATATATATATATATATATATATATATATATATATATCATGTCACTTGCTACTCGTTTGTGGTTGACTGGTTGTTCTTGGTATCTGGGAAGAACTTGAATTCTTTTGATAGAATCCGAAAGAAAAGTAGGTTAAGTAAAGCAATCCTTTACCACCCCACCCCTGACCATCACCTCCCGTCCCAAGTGAAATATAGTCGCATGTTTTCGGGCATGAAAAACAGAAAAAACAAATCATTAAAGCGATGTCAGTCTAACTGTCCATGAAGTGCCAAGCTCACTGGTACACTATCACACTATCACTGCTACACTATCACACTATCACTGCTACACTATCACTGATACACTATCACAGCTACACTATCACACTATCACTGGTACACTATTATACTATCACTGCTACACTATCACACTATCACTGGTAAACTATCACACTATCACTGGTACACTATCACACTATCACTTCTACACTATCACACTATCACTGCTACACTATCACTGTTACACTATTATATTATCACTGCTACACTATCACACTATCACTGCTACACTATCACTGGTACACTATTATACTATCACTGCTACACTATCACTGCTACACTATCACACTATCACTGCTACACTATCACACTATTACTGGTACACTATCACTGGTACACTATTATACTATCACTGCTACACTATCACTGGTACACTATCACACTATCACTGGTACACTATCACACTATCACTGCTACACTATCACACTGACCAGCTACCTTACAAGGAACAGAGCGAGGTTTACCAATTCTATTACCCCATTCCTATTCCCTCGTCTCACTCCTAATATACTAGAATTTCAGTTAAACATCGCTTGGTCAAAAGTTCTATGGTTGCTGATTGACTCTTCAAATTAGTTATTTGAATGTTCATTCGTCGAATTAACTGGAAATCAGGACTAGGACTGTTTTGTTTGTTTTTGTACTTGTTTGTTTGTTTTTTTCATTTATTTTTAATAGAAGCAGATAGGCTTTCCTGTCGCCCCGCCTATACTCCTCTCCCTTCTCTTAAACATTCGTAGAGGCGCATACCTAGCTTCCTGTTTAGGAAGGGGTTCTCGGTTCCTTACCTTTCCTTTTCTCAGGTCTTAATAGTGGACTTGTCATTGATTTTTTGTGATACGTGTGGATAGTGGCAACGCCACTTCATACTGGGGATACTGGGTTGACAGTTTTCTGGTTACTGTTCCTGACTGGTAGTTAAGAGCCTGAACTCTTGCGTAGCATCTTAAGAGGCGGCTTTGATGAACATGTTACATAATATAGGGGTTCTTGCCGTGCCATGCTGAGCACGGAAGCATGTCCCTGCAAGCACCTCCGGTGGGCAACCAAGAGGACACACTATGTTGCAGTTTGCACCAGTTCCCTTCCCGTACATGCTACATTAGACGACTGACTGCTATTATTACCCTAGGCCTTTCCTTACCAAAACAACATACCATGACTATAAGATACCAAAGATATAAATCTAAACCAGCTCAGCAAAAATCACCTAAACCCCTTAACCTATCTTCCTTTCCTTAAGAAAGACTCTAATGTTCACATGCATGTCCTGAGAGTTATATTAGATGACCGACTGCTACTAATACCCTAGGCCTTTCCTTACCAAAACAACATACCATGACTATAAGATACCAAAGATATAAATCTAAACCAGCTCAACAAAAATCAACTAAACCCCCTCAACCTTTCTTTCTCCAACATTCATGGTATTTTGTACCAACCTTTGTAGTGTAAAATTGTTCCTCTTCGAAAGATTTCCAGACATCCTAGCTCGCTGTACAACTAATCTTAACTCGTCAATTCCTTCCTCCGATTCCTCGATTCCTGGCTGCCTTCCTCTCCTTAGAAAGAACTCTTAATGTCCACATGATGGTCTGGGAGTTTATGTACATGAACATCTCTTGCTGGCTAGGGAACTCTCTCTTGAATCTCCACACCACTCTTACATGGGTGTCTGTCTCTACTGAACTCAGTCAGTTATCTCTCCTTTCTCTACTGTTCCCCTTCCTCTCATTACTGTTGTGTGCTAGATAGCATTTCTGATAATATAGGCACGGCCATTTTCTTGCAAATATATTTGGCGATTTTAATGCCCACCATGGTGGGTTAAACACTGCTAGGTGGCTTAAACACTGTCACTGACCCCACTGAAATCCAGACCCTTATCTTCTCAATCATTCAATCTCTGACACAAGAGGTGCACTTCTTCACGTTTCCCCAGTAACCCTGACGGATACACTTCTCTTCTAGATCTCTTTTTTTACCTTTGCCCTCTTGGCAACTCTGATCATGTGGTAGTAAACATCTCTTTCCGCTCCCCCTACCAACCAAGAACCTCTTACAAAAAAGAATATCTCCGATTATCAACATGCGGATTGGGATTCGTCTCATGATTGGCGCATGGAAGCATGTCCCTGCAAGCACCTCCAGTGGGAAACTAGTTCCCTTCCCGCACGTTACATTAGACAACTGACTGCTATTATTACCCTAGGCCTTTCTTTACCAAAACAACATACCATGACTATAAGATACCAAAGATATAAATCTAAAACAGCTCAACAGAAATCAACTAAACCCCTCAACCTTTCTTTCGTCAACATTCATGGTATTCGTACCAACTTCTGCGGTATGGAATCGTTCCTCTCCGAAAAGTCTCCGGACATACTAGCTCTATGTGAAACTAATCTTAACTCTTCAATCACCTCCTATAATTCCTTGATTCCTGGCTATCCCCCTCTCCTTAGGAAGGACTCTAATGTCCACATGCATGGCCTGGGAGTTTATATCCGTGAACATCTCCCGCTGGCTAGGGAACTCTCTCTTGAATCTTCGCACTACTGTTACGTGTGTCTCCATCTCTCTCTACTTAATTAAGTCAGCTATCTCTTCTTTCTCTATTGTTCCCCTTGATCTCCCGACTGTTGCGTGCTGGATAGTACTTCTGATAATATAGACAAGGCCATGTCTCTACACCATTCTGCAAATATATTTGTGTTTGACGACATTAATGTCCACCATGCCAGGTGGCTTAAACACTCTGTCACTGACCCCAATGGAATCCAGACCCTTAACTTTTCAATCTCTCATGCAAGTGGTGGACTTCCCCGCATATTTCCCCAGTAACCCTGGACACGTTTCTCTTCTAGATCTCTTTTTTTAAAATCTCTATCCCGGATGCATGTTGTATTTTGCAGCTATGCCCTCTTGGCAACTCTAATCATGTCGTTGTGTCTGTAAATATCTCTTTCCACTTCCCTACCAGCCAAGGGCCTCCTATCAACAGAATTTCTTTCTGTTATCAACATGCGGATTGGGACTCGTTCTGTGACTTCTTTTGTGGCGTCCCTTGGAATGCAGCTTTTAATCATCCTGTTCATACATGCGAGTCTGATGTCTCCTACTGGGTGAAAGCTGGTATTGATGCTTTCATTTCAGCAAGGAAATACCAAGTTAAACCGCATACATCTCCTTGGTTCTCACTTGCATGCACAGCCGTTATAGGCCACAAGAAAATTTCTTCTGGCTGTATCAAAGCGACACGTCTGATTACAACAAACGTCTCTTTGTCTCTGCTCGTAATGAGTGCAAACGTGTCCTCAAAGAAGCGAAGTTACTGTTTGCTGATAGAACGAAACAACGTATAGCATCTCGAAAGTACAGTTCTAGAAATTATTAGCGGCTCTCCAAGAGTGTGCTGAACAACAGAAAATCCCCAATCCTTCCTCTATTCAATCAATTTGAAGTTCTGACATCTACAGCAGATAAGGTTGAATGCTTTGTTCGGAAATTCTATTCCAACTCAACACTCGACTCAACTGGAGTCCCGACACCTGATTTCTCTCCTAGAAAAGAGGCTCTGATGAGTGATATGCACATAACACTGCCACTGGTCTCGGGCATTATTTCTAAATTAAACTCCTATAAGGCAAGCGGATGTGATGGGATTCCAGCCGTTGTCCTAAAGAAATGTGCTCCTGGGCTGTCTCCTGTCCTCTCCAAACTCTACAAATATTGTCTGCTTCCTGCTTGTTGGAAGTCCTTTGTAGTTCCTATTTTAAAGATTTTCGGAGAACCTTTATGACTCCTATAGCTATCGTCCTATTAGTTTCTTATCGATTTTCAGCAAAGTATTCGAGGCTTTAATCAATGCTGAAATGGTTAAGCATCTTACCTCTCACGGCCTACTCTCTGACAAACAATATGGCTTCCATTGTGCCAGGACTACCGCTGATGTGCTAACGGCCATCACTGTATATCAAGCTCTTGGTAATAATGGCGAAGCTTTAGCTGTGTCACTAGATATCTCGAAGGCGTTTGACAGGATTTGGTATGCTGGTCTTCTACGTAAGCTCCAGGGCTACAGTATTACTAGACGATTGTTTGATTTAATCCAATCGTGAAATGAAGGTCGTTTTAAACACGCTCACTTCCAGATCCTTTCACACGAACGGGAGTATCCCCCAAGGCTCTATCCTATCTTCCTGGTGTCATCAGTTCACAAGTAGGCATTTGCGCTGATGACACGACCATTTACTCCTGTTTCAATAGCACGTCCGTCAGAGTTGACAAAGTTAACCTAGCCGCTGCTCTTGAAAAGGACCTCCAATCAGTTGTTAACTAGAACAGAAAATGGCTCGTAAATTTTAATACCTCCAAAATGAAACTGCTCTCACTTAACCACCACAGAGTAACTTTCCTGTCCACTATCCTCATGGCTGATACTAGACTCCTGTAGAGCAACACAGTGCGCTTTCTTGGCCTTACGTTTTCCACTGACTACATCGAATCAATAGCAGCATCTACTGCACGGAAAGTTGAGTCACTGTGTCGTGCCAGAAGATTTTTTCTCATCAGAGTCCATCTTGCACATTTACAAATCTATCATTCGTCTGTGCATTGTATACTGTTGCTATATCTGGCCAAGTGCTCCTGCTATTCATCTCGAGGTTCTTGATAAAATCCAAAGAAGAATCTGTAACGTAATCGACCCTGACTTAGCATCTCCACTTCAGTCACTTTCTCACCGACGAGACGTGACTTCCCTCTTTCATGGCTACTGCTCTAACGAGCTTTCCCCCTGGTGCCTAGACTACGCGAGTTTAAGCGTGCTACTAGATTGGCATCTAGTTCCCACCCTCTTATTGTTGAATTAGGCAAATATAACCATCACTTCTACTCCAATAGTTTCTTTTCTCGCACTTCTCGACGGTAGAACTCACCTTCCTTGCTTCCCTGATAACTACAATCTTCAAAAACTTAAATGCAATGTCAATCGCCATCTTCTATCTTCTTGAACTCCGTTCAGCTTTTATCCTTTCCTTGGTCACCCTGTACTGAGTCTTTTGTCTCACCTTCACTCTCTGTAACTCCCTACGTACTAGTGGTATTCCCGCCTTGCTTGGAGTGAAATGATTTTAAAAAATACAACTATTTCAGTATATAAAAATATTGTACAATATTTCAAATATATTCGTGAATTCTTTCTCAACGATATGCTTTTTTTAGGACGTAAACTCGCCTGAAATTTCTTTTCTTTATTTAATTGCATAATTACATATGACAATAATAACACCATAGTTACATATGATTATATCATAACATAATAGTTGTATTATATGCTTATATATGTAACAGTTTTATAAAAAATATCATGTCCCTTAAGGATATAAATGATCATGGCTCTCCACAGATTCCATTTCTTTCTCATTTGTAAATTTCTATGCATTCTCTGGAAAGATAGTGGAGTAATTTCCTGTTGCCTTTTCCACGATTTGGACTTTCATTCGCTTAGACTAGTTGCCATGTACGACTAGAGAGTCGACTCTACCCTGCTATTCAACCAATAACTGTGGAGATTCAAGGTCATAAAATAATAACATATAGTAACATAATGTAGTATTATTTTTAGGTGTCTAATGCAAGGGAAACTTTTTCTCAGTATTCAATAAATAGGGGGATCTTAATAAGCTTGAGGGTGTCGGAAAAATTTCCCAACAAAAAATAAAAAAAATAAATAAACGTCGCCTTTCTTCTATTAGGGACCTAAGAGTAGTTACATATGACAATTATTTTTCATAATACATATCATAGATTCAGACAGTGCCAGAAATTATCCAGTTCCCTTGAGATGTCGCTCATGGTCCACCGCCTTTAAATGATGTGGAAAAGTTTCAGTTTCCATTATTCTAAGACTATTTTCCTCAACTTTGTTATCACAACGTTTCGGCTGTTGTGCCCTCCTGCCTTCATCAGGTGCTTATCGATCCGATTAATCTTTAAAGACTTTCGAACGGAACCCTTTATTTAATCTACGGGGATATATTGTTCTCATTCCGCTGACCATGCTTTCGGATATGTCATTTCGTTCTTAATTAGTGCTGCTTATTTACTGCTAACTGACAATGACCACACCCAACCACTGACATCCAGTAGATTAATCTGGCACTGGAGGATGTTCTGGCGTTCTGCAGGAGACCGTGAGAGCTGGAGGGACAAAGTAGTTCGAGTGGGCTCAACGCTTTCATGACATGAGATTTAGCAACAGCAGCATTTACCGCTCGCCTTGTTTCCATTGAATCTAAGTATGCATTATCCAGCCCAGTGATTGAACTCACAATTACTATGTCGCCAAATTCATGAGCCAACGCCTTAATCCGCTATTATCCCAAGTGATAGATTAAATAAAGGGTTTAGTTTGAAATTCTTTGAAAGTTACCCGGGTCGACAAGCACCTGATGGAGTCCAGAGATCACAACGTATAGTAATAACATAATGTTACAGAGAGATGCCTCTTCATTAGATCTACATACCACTTTACTGTGAAACGATTGTAATTTTTTTTGTATTGAAATGCTTTGCAGTATCTGCATTTTAAGTAATGTGCATTACAATCAGCAGAAAGGAAATTCTCCTGTTCACTACTTGTAAAAAAATTTGGTTGCCCGTTGGAGCGGACAGGTGTTACTAATATGGCAGACTTCGATCGAGGATTTTCAAAATAATATCAATTCAACATACTTGGGTTTTTAATATATATTTATATCCAGATAGACATAGCTCAGAAAAAATAAACAAAAAAAAAAAAACATTTACAGGATTATCTGTGTGTATGTATTTGTGTGTGTGCGTTCGCGCCTTGTGGTTCGGTTGAAGTTAAGTAGTCGGCTTACCATTTAATTCAGAGCGGAAATGCGGCGTCTTGTTAACGGCATCCTGTCGATAAAGAGAATATAATAGGGGAAGACAGAATTTATGCCGTTTCCCTTTATGCCGCTTATTACAACGCCGCCTAGCAGGATCTGAGAGAAGTCTCTTGACAGACGAGGTGGTGTGATCCCATATACTCTTCAAGAATCTTACTAAAAGATGTTACTTGGATGTAAATATTACTTCCAATATATTTTTAAGAAAATGCTATCATTGAACTGATTCTTTTATTGTATTGTCTCCTTTAAATATAAAATGCTTTTATTAGATTTTTTTTTTTTTTTTGGTTGTAATACTATTACATTGATAAATGATATTTGGTGGGAATACATTATGGTATCTCCGACGTTTGGCGAGAACATTTTTTTTAAAAAAAAGAACGTCTATTTCCTGTAATTTTATGATGGGTCATTATCATCCCAAGAGTTGACCGAACAAATCTTAGAACAAAGAACGTCTAATTGCATATATTTTAATTTTAATTTATTTTTTTTATTTTTGTTTCTTCTTCTTTCTTCTAGATTCTCAATAAATCACGTTACTGTGACTATTCTAATCTATTTTGTAATAAAATGCTGGTTGCAAGAGAACAGTGTACTAAGAAACCATGTTTTGCACGTTGCTTACAAAGCAGACCTTGGGAAAGAACATGTAATTTTCTTCCTAAACACACAGGAGCAATCGATATAATTCTGGTAATATTATTAGCAAGCCAGTGCTAGTAGTATTTCAGTTTGTGTGTGTGTGTGTGCGAATGAATGTCATCGTCTATGTGCCGTGTATCTTCAGGAGGTGGGTGATCAGGGCTTTCCACAGTTTCCTGTCGTTTGTTGATCTTACTGAAGTTTGCCTCTTTTACTGTCTCTCCTAATCCCTGCGCTGCCAACCATTTACACAATCTTTTTAGATAGGTTACTCATTGCTTTCTTCTGTCTCTCTTGGCTTCAATATGTCCTGTGTGTATCAAATTTTCTAAGGTCTCTTTCCTCATTATGGTGCCCTAGAAATTCCATCTGTCTCTTTCTGATGCTAAGTATAAGTTTGCTATTTGTTTCCATTTTCACTAAAACTTCGTCGTTGCTCACATGTTCAGGCAATGGTATTCTCAGCATCCTTCTGTAGAACCAAATTTTTGTTGCTTTCATCAAAACTTTTCACAGAGTCGAGCACATCTAATTGAATTGCATATTCGTATATTTATACCTCAGACTCACTTTGTTGGAGACCTGCTTTAACACACATCATTATTAATAATAATAATAATAATAATAATGTATATATATATATATATATATATATATATATATATATATATATATATATATATATATATATGAGGGGATACTGAATATTTGTCGGCTAACTTCACAACATTTTAGCAAACATAATTTGTATAGACCTAGAACTTTTCAGTACCCCCTGTAATATATATCTCCATGCATTAATGACTTGAAAATATCACTCACATTATCATTGTTTCCTCATATATATATATATATATATATATATATATATATATATATATATATATATATATATATATATATATATATATATATATATATATATAGACAGCATATTTTCATTCATGCTTGTTTGGCTAAATAATTTAGACGTATTATGTCTTTTGAGTTGAATTTTAATCCTTTGTAGTCCACGGATTAATTTTTTGGTAGCTGTAGAAAATCGATCAAGAAAAATCACACACACACACACACACACACACACACACACACACACACATATATATATATATATATATATATAGAGAGAGAGAGAGAGAGAGAGAGACAGAGAGATAGATAGATAGATAGATAGATAGATAGATAGATAGATAGATAGATAGATAGATAGATAGCCATGTGGTTGGTGTAATGGATAGTGGCTCTGAATAAGGAATCAGAGAACCGGGTTCCATTTCCAGTTCTGTTGGATTAATTTTTGCGCAAATACCTTTCGGAAAGTTATGAATCCATCTCTTCTCCCCCTATCTATGTGTTAAATAGCACTGGTCCCCCTCTACTGGTTGGCAATCAGTCTAGGAGAAAGATTGACTTCAGAACTGACGCTGTAATAGAGATGAGACCTAAGCAAGATCTATAATAGGGCTTTTGACCAAAGTTCTTCATCAAAAACAATTCATTGGATAAAAGTTGTGCAAGGATCCATGTAAGAAATTATGCAACTATTGCATTTCTGTTGCCCATATAGTGAAGTCAAATAAAACCCAAGATAAATACTTAGCTCCTCTCTTAACCTGGATAACATCGGCGGGACGACGCTGAAGTCGTTGCAGAAGTCTTTAAGATCTGCCCATAAGTGAGTTGTGTTTGGTGGGCGTGGCTTGAAGGAATTTAATGAAGTTTGCAACTTGTTCCATGCATGGTTAATGGGATTTATATCTGGTGAGCGCAGGGGCCAAATGAATACCAGTGAATTTTTTTTTGCGACCCCTGCATATTGGGAGAGGGAAAAGGTCATGCTATCTTGATGGAAGACGTCATCACCAGCGAGAAATATGATGAGGTGCAAATTGCCCACAGCAAAATCTATGTGCGTCTCATGACAGACTCCGGTTTCTCGAGTGGTCTTTGTAAACTTAGAGAACACACACAGCACTATTGCATAACCACAGGTATCTTGCACCACAGCCTGCTGTCAGGTTGGATCCATAGCATCATGAGGTCTCCTCTATTCACAAATTCAACGATCTGCTTGACACAGGTGAAAATATGACTCGTTTCTCCAGGTGATACATCGTCAGTCTTTCATGGTCCAAAGATGATATTCTTTAACTGAGAATATCACCATTTTTGTGTTGCGCGGTCCGTTTTTTCTCTTGAACCAAAGTATGTTACTTTTCATCACTACCAAACACAGGGATCGATCTCGAATTGAATAAGACTGGTGAGCATTAACTGATATGAAGTATTCCGTAAGTAGAGAAAGCGGAATGATAACAATTTATCGCTGTAAATTGAATAAAGTGTTCGGTTCAAAATTTCGTCAACGTTATTGAATACGGCGACAAACACTTGAAGAAAGCCGGAGAGTATAATGGCCGAAACGCTGTGAGTATAACTACCAAGATGTGCAAGCTGGTCCGAATATGGAGGCATCTTTTATAAATTTGAACAGGCTAAGTTTTATCTGTGCCCCCACCTTATCATCCTTTTATATATATATTATTAAAAAGTCTCGTTTACAACACAAGCGGTAACGTTCAATTTGCATAACCCGTCCTGGGTAAGACGTTAAACTACATCCGCGTCCTGGGTAAGACGAAAAACTACATCCAGCAGCAAGGCCTCTGATCAGGATGTTTTGAGGAGCATGAGACCACCTCTTAATTGCTGGTGTTCCCAGGTCCACCCTGACCCCGGGTGGTAGCACCTGTTAGGGTTCCAGCTATGGGCAAATAGTTAACTATTACCATCAATATTTTTTTTTTTAAATTATTACCAGTAATACAATTTTGAAGGAAAAATATTACCAGAAACAGATTTTTGACAAAATAAAATATTACCAGCAATAAAAAATGTTGTCTGCATTAAATAACCCATTGAAGTTGATATGCCGTAAAACAAAATAAACCAAACCAATCAATTTGCATAACAGTTTTTAAAATAATATTTTAATATTTCATCTGTGGATTTCACAACGAATTTTAGGAGTGTCTCTTCACTATTTACCAGGTACAAGTCCAACGACCTACGCTCAGGCGATACACATTCTTCGATGCCGATAAGTCATCTACTTCCTTCTTCACATGGAGTGAAATAATCTTTGTTGCAGGGCACCATTCTCAAAGAGTAGTGTTCGGATCTTTTTGTCCAGAATTTGTAACTCCTCTTTTACCGGTTCAACCACTCCTTCAATAAACCTTATCACCGATACAACCCAGATATTGCAGTTATAAGATTACAGGTATTCAACTTGGACTTCAGAAGAATCCGTAACATTTCCATGTATATCTCTGTATAATCAATTCTTTCAACTGTCTCCCAAGGATGTCATCCAACTCCAGAATACCAACATCTGTATCCTGTTTCATATGGGTCAACGATGGCTTCTCCTGTTGATAATTCAATTCCTGTACTAGCGATTCTTTTCTTTTGCTTCAGCTTCAGGACAGAACACTTCGATATCCCAAACTCTATGCCAACGTCTTTGCAGTAGATATTTACCGTTTGAACCAGTAAGTCAATCTGACTCCAACTCTTGGCAAAGGTTTGGGTTCATTCATAAAAAGGAGATGGTTGTTGGCATTCTCCGACTTGTCCTTATCCTAGATGTGTCCGATTTTTAGTTTCTCTAAAACCATTGATAATGGGGTTAGAGCATGCACGGAGAGCAAAGGGTCGAAGGAATCCCGCTGAAATATTCCTCTTTGCATGTAGACACTAAAAATCCATTTTCTTGATTCACATCTGGAACTTATTGCAGAGAACCTTGGACCAGTGTCTAATGAGCAAGGGGAAGGTTTACACGAAGACAAATTTTTAGCTGCCCCCTTCCCCCACGAGGGATAGATGTGGCACAAGGCCGGTTTTAAAGTGGGGTATTCCCAAGCACGTAGACTTGGCCAAAAATATCCCGTAGATCCCGTATAAACAGGATCGGGTTGGTCAACCTCCTCGAACGAGACTCTGCCCTTCGGCGGAGCCTCGTCCGGGTTCCTCTATGCCTAGCGGCAGAGAGTTCGACCGTCGAACAGAGAAGACGTCGCCGTCTGCTCTGTTGCAGACAGTATTTACTGTCCCCTCCACGAGGGATAGATATGGCACAAGGCCGGGTTTAAAGTGGGGTATTCCCAAGCCCGTAGGCTTGGCCAAACATATCCCGTAGATCCCGTATAAACGGGATCGGGTTGGTCAACCTCCCCGAACGAGACTCTGCCCTTCGGCAGAGCTTCGTCCGGGTTCCTCTCTGCTCAGAGGCAGAGAGTTCGACCGTCGAACAGAGAAGACGTCGCCGTCTGCTCTGTTGCAGAGGTTTACACGAAGACATAGCATCAGTGGAGCAACGATATCAACGACATCAACGATATCAACGATATCAACGATATTGGAATGAAGGAATGCTAGGTAACTATTGTTGAATGTTATACAGAAATGAACACGAGAATAAGTACCTGAAAAAGTCTGAAGCCAAAAGATTTTAAGTTGTAATAAATAGACAGTATTATAGATTTATTTTGCACACAATAGTTTTGATTTTGTACAATAAGTGAATACGAAATCTTGTATTTATTATACCTCATAAGTACATTAATTACGTAACCAAAAGTGAAAAATGCATAAAAAAGCGACCGGATAGAGAAAAACACGACTTCAGATTCGTAATCATCATGAAGTATTGATTGAGAAAAATAATCTCTTAACTCTGATAATTAAAAACTTTCATTTTTTCCTTACCGGGGTAATCATTAATTTTTACTATTATTTCTTTCGTCTTAATTTCAGTTCATTATTTCGCATCTACTCAGAGCGACCCTAGGAAGTTTCCACAAAAATAAATTAGTGTCAACTGTTGAAATAAGATGTCGGATGTGCAAACGGTATGATGGATAGAATTAAACTTAAAACCTGAGAATCATGTATGTGTACCTGTGAAAATTTTCTGGATAACAAGAGATCTCAAGATTTTAAAAATGAAGTAAAATATCTTCTAAAAATTTTGTAGCAATGAACTGTCGGATGTCACTGAAAATCCATTTCCTTGATTCGTATCTGGGCCTTATTGCAGAAGACCTTGTAGCCGTGTCTGATGAACAAGGGGGTCGTTTTCATCAATGGAGCAACGATATCAACGATATTGGAATGAAGGAATGCTAGCAAACTATTGTTGCATGTTATACAGAACTGAACCTGAGAATAAGCACGAGAGAAAGTCTAAATCCCAAAGATTTTAAGTTGTAATTCAATAGAGAGTGTTTATTTTGAATACAAAAGTTTTGATTTTGTACAATAAATGAACACGAAATTGGTTAAATAATCACTTATGGGTCATAAGGAAAATTTTTAAAAAGTAATGAAAGCATTTCCTTCAACAATATAAATATGTTAAGTGCCAACTACAATTATTGTTTTAAAGATTCACATTTATCTTATGACTTTTTGAGAATGAATGAATTTCTTTTAACTTCATTTGTTAAGTGCCATTTACAAATTTTCTATGCACTCTTGATTATCATACATCAGGCAATGTTTACCGCTTTTTAAAGACAACCTATCTGTACAAAAAGTAATATCTGCAAAATATATTTAAATAATTTCTTTTTTAAATTAATAAAAACAATCTTATTGAATAGTTTAAGAAGTTACTTAGCACAATATCAACATTTTAGAGGCCATGGAGCATTAGGATGATTGTCTTTAATTATAATATGTCTCGGAAATCCTGCACATACATAGGAAAAAACTCTAAAATTGGCGGGATCATATCTTCTAAAGTAGAGTTAAAACCCTCACAAAATTTTTTGGTGAACTTCAGCAGGCATTGTAGATGTTAGGCAAAAAATATTATGAAAATTGTAGAGAACTTATTTTCGATAGACTGACCGTAAGCTACATAGGTGAAAAGTTGTTGATTTTGGGGTCATGTATTTGGGTGTGTAAAATAAAATTTTCTATCAAATGTAGGCTTAAAATAATTAAATATTTGGATTCTATACTTCTTATTTGCCCTACATACCAAATTTCAGATATATTGAAGGTATAGAAGTATTTTTCTTTAATTTAAAAAAAAACACTGAGATTCGGCGACGTTTGCGCGGCCTTAATTTAGAGGCAAAATAGGAAAATTTTACACCCCCAATTAAAATTGGAACGGTAAAGTCGAGCACAAAATAATTTGGCACACTTTCCTAACTCATGAAGGGGAACATTTGTGCTAAATTTCAAGTAATTCGGTGTCGGTGGGTGCAGATTTCAACTTTTTGCTGGTGTTTTGACATGGAATGACCCTGATTTCAAATATCAGATATTATTATTCTTCGCTTATTCCTATGAACTAATATTTTCATCTGCTGCTCTTATCGAACACACGCTTACTTAACAGCTGAGGTAGTTGCGATTAGTTGAGAATTTACCATTTACAAAATTATAATGAAAACTGCTATTGCTATACCGGGTGTAACAGCAAAATTGTCCAAATCGTGTAACAGCAAAATTGTTCAATTTGTTAGATTAACCTTTGAACTGTTGTATCTTAGAAATGATTAAAGATATCTTACTGGAATTCTCCGGGGTTTTTATAACACTATTGGACTCTACTTTGAACAATAAGAATGTATTTAGCTCTAAGTTGAAATGAGGATCCCTCTTCTTGTAACTTCCTGATCCAGTTTTCCTCTCTAATGCTCCCTCTTTTTTAAACTTATTCACCGTTCTCTTGAATGGACTTTGAAGATGGACACCAGAGTATGAATGTTGGTACCATTACCGAACGACTGAATGATCTCTTTCCTCTCACCATTGCTCAGCTGGAAAGACATGGTGAGTCAGACACAAAACGATTTTAACCTGTTCTCTTTCTAGCTGAATAATTCAAAGGGTTTTTCAGTGATTCTTACAACAGATGGTGTCAAGATGGCTAAACGTCTTATCTGAAAACTTGGGGAAAAGAAACTCAATTAGTTTAGTAGTTTTTTAAGATATTAAGCATTTTTGGGGGTATACAATTATCGCATTCTGTTACACGATATGGACAATTTTGCTGTTACACCTGGTATATTTATGTGCTACTGGTTGGTGGTTGAAGCTGTTGGCATATTTTTACACTGGCATCAATAGTCATTGTTGGAGCTCAGGTAAAAGCTATGATTTTGCATGTTGACTTTCATGAATGTGTGGGTCGCCCTAACGTTTATTTCCGCAGCAAATGGAATCGGCAGGCCAAGTTCAAATTCAGAACGAGGCTGTTGCATTCACTTGCTCTTGTGAAAGGTATAAACCCATCGCTTCTCACACACAAGCTACAGGTAAAATAATAAGATAGACTCGGCTTCCTTAGCCTCGTCGTGGCAAACAGGTTATGACAAAAATAACTTAATTCAAAATCGTGGAGAAAGACAACTGAAAACTGTTCCATTGTCTTTCTCAAGAGCAGATATGGCAGTGCCCTACTAATAGATTAATAAAAGGAAACTGTGGGGTGTCATATCCCCGCTTTGGTTATTGGTGCAACACAATCTTTCATTTCAACTTATTCAACCAGCTTAACCTTAGCCAATGCGGACAAGTGAAATATTGTATTAAAATAAGTTAGTGTCAAAATACGTAATCACACTGTTTCGGTCTTTGTGTCCTACGGCCTTCTACAGGTGTCTATCGAACTGGAATTTCGAACTGAAAGCTTTATTTAATCTACGGGGGTAGACTGAAGAAGATCGGAGAGCGCAATGATCGAAACGTTGTGATAATAACAACAAAGACTAGGACACTTATCAAAATGTTCTTATTCTAGAAATTCGGACAGAAACGTTGTGTAAGTTGTGTAAAAAAAAGAAGAAGAAAATAAAGAGTAATTACAAATAAACTTACCTCTGATGACGTATTTGTTCGTCTTGTCATCACGGACAACTCTGGACACCCAGAAATCGGCGATGGCCTCTACTAGTTCGGCTCCTCTCTCGTATTTTAAGAAATCGAGATCCTGCGTCATATAAAGGTACTGTTCAAGAGCGTAGGCCACATCTCCAGTCACGTGGTGTTCGTAGTTGGCCACGTTGACGTCATTTGTCGTTTCCATTCCTGACCAATGAAACATATTCTTTGAATCAATCGATATCTTTTACTGCTTAGAATGAAAATATTACAATAGTCGCAAGCCTGCACGTACGCTCACACACACACACAGAAAAAAAACATAGATAGATAGATAGATAGATAAATTGTAGCTATAGGAACCAACACTGCATGGTAACTGCCAGTTCACGCATCGGAAGATTGTATCAGATCATGAAACTAACATTCATTAATACGGTGATGATTACTATTTCTACGATGTCTATATGTGTAAATGCTCTTGTAGAGGACCGGGGTGTGAATATGAGGATGAAATCTCTGGGCTAAGATTTCCCGCTGGCCGGTGGTCCCGCTACATAGGAATGTTGGACTAGAATGGAGTCCAAAGGAGATAAAGAAAACAAACAAGACCGATATACATGTACAAAACAATTATATATATTATTAACAAACATTAATATACAGAGACATGAAAAAGTTACAAAGGGTGTTTGTATGGAAAATTGTGTGTGTGTTGAATGTCCGTACGTATGTGTATTTTGTTTTAGCGTGTTCCCAGAATATGGGAAACGCTGTTGGTATGAGAGTTCACATATTGGAAAGTAAAAATGAGAAAGTTTTTTATACCTCGCCTCAAGCGCGAGGTTGCGGCCCGCGACCTAAGTCGAGATAGCTGGCCGCACGTGTGCGTAAGCAGGAAAAGAGATAGAGAGAAAGGTGAGCAAGTATTTATACTCGTGGGAGAGAGACCCCCGTTGAAGGGTTAGAAAATGAGGAGGAGATAACTCCGACACTCTATCTATGATATTGAGCACTCTCACCCCATAAACAAAACAAATTCCATATATATATATATATATATATATATATATATATATATATATATATATATGTAGTGAGTCGCGGGAGTTAGGAACCAGAACAGGCCGCGATAGTTAGAATCCGCGAATACTTGTAAACCCCCTAAAAGTGCTAATAAGTACCTATTTTGATTGTTAAAACCCCAAATGCCTTAAACTATCACCCTAAACACTTTAGAAATATTTCAGACCTTTTTTAAAACATTTTTGAAAAATAGTATTGGTGACCATACACTTAGCATAAATTTTCTTTCATACGTACAATAACCATTTTTAATTACACATAAATCGATACAACCATTGAAAATACTGTATAAAATATGCGTAACAAGATAATAAAATATAAAGTTTAAACCATTTTCTAAATACAGAACTGTGATGATGCCCCCAGACTTAGCATAAGCCACTTTTAAGACTCCAGCCGCAGCCCGTAACAAAGAACAAAGACCAAACACTACGCATGTTTTTTGCGTTTGATTTTTACAATTCTGCCAATTTTTACCATAAAAATGGGCTGTTATATGTTTTAAGTCACTTAAATAACAGGTAAATAATACAAGGATATTTTAAATATGTTCTATCGAAAAAAATACTCAAATCGAGGGAGATTTGTACATATGTTCTTCAGAAAAACACGCGAATATTTGGGGTTTCCGCGAATAACAAGTACATATGTTCTAAAGAAAAATCCACGAATGTGTGAAGCCACGAATGCTGAAACGCGGTGGCTCATTATATATATATATATATATATATATATGTGTGTGTGTGTGTGTGTGTGTGTGTGTGTGTGTGTGTGTGTGTGTGTGTGTGTGTGTGTGTGTGTATTGCGTATATTTTGGAAGCACGTTTTCATTAAGACATGTCTCATTAAATAATTTAGACAAGTTATTATTTTTAATAGGATCCTCTCGTAATTACGGACAAGTTTCTTAGTATCCTTATTAGAGGAAGAATGAAAATTACCATGTTGATGCATGTTTATTTTATTCCGAGTACTTTCGACATTAGCATGAGAGCATTAATAATATTGTATAAAAAAAGATTACTTAACTGTTAAATATAATTTTTTTTATTGTTTTCCCCGACTTCAATTGAAATTTTTCAATTGAAAAAATTAGAAATATCGTTTAAAACCAGAATCCCCTGAAGAACGGAAATTTACCAAGAAACTTCGGAGTCGGGGAAAACGACCCAAAAATTGATATTTAATCGATATATTTATTTGCATATATATATATTATATATATATATATATATATATATATATATATATATATATATATATATATATATATATATATATATGCAACAATAATTCATTAAAACAATTTATTTTAATCTACCAACAAAATTTGTGTGTGATTTGGGGTTTTTGCTTTTTTTAATCATTTTAGCCTTAGCAAAGCGATAATGCCACTACTGGTTGTGAAAGAGAATGAGAAGATACTAAGTGAGGAATAAAACATTAAGATGCAGTGTGACAGAAGATAGCCATTGGCGTTGCATTTAAATTTCTGAAGGTAGTATGTGACTGGGAAACAAGAAACTGAAAGAGAGTTCCACAGGCGAGAAGTGCAAGAAAAGGAACGATTTGAATAGAACTTACGATTACATCTAGCTAGTTCAACAGTGAGACTTATGACTTATTTGTCAATCTCATCATTCTTTGACCGTAGTCGGGATCATCGAGCCAATGCGAACGATCCTTTCTTTAGCTGCATAGTATGTGCTACGCCAGAGTTACATACAGTTTTGAATTCAGGGTTACTTTCTCCTAGACCGGTTAACGCCCAACCTATGGAACCCAACCTGCCCTGCTATTTACCCTCAGTGAAAGGTAAGTGAATGCACGTAAGTGAATGTAATGGATGCGACCGGAATT
>OZ038512.1:52721757-52736757 GCA_964036315.1 Acanthosepion esculentum | reverse complement strand
ATCTATTTTTTTTAATTCGATAATAATAAGCTCATGATAATAATATTACTACAAATATTACTAGTGCACATAAAAACAATAACGTCCTGGGTAAGATGATAAATTACATCCGACAGCAAGGCCTCTTATCAGGAGGTTTTGAGGAGCGTGGAACCACCTCTTAATTGCTGTTGTTCCCAGGTCCACTCTGACCCGGAGTGGTAGCACCTATTGGCAAATAGTTAACCACCAAACTTGGGTCAAAGCACTATGGCAGTGTAAATATAGGTTTTAATACCAGCAATGAATTTTTGAAGAAAAAAATTATTACAAACAATGAATTTTTGAAGAAAAAAATTATTACCAGCAATGAATTTTTGAAGAAAAAAATTATTACCAGCAATGAATTTTTGAAGAGAAAAATTATTACCAGCAATGAATTTTTGAAGAAAAAAATTATTACCAGCAATGAATTTTTGAAGAGAAAAATTATTACCAGCAATTAATTTTTGAAGAAAAAAATTATTACCAGCAATGAATTTTTGAAGAAAAAAATTATTACCAGCAATGAATTTTTGAAGAGAAAAATTATTACCAGCAATGAATTTTTGAAGAAAAAAATTATTACCAGCAATGAATTTTTGAAGAAAAATTTTTTTACCAGCAATGAATTTTTGAAGAGAAAAATTATTACCAGCAATGAATTTTTGAAGAAAAAAATTGTTAACAGCAATGAATTTTTGAAGAAAAAATTATCACCAGCAATGAATTTTTGAAAAATAAAAATTATTACCAGCAATGGATTTTTGAAAAAAAAAATTATTACCAGCAATGAATTTTTGAAAAAAAAATGAATTACCAGCAATACATTTTTGAAGAAAAAAATATTACCAGTAATAAAAATCTTGTCGGCATTAAATAACCCATTGAGGTTGATATGCCGTAAACAAACCAAACTAAAAACAATAATAGATATGGCGGCAAACGACCGAGAAAAATTAAAAGCCATTTTAAATTGTTAAATATGATCTTCTTCCGGCATAATCAACAAATCAGCTGGTGCTGTTAATCAGGCTTTCCGCGGCAAAAAAGATACGCTTTCCAATCTAATCAAAGGCTTATTCTTTCTTTTCAATCTACACTGTAGTTTGTCGTGCTGAATAGGTGCAATGTAAATGCAATTAAAATGAAAGAAACGGTCTTCAAATATAATAATAGATTCTAATTCACACGTGATTATCGCCAGGGCGATCATATCTCTTTCGATTCATGACTGGCTAGGGAGAAGATATTCCCGCAGTAGGGTGCCGTTTCTTTCTGCGGTAGACTGGTTGCCAATACAAGGCTATAGAGACCAGTCTGCTCTAGATAAATTCATACCTTTTCCAACGGTATTAGCGGTATTATTAAAGTGAATATAACGAACCCGACTGGAATTCGAACCAAGCTCTCTGATTTTGCATTCCGTTATCCATTAAACCACACCGTACATATTGTGATGCATATCTTTTTTTTTTTAATTGAAAACATTGTTTTCTATTGGTGGTTGTAACACGACACAACGCCGCAAGCCTATCGCTATTTCTATGGCAAATGTTTACACAAGCGAGATCCATTCTTTAGTTCCACCATTTCAGAGATTTACAGATAAGAACCGCGGGGTTGGGAATTGAATGCTTTTGAAACACGACCAATTTCATAACGACTTTTTTCTTGAACGTCCATTGTGGTATAGCAGTAACGGGTATATAGTAACGCTATATAACCACGACAATAGCTAATATTATTTTGAGAATCAGTACCAATCAGCCAGTCTCTAGTTCTATGAATATATAATGAAAACATACCTTGACAGTCCCATGAGCCAAACCTCCAGGAGAAAGGCCGACAAAACCAGGCCATTTGGTTTTCTCTCGTGTCGGTAAAGAACTGTAGAGATAATATTGGGCAGCGTATGTCACCTGTGCAAGGTTCAAATCCCCTTTGATGTCTATATAGCCTTGTTTCCAGAGGGCTTCCCAGGCCGATTTGTGATGCGCGAACAAGGTTTGCCTTTCCGACCACACTTTAGCTGCCAGTTTTAAAACAACAATGAATATTACTTTTTCATTTGAATAAAAACGGAACAGAATATCCTGGATGATATAATAAAATGGTTATCTAGTTAAATAACGATGCTTGAATAAATTTACGTTTGAAATTTAAAGTACTTGCTAGAAATATTGTTTATAAATTTTAATGAGGTATAATATTTATCATTTATAACATTTTTACGTTTAAAATTGCTATTTTTTTAATATTCATCTTAAGAAGGCTACCTTCAAATTAAACAAAGCTCAACTCCAACTTCTAATTAAAAAAACTCAACTTCAAATTAAAAAGCAAAACTTCAAATTAAACAAAGCTCAACTCCAACTTCTAATTAAAAAGGCTCAACTTGCAAATGAAAAAAGCTCAACTTCAAATTAAAAAAGCTCAATTTCAAATGAAAAAGGTTCAACTTCAAATTAAAGAGCACATCTTCAAATTAAAGAGCACGTCTTCAAATTAAACAATCTCAACTCCAAATTAAAAAAAGCTCAACTTCAAATCAAAAAAGCTCAACTCAAACTTCAAATCAAAAAAGCTCAACTCAAACTTCAAATCAAAAAAGCTCAACTCAAACTTCAAATCAAAAAAGCTCAACTCCAAATTCAAATCAAAAAAGCTCAACTCCAAATTCAAATCAAAAAAGCTCAACTCCAACTTCAAATTAAAAAAGCTCAACTCCAACTTCAAATTAAAAAGCTCAACTCCAACTTCAAATCAAAAACTCGACTCCAACTTCAAATGATAACAGCTCTACTAACAGCCGGATCCTCGTGAAGTCTGCCATTAATCACTGGGTAGCCGAAACATTTCATAACTCATATACAGACACATTTTGCACTATAATTGGCACAGCAAGATTTCAAAATGGTGGACAACGTGGGAACTGGTTACATGCGAATTATCCGTCTGTGGTTATATTGTTTATTCCTTTGTTTCTAAACTAATACTGCATATTTTTACATTCTTCTTCTTCTTCTTCTTGCCATGTCTCTCCATGACATTGGCGATCATAGCTCTCCCCAATTTCCTGATTTTTGTAGCTCTTAATAAATGTTGTTATCTCTCCTAAATCTTGCTCAGCTTGCTAGGTAGTTTATCCATTTTTTTCCTCTGTCCCTCTTGCCTTTAATCGGTCCTGTGAGTATCAATTTTTCCAAGCCCTCTTTCTTCATTATGCGCCCTAGAAATTTCAACTCTCTCTTCCTGATGCTAAATATAAGTCGCCTTTTTGTTTTCATTTTCTCTAAAACTTCGTCATTGCTTACATGTTCCGTTCATGGTATCCTCAGCATCCTCCTGTAGAACCATATTTCTGTTGCTTCAAGTCTCTTCTTCATATGCGAAAAGATTGTCCAGTGTTCACTGTCATATAGAAGGACTGATATTAAGTAACAGTTCAGTTTGAAGTTCAACTATTTTTAATTTGAGGATAAAAAGTTTACTTTAAAAATCTGATATAAATTTCTATATTATTTGTTTTGAAATGTTCATCTAAAAAACATTTTCTTTAGCTTATGTTTAAAATAGTGCACTTTTCGATTCTTTATTTTGACCGAGAAATTTTGAATAGCTGAGCTTGTTGAAATTGGTTTTGAAAATAGTTCTACCATTTCATTGAAGATAGCTTCTGCGGAATTGGCTTTTCATCCCCAAGTGTCATTAATACAAAATACGGAAATATAATGGATATCCGTTCTCAGTTCTCTGTGTCAATGTCCTCAACTGAATCAAGATTAAATGACAAAGAACTAGAAACATTATTGTCTTTAATCGACTTTCTTCATTATAAGTAATCATTGTCGTGCTCATTAAGACATCATTTTATTATTTTTATGAATTTTAAAAATTATTTTTTATTTATTTTCTAATTTTGTTTTATTAGTTTAAAATGAAAGACAACTTTCAGAAAATTTAAATGCAATGTCAATCATCATGTTCTGTCTCCTTGAATCCTGTTCTTTTATTGTCCTCTCTCTTTAATAATGATTTTTCTTAGATTCTTTCGCTCACAGTAATCCCCTCGGGTCTTAGTGGCTTTATCGCCTTCCTTGCGTTTGAAATGATAAAACGTCACGTTTATGTGATAAGTTATATTTGAATTTGATGGAATTTGAAGTGGCGTCAGTGAGATTTTGATTTGGTGGGCTTATTATTTATTGCTAGTTAATTGATAGTTTTTATTATTTTTGTTAATTTTCTGGGTTTGATTACCCCTTTTTGTGTACACGGTCCTGGATATAGACAATAAGTTGAATAAAACCAGTTGACTGAATGCAATAAATATACATTATTTACATTATTCGGACTATTGTCCTCATCTTTGTCGCCATATTTATTACAACGTTTCGGCCGTTGTACGCTCCGGCCTTCTTCAGGTGGTTGGAATGTCGAACTGAACCCATTATTTTGCTCACTGGGGTAGACTGTTCTAGTTCCACGTGCCATGTTTTAATGGATGTCAGTTATCAGTTATCTCCTGTTAATTTCCCTTTGAAAGTTCTCCACTGCCTTAACCGGATATTGAACTCACACTCTTTGGGTCCTGTCACTGGATCTAACTAACGCCTTTATCCACTGTGCCATGTGTCCTTGAGGAATAAATATAATTGGCTAAAATAGTGATGCAATCGCATCGTAGTATTTTGACAAATAGACCCGAGGCCTAGTTGAAAAATCGGATGACCATAATTAGACTATTGCACCTAATTTATCAACCATTAATTGTCATTAGAGTGAATATAATCGCTTATTGAAGGCGGATTTAGCGGAATAATAGGCACGATTATCTCATTTAAATTATTAGTCGTTATTCTTAGGTTTTCTTTGAATACATTTTTCGCCGTCGTAATTATCAACACTGTAATGAGTTCATCAATTCTATTTATAAACTTATATTCAAGTCGTTGTCTGACTCCATTATTGTGGATCCGATAAATGGTAGTCAAGCCACAGAATAAGCTCTTGCAGCGTGTCTCACTGGTGACGGTTCGAGGTAATGCTTTCTCCATCATAGCGGCTGGCAGAGGATAGAAAAAATTGTTTATAGTTATGTTGTTCTGGAATTGTCATCATTGGTCGACTGAACTTGCTTTGTTTCAATGACTTTTGTTTTGTTAATATTAATTACTTTATACCCATTATTATTAAAAAAAAATAAAAATCGGCTTCCAAAAATTTAAAAAAAAAAATTCTCAGCAATGTTGGGACTCGACGCTTTTTCTCAGAAATAGAAACTTGACAAACAGACATTCTTATTTAAATAATTCACCGAAAAGAAAGATATTCATTGTCGATACAATTATGGGGTGGAATTGGTAAAACGCTTCCGCTCATGGTATCAAAAGTTGGGGAGAACTTAAAAGTGGCCCGTTCGGTAGTTTTCGCTCTCCGAGAAAGGTTTTCAGCTTCTTTTATGTAGTCTTGGATGGCTCACAAAGGCGAGTTTGTTTTTCTTTTAAACACAATGCCTTCTTATTAGTTGATACATTCTAATTACAGTTCTATTTTCTATTCGAAAGTTATGCGTGATCGTCCTGCGCAGAAAAACTATACATTCTTGAGTTTTTCCTGCGTAAAACGATTCTGTTTAAAGTCTCTCTTACTATTGAACTCTATTTTCTTCCGGGATGATCGTTCTAGAGTTACATAATATACATTAACACATTCATCATTCATTTTACCCATCGAGTTTCATTCAAAATAATTACATTTCTTTAGGAGTGCATCATGTAACAGTGAAGTTAATCACTGATAGTTCATTTGGTAATCATTGTCACATGTAACTCAAAGATAAAATTATGACATAATCAAGATGCTGACTCTCTACACTAATTCAAACAAAAGGTTAGGAAGGAAGCCGCAAGCTCCAATACTGAAAAGAGCGATAACAGTTACTGGATTTGAGAAACCTATTTTCTTGATAAATTGTTTTAATAGAACGATTTTATTATTTTTTTAACCGAAAGAAATGAGGAGAACAGATACTATACTTTGATCCCAGCTCAATGGTCAAAGGGGGGAGAAAAATCTTTAGTAACATTGGCTGTTCGGTCAATGTTTCCTAATGAGGAAATTGCTAACATTACAATTATTATTAGAGATGAGGAGAACAGATACTATATACAGTTTCCAGCTCAGGGGCCAGAGAGAGAGAGAAAAAGCGTAAATTGAGTAAAATTGGTTGTTCGGTCTATGAATGCCGAATATTTTCTAATGGGGAAATGGCTAATATTGCAATTACTATTAGACATGAGGACAGATACTATCCTTTGATCCCAGCTATATATATATATATATATATATATATATATATATATATATATATGTACATAATATATATATATATATATATATATATATATATATATATGTATATATATATATATATATATATATATATATATGTATATATATATATATGTATATATTATATATTATATATATATATATATATATATATATATATATATATATATATATATATATATATATATAGAGAGAGAGAGAGAGAGAGAGAGAGAGAGAGAGAGAGAGAGAGAGAGAACTCTAGTAACATTGACTGTTCAGTTAATGAATGACGAATGTTTCCTAATGAGGAAATGGCTAACATTACAATTACCATTAGACATGAGGAGAACAGATACTATGCATCTTGGGTATGACAATAAACTACATCCGCGTCCTGGGTAGCCGACAAACTATGACTAACAGCAAAGCCTCTGATCAGTTTGTTTTGAGGAGCGTGTAACCGCCTCTTAATTGCTCGTGTTCCCAGGTCCACCCTGACCCGGGGTGCTAGCACCTGTTAGGGTCCTAGATATGGGCAAAAAGTTAGCCCCAAACTGGGATCAAAACATTATGAAAGTGTAAAAATAGGTTTTAATACCAGAAATACTTTGTAAAATTATTACCATCAATAAATTTTTTAAGAAAAAGAATATTACCAGCAATACATTTTTGACAAAAAATATTACCAGCGATAAATTAAAAAAAAAAATATTACCAACGATACATTTTTGAAGGAAAAATATTACTAGAAATAGATTTTTGAAGAAAAAATATGACTAGAAATAGATATTTTGAAGGAACAAAAATATTACCAGCAATACATTTTGGAAAAAAAAAATATTACCAGCAATAAAAATCTTGTCGGCATTAAATAACCCATTGAGGTTGATATACCGTAAAAGAAAACAAACCAAAAAAACAGATACATTTTGATCCCATTGAGGTAGGAAAATCGTAACAGGAGTAACATTGACTATTCGGTTAGTGAATGCCGAATGTTTCCTAACGAAGAAATGGCTAATATTAAAATTATTATTAGAGATGAGACTAGATACTATCCTTTGATAGTATCTAGTCTCATCTAGTTCAGTGGCCAGAAAAGAGAAAAGGCGTAACTCGAGTAACACTGGCTGTTCGGTTAATGAATGTCGAATGTTTCCTAATGAGGAAATGGCTAATATTAGAATTACTATTAGAGATGAAAACAGATACTATACTTTGATCCCAGCTCAGTGGCCAGATAGTATGGGAAAGTGTAACTCGAGTAACATTGGCTGTTCGGTCAATGAATGCCGAATATTTCATTATAAGAAGACGGCTTAGTAGCTTAGATGTGGCACAAGGCCGAAAGTAGGGAGCACCTGGTGAAGATCGAACTCACTTTTCAGTCGTAACTGATCTAACGAGACAAGCTTGTTAACCATTACACCACGATGAGGTGCCCTAGAAGATTGCTTATATTATCATTACCATTTATTCCAACTTTTAACTTTAGTTGAAGCACCTTTTTTGGAGAATCATAGCAATTTAAATAAAGTTTCTTAAATTAAACGGAAGAAAAATGAAGAGAAAAATATTCTGACAAACCTTTGTGGTATGCTTCAACGACTTTCTGTCGTGTTCGGCCGATGGCTGTAAAGAAAAACATTTTCTTGTAAGACTGGGAAGTTCGAATGGTGATCAAAGATGGAACGTCAGTGAACAGAATGTGAATTTGTGAAAGTTTCACATCGTACTCTTCTGGTTCCGTATTTGTTCCATGATAATAGCTACAACGAAAAATAATATGTTTCCATTAATTATTCATCACCTATGATTTAGTGATTTGATCAGAAATCATAAAGACTTGTACGCTGAAAAGTTCTAGACCCTACATCTCCAAATTTAATCAAATGACTAAACATCACATTATGATAACAATGGTAATAGTAATTATTATCATAAAACATCTTTTTGTCCTGCATTTTTTTTAATAATCAAATGTTTAGTCATAACCAATGACCTCGGGAAAGCGAAGGATGTGAATTTTGTTGTTGTTTTTGTTTCTACTTAATTAAACAAAAGACAACTATTAGCAAAAAAAAAAAAAACTTAAATAGACAAGGCCTTTCGCTTGATATGAGCTATGTTTGTTAGACCGATTTGGGGGATTTCATGGAGAGATATTTGTTCTTGAGTTCCTTTCTTTATCAGACCCAAAGCTCCGACCATAACAGAAACAGTCTTAGTTTTTAAGTGCCATGTTATTATTATTATTATTATTATTATTATTATTATTATTACTTTTTGTAGGACTTCTTGGTTTGTCTTATTGAGTCCAATGATGCTACTCCACATGACCTAGCTTAAGATCCCATCCAAAATGTGAGTTTTCATCAGGTCATTTCGTACATCTTCCTGCTACAGTTATTTTTCTTCTTCTTGCTTTTTTAGTCCAGTTTCCCTTTAGCCTTAAAACGAGTAATAATATTAGATGTTTCCTTATAAGGAAACATTTGGCATTCATTGGCCGATCAGCCAATGCTACTGTCGGTTGAAATTTATAAAATCTTTTTCTTAAAAATTTTTTTCAAGAAAATACATTTCTCAAATCCAGTAACTGTTATCGCTCTTTCTAGTACTGATTAAGGATTCCTTCCTAACCTTTTGCTTGAAGTAATGTGGAACGTTAGTATTTTTATTGTATCATTATTTTCTCTTTGAGTTACATGTGCTGTCCATTTTAGCTGTTGCTGCTGCTGATATTCCTCAAGTGATGAGGTTTATGCTATTGGTATGGTTCTTTGTGATTCTGTAGCGCCAGTCAACAATGTTCGAAGTAGGATTGTCCTTGCTAAGTCCTACAGTTTTTCATTCGCTCGAAACTTTTAATAATAATAACAATAATAGTAATAATAAATTATCATAAAAGACAAGAAATTCAGAAAGTGTATGCTTATTGACATAGCAGTACTATCTGGGTGAAACACCTCCATGAAAATTATCGAGAAATTGTCCAAATACTAGGACCTGGGGATCGAGATAAACAGAATGTGAAGAATGATGAGTGAGACTGTACCAATATTAAATCGGAGCTCTGAGCCTCGTGAGAAAGGAATGAACAATTTTACCAACAGTGTCCCAGGTAACATCAATATACAAGTTGCCCAGAAGATCGTGCTACTAGGATCATACCATATACTAAGAAAAGTGCTATCAATGTAATGACAATTCTCCTATAGGGCCTAAGGCCATAGTTTGAACCCGGCTTTACAGGATACAAAGCAGGAAACATAACACACAAACAATAATAATAATAAGGTATTAAAAATGACCAGATTAAGGGTTTGAATTCTGTATTTATTGAAAATTATCATAACTTGGGATCACATTTAAGTTAAATATCTGAAGCGATTATCACAAAAGATTTCAGGTAGCTACATTTTTACCATAAATTAGCCTGTCTGACTTTTTATTGTAACAATATATATTTTGCGAGAAAGTCAAGAAACCTTTATGGTACCCCTAGTAGTCATTGCTTATACTACCAATGCATACTCAACAATATGATTTTATAAGTCTTGACTTACTGGTGACCTGCAAAAAAAAGATAATAACATTAAGTTTTGACTAAATGTTTAAATTATTCAGTTAAAAAATACAGGGTGTGGCAAAAATAACGTCGTTTTTATTAACTTTTACTGAACAAAATTAAAATTAGTTTAAGAAAATTTATAAGTATTGTCACATCCAAACAACATGATTTGTTATGTTAAGCTATTGAGCATGTTCAAAATTCTCCCCTTCATGTTCAATACAATGCTGGACGATATCAGAAACACTTCTACAAACCATCTGAGGCATTCCTACATTAATTTCATAAAATTGATCAGCAACTTTGTTTTAATTCATGAATTGTTTTCAGTTTGAACCTGTAAACAAGATCTTTCAGTACAACCGACAAGAAAGTCTGATGGTGTTAGGTGTGGTGATCGTGATGACTACACAATTGCTCCACGTCGTCTTGTCCACCCCAACTCGAAAAAAGAGACGTTTATTTTACCACACCTTGTATAAAGTTTCGATTTAACTAACCACATGGATAAAAAGTCAGGATTCAGTTTAAAATTATACTAAGTGTAAATCAAACCTGTCTATATTTCTGAGATGAGGTATTATGTACAGTATTTACATTAGTCGGACTATTGTCCTCATCTTTGTCGCCATATTTGTCACAACGTTTCGGCCGTTGTACGCTCCGGCCTTCTTCAGGTGGTTGGAATTTCGAACTGAACCCTTTATTTCGATCACTGGGGTAGACTGTTCTAGTTCCACGTGCCATTTTTGATGGATGTCAGTTATCAGTTATCTCCTGCTAATTTTCCCTCTGAAAGTTCTCCACTGCCTGAACCGGGTATTGAACTCACACTCTTTGGGTCTGTCACTGGATCTAACCAACGCCTTTATCCACTGTGCCATGTGTCCTCAAGTCTACCCCAGTGATCGAAATAAAGGGTTCAGTTCGAAATTCCAACCACCTGAAGAAGGCCGGAGCGTACAACGGCCGAAACGTTGTGACAAATATGGCGACAAAGATGAGGACAATAGTCCGACTAATGTAAATACTGTAAATCAAACCCTTTGCTAAAAATGTTATCTAAACCTGTCACCATATCATAGACATATAGCTGTGATGAATGGACCAATATGCTGTTATCTGAGTGTCATGATGTTTCGTATAGGTTTCGTATAAAGTTGGTTCACTGCATCGTGCTAGAATCCAGAATCTACATATCTATAAGTCTACCCTTCGTCCATACTTAGAATATTGCAGTCACACATGATCTGGTCCGGTGCTCCTGTTATATATCCTTCATAAAATCAAAAGAAGAATCAGCAATATTATTGGTCCTGATCTTGCGTCTCGGTTGCAGTCTTTTGCGTACCACCGTAAATTTGCATCCCTGTGCCCTTTATATATATATATATATATAAATAATTTTATGATAATTGTTTGGATGAGCTCTTCGCTATGGTACCTAGATTTTTTTAATCTAAGCGAAGTAATGGATAGCGGCTCGGATTGAGGAATCGGAGAGCCGAGTTCGAATTCCTGTCGAATCCATTACATTCCCTTACGTGCTAATACCCTTGGGAAAGGTATGAATCCTCCCCTATTCAGCTATGGGTAAATAGCAGTATAGATCGGATTCTATAGCCTTGGATGGCAACTGGTCTACCGCAGAGAGAAATAAAATGGCAACCTACTTCGGGAAAAAAATCTGCCTCGTCAGTCATATATCGAAAGATACATGATCGCCTAAGTAGCAACAAGATCTCATCAACATACAGATGAGTTGGATAGATGCAACCATAAGTTCTATGTTAGCAATTTCTTTTCTTGCACTTCCGGCTCCATACTTTCCAGCCAACTTTAATCTTTTAAGTTTAAATGCAATGTCAATCGCTTTTTCTGTCCTTCTGATTACACTTCTTCTGTACTTGTTCCTTAGTCGTGTTTCTATATTTTAATTCTTCCACATCCAGTAACCTCTTTTGTCTCAGTGGCTTTAATGCCTTACTTGGAGTGAATTATTGTAGCCTAGCATTACTTTGTTGAAGTGCTGCTGACTCACTCAAGAACAAAAGTTCTGAGGAGACTGACTCTTAATTTTCAGTGAAATTCACCAGTCTCTATTAAAACCACGATTAGTACAACTAGTAATAGGTAGAAAAAGAAAACTAATATAATCAAAGTTAAAACTGTAGGATTAGAATTATTTTTTGAATATTGTGTCAAAATAATGTAATAAAAAAAAAAAAACTTACGTCGCATTCGGCATTCTTGCCATTTTTCCCGGTTCGTATGTTCCCTTTAGGTCGGTGCTGTCAGTTAGGTTCATGTCCAAAGATAAATGAAGCGATCGGGAAAGATTGTGAACGATTTCCATCTCGACCACCATGACTTCCTCCAGTTTGCGATGGGCATAGATACGCTGGACAATTTGAAAGTTTTTTCCCACCATTACTCTCATGAACACGCCTGAAAAAATATGTGTGCGTATGCTGTTGTGTGGTATATATATAGTGATTTAACAAGCATATCTTAAAACATGGTATGTAAGTGTTGTTGTAGATGGTATGGAAGTTGCTTAAAATAGATATATTCTTAATTTCCAAATATGGCCAGTTGAAAATTAAGAGAGAGAAAGAGAGAGAGAGAGAGAGAGAGAGAGAGAGAGAGAGAGAGAAAGAAAGAAAGAGATCGATCCAATATATAGAGAGGATGAGAGAGATATGGACTTGCACGCACAGCCCCTTCCCCCACAACACACACAAACACATAACGGCTGTCGATAAGGGAAAATCGCCAATGGTTTAAAATGTTGATAACCTTAAAATATATATATGTTATGGTCCAATATCCTCGCACCACGGTTATGATCTAAGGTTAGGACCAGGAAGAACAACACGAACACAAGAGTAGAAAATAACAAAGATATATTACAACAGAAATATAATACAAGAAGTTGAAAGGTGTTAGTATGACTGTCAGTGTGGTTTAGAGTGAACTAATATTGTCTTGACTCGTTAGGCCACGACTCGTTCCTCGATATTTAACAACCCCCCACATGGGTCGTATATGGCACAAAGCCGGTTTAATGTGGGCTCTCCGAGCCTGTAGGCTCGGCCAAAAATATGCCCATTAGAACCCGTATAAACGGGTTCAAGGACTGTCTACCTCCCCGGACGAAACTTTGCCCTGCGGCAAAGCCTCGTCCGGTTTCCTCTCTGCCAAAGCAGAGAGTTCAACAGGAGTCGCACACAGTCAGAGACTGTGGCTCGACTCGTTCATCGATATTTAATAACCCACCCACGTGGGTCGCATGTGGCACAAGGCCGGTTTAATGTGGGCTCCCCGAGCCCGTAGGCTCGGCCAAAAATATGCCCATTTAGAACCCGTATAAACGGGTTCAGGGACTGTCTACCTCCCCGGACGAAACTTTGCCCTGCGGCAAAGCCTCGTCCGGGTTCCTCCCTGCCAAAGCAGAGAGTTCGACAAGAGTCGCGCACAGTCAGAGACTGCGACTCGACTCGTTCCTCTCCTCTCTCTCAGAGAGGTGCAGTATTTATAGAGTCAGGAAGAGTCCATTATCGTTATAGGTAAGTTCCCATAACAATATATATATATATATATATATATATATATAAATATATATATATATATATATATATATATATATATATATATATAATGATTTGATATTATTCTCTACTGGTTGGCGTGGAGATCGTGAAAGAAGTTCTGATATGCTTATCCCTACCTGCTAAGCCTATAGGCCTAGCCCTACCTGCTAAGCCTATAGGACTATCCCTACCTGCTAAGTACTGTGAATCAATTAAACAAGAAAACATTCTTTTATATTTAGTCTCTAAAGACCCTAGAACGCATTTACCTTTCCTACCATAAGCAATAGCCAATAAATTCTTATATATGAGGGATCTGCACATTTTATTAAGATCGTTGTTCAGGTTTAATTGACCACTTATGGATTCATGGTTGATCACGGTTCCGAAGAAGACTTTGTTTTGCAAAACAATCGCTAGATATGGAGGTGGCTCTACAAGTCTGGGTGCACAGATCTGGAACAGTGAGGACATCATGATGAATTGATGAATTTAAAAAACCAGACCGTTGAGGAAGAATTTATATTGGGGAAAGTTGTTGCACTGGGGTAATCCGACTCTCTTGACCTTGATAGGCATTATGCAGTGGCACGGGGAACCGTTACAACCGGAGAACTCCAGGTTGCAGGAGATGAGCAGGATTTCTTTTACTCGTATAGATTCGGCAATTTTATAGTCATAAAAATGTTAACCAAATTAAAACGGTCCTTTTGACTAACATTTCACACGTAATGCCTAGTAAGAGTTGCCTTCGAATATAACAATAGACAAGTTTTTATAATAGTGTATCTATTCAGGACGTAGATGATAATGGCATCCACAGATTCCTTTTCTTTATTATCTGTTAATTGCTATATATCTTGGGAACTATATTAGAGTGGTTTCCCATTGTATTCTACATGGTTCGAACTCCAGAGCTTTCTTTCTCGCAGACTTGTTACCACACAAGGCTTAGAAAGTGCAGTTTAGTCTACTATTTAACCGATAACTACGGGGAAAAGAAATTGGTTCAGGTAATAGACAAGGCTAGATTTGAACTCGTTTCGCTGATTTCACTTTCAGTACCGATAACCGTTACACTAACCGCACATCACGTCACTGAATAAAGTACCAGAAATTAGTGTAAAAAATAATACATTGCTGTGACAAGCATCCTAGACACTTTTACTTCGATGACTCCCACGTATTTTTTATTGGAGAATTGTTGCAAGGGAGATAACTCTTTATTTTTAAAGCAAAGGGAAAGTTATTTTTATTGCTTTCAATTAAAACCGATAAAGTATTATTAATATAATTTTTGAAAAACACTTAAAAAAGAAATGTAAATATTAAATGAAATCAAGATTCAGAGAATCAAAACAATATATGTGTTATGTTTGCGTGAGTTCTGAGGACCGAGCAATGCATTTGTTGATTGGAAATAATTACCAAGAACGTTTTTAGGTTCACAGCATTTTATTAATTACTAGATAAACT
>OZ038512.1:52671757-52716757 GCA_964036315.1 Acanthosepion esculentum | reverse complement strand
TTCAAAACATTTATTTCCAAGGTGTCAATTTAAACTAACGGCATCCTTTTACATATATCTAAAACATTGGAATGTCGCTTCATTTTTATCAGCTTCTAAGTATTATTTCTCAAAATCGTATTTATTTTAAAAAACAAATCATGCATAGCAGTTAAGAATAAATGTGTATTAAGCTATCACGCAATGGAAGCGTACACCGGAGATTAAAGGAAAAAAAAATGTTGCTCTCCCCCTCCACAATGCAAGGCCGTATACAGTAAGAATAACACAAGAATATTTTTGGAAATCGGTTGGTCTGTTCTATTCCACCTGCTCTATTCCCCTGACCTTGCACCAACCGATCTTGACTTTTCTGGGCGCTGCAAAACACTTTGATGGGGAAAAAAATTCCCCCAATGAAAACCAGATTGAAGAGTTTTCACATCAAAACCTGCTGAATTTTGCTCAAACGGTATCGAAGAAAAGCCTGGTTTAGTGGCAACAAGTCATTTGCAAATAATGGCGAATATATATTTGAATAAAATGTAATTTGCAAATCATTTTTAAGAATGAAGCTGATATAACATAAACGGGGATTATTTAAGATTCAGCGTAATTCTCCGTTAGACTCTGTGAAAGTTAAAACTCCGAGTAAATGTTTTATTCAACACAGCAAGATAAATCATTTATCTCGTCATTGTTGTTTCTTTGGAATAGATTTGATATGAATATTTGGTGGGAAATGCAATACGCTTCTTTGGCATTGGAATATAGTACAGTTGAACAGTATAAACATTAGAAATAACATAGTCCTTAAATGATATCAAGATCAAAAATAAATTCTTTTAACATCAGGGTTCAGGCAGGAATTTTGACATTAATGACCTTTAATGGCCGTTTAGACAGAAGACATAATTTAGATAGCAAAATTAAACTCTTTTCCTCAATGTTTCCACTTTTTTCCAAACTATTTTCAATATTCAAATTCTTATCAGAAATCAAGGTAAGGTTCGAAAGAGCTAGCAAAAGGCGAATTAATCAAAAAGTCAAGTGCAGCAAGAAGACGTAAGGAATAAAATAGTGAGTGAGCAAGAAACATAAATAGAGAGTGAGCAAGAAACAGAGATAGAGAGTGAGCATACACAGAGATAGAGAGTGAGCAAAAAACAGAGAGAGTGAGTAAGAAACAGAAATAGAGAGTGAGCAAGACATAGAGATAGAGAGTGAGTAAGAAACAGAGAGAGAGAGTGAGTAAGAAACAGAAATAGAGAGTGAGCAAGACATAGAGATAGAGAGTGAGTAAGAAACAGAGAGAGAGAGAGAGTGAGTAAGACACAGAGATAGAGAGTGAGTAAGAAACAGAGAGAGTGAGTAAGAAACAGAGAGAGAGAGTGAGTAAGACACAGAGAGAGAGAGTGAGTAAGACACAGAGAGAGAGTAAGCAAGAAACAGAGAGAGAGAGAGTGAGTAAGACACAGAGATAGAGAGTGAGTAAGAAACAGAGAGAGTGAGTAAGAAACAGAGAGAGAGAGTGAGTAAGACACAGAGATAGAGAGTGAGTAAGAAACAGAGAGAGTGAGTAAGAAACAGAGAGAGAGAGTGAGTAAGACACAGAGATAGAGCGTGAGCAAGACACAGAGATAGAGAGTGAGCAAGAAACAGAAAAAGACAGGTAGTGAAACAAAAAGAGAGAATAGTTTTCATTTAATATTTCATTTTTATTTATTGTGAACATGTGAGCAACGACGACGTTTTAGAGAAAATGGAAGCAAAAGCGACGATTCCCTATCCCTTATAGCTCTTAATAAGCTTTGTCTTTCTGTTATTTCTCCTAAACCCTGTTCCACCCTCCATTTACTCAAGCTCTCTAAGAATGTTATGCGTTGTTTTCCTTTGTTTCTCTTGACTTCAATCTGTCCCGTGAGTATCAGATTTCCCAAGCCCTCTTTTCTCATTAGGTGCCCTAGAAATTTCAACTGTCTCTGCCTGATGTTAAGTATAAGTTTCCTTTTTGTTTCCATTTTCTCTAAAATGTTGTCGTTGCTCACATGTTCGGACCTTCTGCAGAAGCACATTTCTATTGCTTCAAGTCTCTTCTTCATCTTTGTGGAGATTGCCCAGCATTTACTGCCATACAGGGGGATATTGTTAAAATTACACCCTTAAGTGCCGAATCTAGATGCGTCGTCAGTGTTGTTGCTCCCATGTCACTAGAGGTTTCGGGTTTAAATAAAGAACGTTGGGCGACCCGACCAAATATGATCAGTATTCGGCCCGCACCCAGAGTAAATTTGCTACTAGCTTTAGGACGTGCTTTATCTAAGTTCCCCAGAAAACGGCAATTAATCAAATCTTCCCTTGGGCTATTCGTTGTTATAGATCGGGTTTGCTTGGTTGTACTGATTTCGCACATGCGGCCAAGACAAGGTGTTTTTGTTTTGTTTTTTTTTTGGAAGAAGAAAAGAAAACAAACCAATAAATATATATACATTAATAAAAATAAAAAACGATTTATTATATTGGCTCGTCTTACTTTTCTTTCTCTTCCTCCCATTTTAAATTCTTTATTATATCATATATGCTTGATCTTTCTCTTTTTATAACTTTCCTTTTTATTCTTAACTACACTTACCAAAATGTTTAAAATAGAGTGATTAAAATGACTAAGACTATTTACAAAAATAAAAAACTCCTAAAATACGGTATGAATATTTTGGGATATTGATTGATACTCTAATAAATTCCGTTTAAAAATTAAGAGAAATGATATTTAACTAAAATTGCTTAAAAATAAATTAATCAAGATATTTACATGTTAAAAAGTTAAAAAAAAAAAAGAAAACATGATAACGTGTAAATTTTAGTTAAAATAAGTTACTCCCAAAAATTATCCTTAACGGAAGAAATTCGTTTAAAAACTAAGAGAAATAACATATAACTAAAATTGCTTAAAATAAATTAATAAAGATATTTACTTACATGATGAATAATAGTTAAGAAAAGAAAAAATAATAACGTGTAAATTTCGTTAAAATAAATTACTCCTAAAAATTATCCTTAAAGGAAACCGATTGAAAAACGATTCAATACGACAAAAAAAAAAGAAAAAAAGAAAAATGGGTAATTACGAAAAAAAATTGCGTGAAAAGAAAAGAAAAGATTAAGTGTAAAAATATTTCTTGTAATAAAATAAATCTACTCGAATGACGAGTAAAACACAAAGATGAAGTCGTTGAACATTCGGCTGAATGCAACAAATGTCACTCGAACAAATTGTTTAAAAACCTGTCATTTCTCTGAAGCTTCTCGCCATCTATATATACAATTTTATCTTTTTTTTTTTTTTAAGCGTATCACCCCAAGCAAGGCTGGAGGCCACTATCACGCAAGGGGTTAAAGAAGGGTTGGAGGAAGAGCAGATAGGAGTGGTAAAGGAGAGGATGTGGTGAAAGAGAAAGACAGTGGGTCGATCAAGGCAAGGGGGTTACAGAAGATTTGGAGCGAGAGCAGATAGAAATGAAAAATGAAAGGATGTGGAAAAGGGAAGTGGAGAGATCAAGGCAACTGGAGATGTCGATTGACGCTACGCTTAAACTGTTGGAGATTGTATTTGTCAGGGAAACAGTAATAGGGAAGGGAGTTCCATAGGCGAGATGTGAGAGACATTAAGCTATTGGAGTAGAAGAGACGTCTACATCTAACAGTTTCCACGGTGTAGGGGTGGGAGCAGGATGCCAGCCTGGTGGGGCATTTAAATTCACGAGGTCTGGGGACAAGCGAAAGCAGCTCCTCGGAGCAATTACCGTGAAAGTATTTGTAAAAAAGGCAGAGCGAGGCAACATCGCGTCTGTGAGAGAGCGACTGCAGACGAGATGACAGATCGGGGCCAATCACGTTGCCTATCCGTCTCTGGATCTTATCAAGAACTCTGAGGCAAACAGCAGGGGCCCCAGGCCATATATGGCAGCAATACTCCATGCAAGGGCGAATGGTCGATTTATAGACTTGGAGGATCGATTCCGGGGAGAAAAATTTCCTGGCTCGGCACAGGGAACCAACTTTCCTTGCGGTGGCTGATGCAACTGACTCGATGTATTTGTTCCATCTCAGATCAGCGGACAGCGTGAGACCGAGCAGCCGCAGGGAGGAGCTCTCGAGAAGTTGGTCTTCAGACATTCCAATGGGATGCAGGGATTCATACATATATACAAATCTATATACACTTTTAAGCTTACGTAAGATTTTAGTTCATTTTTTCCTTGTTTCTAACGACGTTTTTTCTATTTTTTGTACTTTGCTTAGCTTTTAGAATGCATCTTTGGCTATCCAAATGCGCCTTCAGATGTCAGTGTCACACTTTCCGTCCTCTGTTTAAACACCTCTCAGATATTTAAATTCCTGCACTTTTTTTTTTTATTCTGGTATCTCCTGTTCTTAATTTGCACTTTAGGCTCAACCATTTACTAACAACCATGCATTCTGCCTTCTTACAGTTGATGCTTCGCCCTTTCTTCTCGCTTTCCTTCACTAGGATTTTTTGTAGTTTCCTTTCTGTGTCTGCTATTAACACTGTGTCATCTGCATATCGTATGTTATGGTTGTGGCCGCTAATAATGAATCCTGGCTAGACTTCTAATTCTCTCAGAAACGCCTCGCTGCAGAGGTCGACTAAATCCGGTGAGAAGACACATCCTTGTCTTTTACCCCATTTTTTGTATATTTAATGAATTCATATCGGAAAGAACAATATTTTATAGATTATGCAAAAGCGTTTGATAAAATGCGCGTTCATCTCAAAGAATTATTAGAAATGCTAGGTAACCTTGACATATTTGGGAAGGATATTCGAATAATTCAGAATCTATACTAAAAGCAAACCGCCAGCATACGGATAGAAAATGCCAATCTTTATATATCTGCAAACATAAATATCAATGACTATACAATTATATATATTTATTTAGAATAAAATGAAGATGACTGATTCGTTTTCTACGGTTTATCAACCCTTTGCAGGTTATTTAAATCCAAAAAAATATTCTTAGAATTGGAACTCGGTTCTCCGATTAACAATTACGAGCTATTATTCATTACCCCACCAACACGTCAAAGCTTATAAAACCTGGTATTCCCAAGCGGTCAGCCATCTAGATACTGAACAGGCTCGTCGTATAGTAACCTGTGTTTCAACGTGATATGGCCGTAAGCCTAATATAATGAATTGGTTGCATAATAAAACCTCACGCCATCAAATAATATTTTTTTTTTTTTTTTACTAATGTTCACTTTATACAATGCCCAAGAACCGCCCAAAGTAAAGGTTACTGAAGGAGTTTTTGTGTGAACGGTAAAAGTTAGAGGCACAATTTATGAGGATAAAAGTCTGTTCACAGGTTTCACATTGTCGACAAAGATAACAGTTCTAAATACATGACTGGATAATATTTATTGTTCGCCAAAGATAACAATCGCTTAAATACATATGCTATAGTTTAAATTACTCGAAATGAGAAAGGTCCTTCAACAGTGAATCGTGTCCCGACATTAAAGCCACTTTTATTCCAATACAGCCTATACAGGCTTATGTAACAGACCCAACGCCTATAAACTGTGTCGCCCGGGACGGATCACTCGCTATCGCCCACAACTCTAGCTATGCTACTGCACCCACAATCATAAATATTTCTAAAATGCATCTAAGCTGAAATCCATATGATATATATCAAATAAATATACGTATATTACGAAATCGCTATTCATATTGTTTTTATGTTATCAGTGTTTTTTCCACCTGCGGGAGAATACAAAACTCACACGACGGAAGAATTTCAGTTACTGTGCGTTTTCATTGGCTGATACATCTCTACAAGTAGCCCAAGGCATGCAAGGAAATGGTTGATTTTATATAATCCCCATCTCTAGAATGATTGCCAACCAAGGCTATTGATCCTTGTCTTGTTATTTAACCTATAGCTGGGGGTTTCCGAAAGTATTTGCGAATAAATGAATGTAACGAACTAGGCTGGAATTCGAACTCTGATCTCCGATTTCTCATTCCATCATTCCACGCAACACTATTCAAACTTTGCTTGGTCATCAATGCACTCTGATCAAAGGACGGTTTCCCATAAGTGAACGCAGGTTCGAATCTTGCCAGAGAGCGCATATTTTTCTCTAATAAGATTTGTCGAATATCCAGGCCGGTAGCCGAAAATAAATAAATGTACTGTTTAATAAATAAACGGGGCGTCTAGTCAAATACAAGTATCGACTAAAAATAACGTTTAAGTATTATATATATATATATATATATATATATATATATGCTCCTGAAAAATTTATTTCGGTTGAGCTCTATGGGTAGGATGTGTGGGTTTGTAAACAGTGACTATTACGGCTAATAATGCAAGACTCTTCGGTAAATCGAATCGAGTTCTCTCAGTCACTGTGTGTTTATTTAAAAATAAATACGCTTAAATTCAACCTCTTCTCTGCCGTGCGCCAACGGCTTCAGGGTAAAATTTCCGACTGATGCGAATTCAGCCGGTTTTCGATTCTAGCCAGAGGCAACCGGACGTCTAGCCACACTGATGAGCTGTGATACAGCGAAACAGTCTGTCTGTGGATGACAATATATATATATATATATATATATATATATATATATATATCAATCCTCAATGTCGTTCGACAGATGTGGCCCTGTGCCAAACCAAACAAGACGTTTTGCCCAATATTGAATGATAACTGAGATGATTGCTAATGTATTGCATCTCTTGTTACTCTACAAAGATCCATACTGTTTGCACCGATAAGATTTCTCAAATATTCAGGCGGGTAGACGAAAATATATATACTGTTTAATAAATAAACGGAGCGTCTACTCAAATACGAGCATCCGCTAAAAATAACGTTTTAAAAAAATCTGTCGTCTTAATAAAAAAAAAATACCCTTTCTTTACAAATTGTTTTGCTTACATTGGGATACGAAACTAAGCAGATATGCCTATTTCAAGTCAAAGAAAAATCTATGTTTAAAAGATATTATTCGAACTTTGTCTGGTATTCGACACACTAGAGAGATATCTGAGAGGTCAAAGCGTATCAGATCTAATGATGGTACCCTCTAGGGGAACGCAGGTTCGAATCCCGCTGAAGCGTGCATATTTTTCTCTAATAAGATTTCTTGAATATTCAGGCCGGTATACAAAAAATAAATAAATGTACTGTTTAATAAATTTCATTTTTCTCTTATATATAAATAAATGGGGCGTCTACTCCAATACGAGTATCCACTAAAAAAAGTTAAAGCAATAAATATCTGTCGGATTAATAAACAAGAAATCCTCTTTGTTTACACACGCTCGTGTGCCCCCCCCCCAAATACACATACACACACACACATATATAAATATATGAGAAAATATAGTTTTAAGATTTGCTATATTTATGGATAAAAGTGCTCAATATATATATATATATATATATATATAGATAGATAGATAGATAGATAGATAGATAGATATACTGCCCCTTGTTAAAATGATTGGATTTCCCCGTATCCTTAGAAACTAATGTTATAATTGTATGTGCTTATAAAACTCAGTAACTTTCAAAATAAGTTATTCCAAAATTCGCTTGAAAATGAAATAGGCCTATGGACTTTAATTTAATTCTGTAATTGAATTCTAAGTGTTTAGTTTCTGTTTTTGAAACATGGTGATTCCTGTGTAGCGATGGAACCATTTTTTATAATTAGTAAATTTATATTTATGCTCTATAGATTTGCATTGAGCACTGTTTTGTAAAAATAAAAATATTAATAAGAACACCGGATTATATATCTTACTGTTCTGTCTCTTTATTATAATATATATGCTGGATTCTCACGATGAGTTCGAAGTATGCGGTTCCGACGACCACGAACTAATTGTCTGCATGCCTATGACGGGCATAACATTTGAGACAGGCTCGAGAATTGCACAAAAGACCACAAACAGTACAGGAGAATGTATTGTATCAAAGTGCAACAGGAACACTGTTAGATGTCTTATTTTGCTTTCTCGTTTCACGTAGTCGACTGATGCTTACTTCTCAGTGCAGCTATATCAATGTTGTACTTCTTTAGCTCCAATGCGTCCAGAGCTGTTTTTCTTTCTGGTGATGAGTTGTTGTCCTGGAGAGTTCGTACATTCCAAGTGCCAAGATGAAGTTGATGTTGTTTCGTAGAGTTATTCGCAGTAGCCGGTTTGTGTGGAACTAATTAGATGTAGTTGTCAGAAAACCAACACAATGATTTGTTTCAAGTGGTGAAGGCTTGTGTTGGAGCATCCAAACTCTTTGGATCTGCCGATAAAAAAGTAACGGTGCAAAAGACTTGCGACAAAAACTCCGAACGACAGTCCTCATGTGTTATTACCGCCGATAATAACGCCGATACTCTCCGGATGACAGTCAGTATCAGCCGGTACACGCCTCTCGGCAGACACATGCAATATAATGACCGGGTTAAGCTGTCATGAGTTTTCCTTCCTATCTGAAGTCTTTTTTTTTATCGTCAAACCAACATTAAAAGGATTGCTAACCAAAGCTCAGAGAGACGCCTTTCACCCTCATCAAGAGCAGCTTACCCGCGCCAGTTCTCAATCTGGTACTTTACATAGCTCATATATATATATATATATATATATATATATATATCTATATATATATATATATATATATATATATATATATATATATATATATATATTCAAAAGTATATTGTTAAATATAAAAGACAACGAATGTCAATTATATTTTATCATTATCCGTTCGAAATTTCGTATATACAAAGTTTAGAACGGCTCATGATCAAACATAATAGACATTCGTTATCTGTTATATTTAACAATATATGTTTGAATAATGATCTGCTGACCCAATACACTAATATATATATATATATATATATATATATATATATATATATATATATTTCCCCTCCCTTCGTTATAAGTATATATACTTATATGTTATTGATTCTATCGTTTCCCCACTTTTTTTGCTCTTCAATTTTGTTGCTGTTCTTTTCGTTTAATTTATCAATTTTTTCCAACGATTTTCTCCTGATGAGATTTTGGACGAAAGGGCCTTAAGGACTATTACCAATAATAAATTCCTTGTTTTTAAAACAATATATATATATATATATATATATATATATATATATATATATATTGCTGGCCAGAATTTAAGACCAATGAAAATAATGCAAAATATACCTTTTGCGTTATTAGACTCAACTATTTAGTTGAGTAGTTCTTAAAAAAAAATGAAAATAAGAAAAATAAAAAATAAAACCTTCTTTAGAATTTAATAGGGAAAATTTGAATACTGTGAAATTGGGCTAAATACTATACGGTCATAACTTTAAGACCAACCCTAAAAGAAGTCCTAAACAGGGTAGGAAATGCATAAGACATTTCAGTAGTGAGTTGAACGGCGATCATTGTGAATAACTAACGGCATAGTCGATACAAGAGTCTGTAGAAGACTGACTGGAATGTTATTCAAAATAGTAAAGATTGCTTTATGAAGCTCATGCACTGTTTGGAATTAATTTTTTTTATAAGCATTTCACCCCAAGCAAGGCGGGATTCCACTAGCACGCAAGGGGGTTACAGAGCGGGAGCAAGAGTAAAGAGGCGTGATGGAGGAAAGGATGAAGAGAAAGATAGGAAATAGATCAGGGCTTCTGGAGATGTCGATTGACATTACATTTGAATAGTTGGAGATTATAGCTATCAGGGAAACAAGTAATAGGAAGGGAAATCCACAGACTGGAGGTGCGAGACATGAAGCTATTGGAGTAGAAGAGACAGCCACATTTAACCGTTTCGACAGTGAATGGGTGGGACCGTGATGCCAGCCTAGTAGCACGCTTAAATTCATGCAGTCTGGGAACTAGCGAAAATAGATTGTCGGAGCAGTTACCGTGAAATTATTTGTAGAAAAGACAGAGGAAGGCGACGGCACGTCTGTGAGAGAGCGACTGTGGACGAGATGCCAGATCAGGACCAATCACATTGCATATCCGTCCCTGGATTTTGTCGAGGACCTTAAGGCGAACAGCGGGGGCACAAGACCAATATATGGCAGCAGTATTCCATGCAAGGGTGAATGGTTGATTTATAGATTGACGTCGATTTCTATAAACCTTCCTTGCCATCCACCCCAAACATTTTTAATGGGGGTCAGATCGGATGCACATTATGGATGGTACAAAAGAATCACATTATTTGCCATAAAAAAGTCTTTTGTCCGGTTGGCATCATGGATTACGGCATTGTCCTGCTGAAAGATCCAGTTACAGTGTAAACCGGATATAAGAGACCCTGATATAAGAGAAACCCGGGTATAAGAGAAACACGGATATAAGAGAGATGTTCTCTGGTCCCAAATTAGAGTCATACTTACCTAAACAAAATAGACCAAACCAGGATATAAGAGAAACCCGGATATAAGAGACTTCGTCTCCGGTCCCGACAACTCTCTTATATCCGGGTTACACTGTATTTCCAAACAAGATCAAAATGTTTATATATTTACAATATATAAATATTTTGATGACATGAGGCAGTGGGTAAACACATACAAAATAATACGAAACCAAACCAAGCATTCAAACGAAAATTTAAAAAAATAATAAGGTGGACGTGGTATTCTGCTGAATCAAGAAGTTAAGTCATTAATGGCGACTTGGGGATGGACATTAATTTTGGAGTGTGGAAGTATAAAAGGCTGGTGCAATCAAGATAAACGCGATGATAAAAAAAATGAGGTAGTCAGGAATCTTGACAAGGACCATAACAAAAGAGAAAAACCGGGACGATGATGGTAACAACAATCACTCACGTTAACTAGGGTAACAAAAGAGACTAGCTTAACCAGGTGTAAAATCTGCTAGGAATCCGCCCCGTTGTGATTTGAGTGGGGACTATAAAAGGAAATCAAGATTGGCCCAATTCACGCGAACCAAATCCGCAACTCGCACCTACTTTTTGCCGAAATCTGCCGAAAACTTTCTATCAGTTCTGATCTTCACCCTGAGCTGATGCCCAAAGAATCCAATCAGATCCTGATGAGAATAGTGTTCGTTTGCGTCAAACCGCACCATCATTCTTGCCACGACCAAAAGCGTAAAACACACCTACCGTTTCACCTCAGATCACGGGAGCAACACATGGTCGCACACATACTCGAGATCAATGGACACAAGCTAACATGATCCCAAAAGGGGCACACCAGCGAACAGTGGAAGAAGGCGTGCCCGGCCGTCTCCTCTAACCCACGATAACACCGGTGGCAATCAGGTATGTCTGCCAAGCGCAATGTGAAACCCATGTCACTGCGAGGCGGCGCACTCTGGTCGCCAAGTAAGCGAAAATTCAGGGATACTGAGATAATCCGCCGCTGGTACCCAGGACCAGAAGGAGCTCAACTCATCCACCGACATAACAAGCCGGTCACAGAGCGGATCTGTCGCGACGCTCTCCACTAATGCTCAATACAATGTTTTGTTAGACTGAGAATGGTCACAGGACCGAGGCGTAGCACGTAAGGTCTGACAACATTCTTTCAGGAAAACCTTCTGGCACTGGGGCCAACTAGAGCACTCAAACCCGAGCTGGAAATGAGTCATAGTAAGACTAGGGAACGCGACCCCAACACTCCATACCCACAAAGGATCCGCTGTCAACGTGCGCCGTAGGAAAAGCAGTCTCTAGGCGTGTCCGTGAGTCACCAAGTGTAGCATTCCCATGACACGGACTCTGGATACAGACCAATCTGTGGGCCATTAGCCTGTGCCACCACCACCCCCCACAAAAGGAAGAAGAGCAGGCTCTCGAGCGCTTTCAAACGACCATCAGAAAAAGGAAGTATCGATAACCAATAAAGGATAAGGTGAAATATATATACACAGACCAACGTTCCTACCTTTGCCTGTACAGCCGACCAATTCTTCTCCAGTTGAAGGTCAGTCACGAGCCACATTCCATGAACGCGGACTGGACCGTCAGTCTAGCTGAAAGGTCCCGGAAGAGTGACGCCCTTCCAAGAGCCTAACCTCCAACCGGAAGACTTGCCGCGTGACGTTCTCGTAACGTTTAAGCGCCTTCTGCATTACCTATATGACGCTGCAGCACGACATGTAAACGTAAACATCATCGGCGTATGCGGAACCCCTGGCACGAGCTTTCACAGGGAGAGCAAATCCGCATAGAGCCGGTCCTTCAGCCTGCGTAGAAGGGACACCGACACAAGAGCATAAAGTAGATGAGACAGCAGACAACCTTGATGAACCAAACTGGAACAGCGCAAAAAAAACCCCCGAACACTATCCGTTCGTATGTACCACTGCACTGGGGGGGGGGGGGGATACAGCAGGCTAATCCATATACTGAAATCGGGATTGAATCCGTCGGCCTGCAGGACAGCTGCCAGGTACTGATGGTCGTCCTTATCGAATGTCTTGAACTGATCCAGATTGATCAGCGCGGCCTCTTTGTCGTCTTCTACGCCTTCTATGATCGTGCGAATCAGATACCGGTTGCTCTGAATTACTCGGTGTTTTGATTCCAGTTTTGGGGTTAACTATTTGCCCATAGCTGGGACCCTAACAGGTGCTATCACCCCGGGTCAGGGGGAACCTGGGAACAACAGCAATTAAGGTGGTTCCAGAATCCTCAAAACCTCCTGATCAGAGGCCTTGCTGCTGGATGTAGTTTATTGTCATACCCAGGATACGGATGTAGTTTATCGTCATACCCAGAATGGAATTACATTGGAGGCATACGCACTAGTGTCGCCGACGTCGTTAGAGCCGTGATTCCCGGGTACGCAAGTCATGGTCCACATGAACACATGTATAAATTTATTAATTCTGTGACCAAATATGAGAGAAATGATAAGAAGTTTTCATTATTCTGTTATTACTTTCTTTTTTTTCTTGACCCTTGATAGCGGCTTGGAATAAGAAATCGGAGAACCGAGTTCGAATTCTATTCGGATTCGTTACATACACTTACGCACACCTCATTCAATAATCCTCTACTTTGAGTGGCTCATAAGTTTTATATTTAGTATAAAAAAAGCACCCAGAAAATCTACCGTTGAGTAGATCGGGTTGGTTGCGTCCACTATCTGATATGTGGTCTACAAGGACGTCAAGTCCTACGTGATAAGGTTTGTTGCTTGATTTTATAACATGCCAACCCTTCTTGGGTTATTTAATGTTGGGTGGGGCACCAGTGAGAGTCGAACTCACGAGCTTGTAGTGAGGGTCAACTAGATAATACCTCGCTAAACGTTACCCAAAACCAACGCGGCTACGTGATAAGGAGAAGGAAGTTCGTAACCTACAAAAATGTAGATGAATTGTGTGACCCGATTTATCTAGATGGCGTAATAGGTAACGGCTCGGATTGAGGAATCGGACAGCCGAGTTTGTTACATTCACTTGCGTGTAAATACTATTGGAAAAATGTATGAATCCGTCCCACCAGCTATAGATAAAGGGCATGATAGACTGGGTCCTATAGCCTTGGGAGGCAACCTATGAGAACGACAACTCTGAATTCAAAAGCCTCCAAATAGAAGTTAAATAGTCTCACCATCTCGCAATTGGCCAAGCGTGGTGAGTACGATTACATCCCTGAGAACATGGTCAATAAACCAAAAGTTAGCTTATTCCTAAATTTTCGCTTGAAGAGGAAGCGGGACTTAATACCTCAATTCAACTAAATTTCAAAAATTATATTGAGGGTCTCGGCCCCGCGCTTTTGAAACATGAGAACTCTTATGTAGCGAAGGAATCATATTTTTTTAAAAATTATAATAATAAGCTCTACTTCTGTATGGAGCACTGTCTTTTTAAAAATAAAAACAAAAATACTAAAGAACTACGGATTTTTTACCTAACGTATTCTTTCCTATTTTTCTGCATACCCGCATATATATATATATATATATATATATATAAGGTAACCAAAAAATTACTTGCTGTTTTTGATTTATTAGAAAAAAAGTATACCTCAAATCTGACAGACGGTTAGTCTTCAAAGTAATCCCCATTTGAGATCAAGAACCTTTTGCCAACAAGCCTCCAGCTGCGCAATACTCGGACGGTAAAAATCAAGTGCCGTGAACGCAACGTCTGTAAGTGCATGCCGCAAGTCTGTCTCATTTGCGAAGGATTTCCCACGACGGTGGTTGTTCAGGGAATGGAAGAGATGGTAATCTGTTGACTCAAGGTACGTGGAGTAAGGTGTATGGCACAGTGTCTCCCAGTCATATCGTCGTATGGTATCCCTGACAATCCGCTCCACATGAAGCCTGTCATGGAGGAACGGTACATCTTTGCGATTAACCAATGCTGGCTTCTTCTACTTCAGTGCCTGTTGCACACGTTCCAACAACTGGGTGTACAGGTCAGCATTTATGGTTTGGCAGCTCATAGTGCACTACTTGTCCACGAGTCCACCAGATACAGAGCATGATATTGCGTGGGTGTAGAGGTGCGCTTTGGTGTGACGCACAGGATCTCATGGTGACAACCAACATCTGGCACGTTTGGGAGTGTCGTGCAGGACACACTTTTCATCACTGGTGAGCACTAGATTAAATATGGGTACGTTGTGGTGCCAAGAAAGTAGCGAGAAACAGGCTGTCAGGTACGCACTTGCTCAAATTGAACGCCTTCCCTACGCGGTGCAGGCGAAGTCTGACTGTTTCATCAAATACCTGGAAGCATTTGGCAAGCTCAGCACATGTTGAGATGTTGCCCTCCTCTATGGCCGCCTTCAGGGTCTGTTCATACAGGACCTGCGATTGACCACTGGGGGGGGGGTCATCACAAAAGGATAGGTCTCCCAACCTGAACTTTTGGAACCAATGCCTGGCGGTTCATTCACAGCATTATCCCCAAAGAGTTGACGTATTCAGCGACTTGATGCGCACAAGCCGACCTTAGAATCATAAAGCAGTCAACCCCAAACGAGTTACTTCGACAATACCATGTTTCTATACCGCTGCTCAAGCTACGATTGATGTGTTTACGCAACGTACCTTCATTGATCAAGAGTAATGCTCCCACCCCACCGCTTTCCCAGCACATGACTCATATCAGTGATCTTTTCTTTCTACACGAAGTAAAAAAAATGGCAAGGGCTTTTTGGTTACTTTATATATATAAGGCCAGTATATTTAATATTTTAAAATATTTTCCGAATGGGATGTTGTATATCAGGATTAAAATCAGGAATAATCTGTCCAAAGTTCAGCTTTATTTGTTTCGTTTTGTTCAAATACTTTCGATTATCTCATACTGACAACACCCAGTTCTTGATAATGACTTGGATTTTCGAAAGTACTGGAAAAATACAAGAAAAATCATGAAGTGTGGATATGCAATATCGTATTCGAAATTTGGAAACAGACAGACCTTGTCGGTTGAATGTAACAAAACTTGTTTGAATATATATATATATATATCATGGGTGCGTGGCTGAGTGATTAGAATGTTCGCTTTCTGATCATGAGATCCGGGTTCGAATCTCACCACTGTTGATTTGCCAGTAAGTAGACTTCCTGATGTTATCAGTCTTGAGCGGGCGATCCCAGCATGCGGCACCTTTGGAAAGTGCCTGAAAACTATACCACGTGAGTGAAATTGGGTAGACGGAACCGTTGGGGGTCGTAGATAGCTGCGCTAGCACAAAGCCACACGTCATCGTGACCGAGGGCTTGAACGTGCAGGCCTTGTTCAAATTGTTGATCACGGTAGATAACACGCACTCGCCCAGAAACTGTAACTGAGGTCTGCTCAGCATAGTTGCAGTATAAACCACAGGTTGGCTCTGTGGATGTTGAACAAACACAAATGTGCCTGAGTGAGCGTCTGCAATAGGGATTGGCTAGCATCCCTAATAGACAGGTGTCCTCGAATATATATATAGGCACGGTGGAGGCACGGTGGAGTAATGGATAACGGCTGGAGGCACGGTGGAGTAATGGATAACGGCTTGGATTGAGGAATCGGAGAGCCGAGTTCGAATTCCAGTCGAATCCATTACATTCACTTACGTGCTAATAACCTTGGGAAAGGTGTGAATCCTTTTCTTCTCCCTCCAACTATGGGCAGGACAGACTGGGTTCTATAGCCTTGGATGGCAACTGGTCTAGGAGAAGGACAACTCTGAATTCAAAACCTGCGGAGGGTCGTTTGGGGACATTGTGGCATTCGCTGCACCAGGTCCCTGTATTCGTCTCTCCAAAAAGTGTGGATGGCCCTGCACAAAGCCTTCACCACTATAATCGAATCTCATGTGTCGGTGTCGGGCTTTCAGTTTCTGGGAACTGATCTGCCTGACCCTCATACGTCGAGTTCGACGGGAGAGTCCATCATATATATATATATATATATATATATATATATATATATATATATATAAAAACATGTCCTGAATATTGCGTTCAAGAATGAAGGAGACTGTCGCAAGTCTGTGTTGACCTATGGGTCCAATTTTATATTTGCATATGATCTCTCCTTGATATTATGCACTGTTACCCATAGATATAGCAAAACTATATTTTATCATATCAGTGAAAGAAAGATTAATAACCGAATATATTCTAATTAAATCCCAGGCAAGAGGTTGAGCTGGGGGTGGAGTTTGCTGTACTTACGTGCCTGTTGTAAATATGGTAGCCTCTTTGGGTAATATTCCGTCGTTGTAATAAATCCATTTGTTAATCATTTGTGTATTTTGTTGGTAATTGTAATGATTATTATACGTTCTATAGGGATGAGACATCCCAAACCGTGAAAAGAGGCTATACTGTCTTCCTTGAGCATATCCTGTTCGAGTGAAACCGTCCACAGAATATGGCCCCATCTGTAGGCAAATCCACAGGCACAGAACTCCAACTGACAAATCGTACATCTAGTTAAGAAAAAGAAATGAGAAAAAGAATTAATTCCATCTGATTAATAAAACATTGTCATATATACATTTTGCTAGTTTTTTGTATCGTCATTCAATTAATGATCTCATTAAACACATTTGAAAACATGGAACGTTAACTAAAAAATTTCAAACACTGTATTTACAATGAAAAGATACACCCACATAAAACCAGCGTTTTTTAAAGCATTTCACCTCAAGCAAAGCGGGAGTGACACCAGCACTCAGGGGGTTACAGAGAGTAAAAGTGAGAATAAAGAGTGGGTATAGAGGGAATTGAGGAAAAGATGAACATGTATCAAGGCAAAAGAAAATGGCAATTGACGTTGCATCTAAATTTTTGAAGATTGTAGTTATCAGGGAAGCAAGTAAGAGGAAGGGAGTTCCACTGTCGGGAAGTGCAAAGAAAGAAACTTCTGGAGTAGAAGTGGCGGATATATTTAACTATTTCAGCAGTAAAAGGTGGGGACCTAGATGCAAATCTAGTAGCACGATTAAATTCATGTATTCGGAGCACCAGGGAAAAAAGCTTATCAGAGCAGTTGCCAAGAAAATATTTATAGAAAAGACAGAGGGAAGCCACGTCACGTCGGTGAGAAAGTGACCGACGTCGTGATGCCAAGTCAGGATCGATTACATTACAGATCCTTCTTTGGATTTTGTCAAGAATCTCAAGATGTATAGCAGAAGAGCCAGCCAAGATATGGTAACAGTATTCAATGCACGTACGAATGGTAGATTTGTAAATGTGCAAGGTGGATTCTGACGAGAGATTTTCTGGCACGACACAGTGAACCAACTTTCCTTGCAATAGATGCAGCTATTGATTAGATGTAGTCGCTCCATTTCAAGTCAGTGAAAAACGCGAGGCCAAAAAGACAGTGTGTTGCTCCCCTGGAGTCTAGCGTCAGTCATGCTGATAGCAGACAGAAAAGCTTTTCTAAGATGGTTAAATAAAAGCAGTTTTGTTTTGGAGAGGTTAAAATATATAAGCCATTTCCTGCCCCAGTTAACAACTGATTGGAGGTCCTTTTTAAGAACTGCCGGGTTTACTATGTCAGATCTGTCGGAATTACTTGGTTAGGTTTGTTTTACGGCATATCAATCTCAATGGGTTATTCAATCCCGACAAAATATTTTTTGCTGGTAATATTTTTTTTTCAAAAATGTATTCCTGGTAATAATGCATTGTTGGTAATAATGCATTGTTAGTAATAATGTATTGCTGGTAATAATGCATTGCTGGTAATAATGCATTGTTGGTAATAATGCATTGTTGGTAATAATGTATTGCTGGTAATAATGCATTGTTGGTAATAATGCATTGTTGGTAATAATGCATTGTTGGTAATAATGTATTGCTGGTAATAATGCATTGTTGGTAATAATGCATTGTTGGTAATAATGCATTGCTGGTAATAATGCATTGTTGGTAATAATGCATTGCTGGTAATAATGTATTGTTGGTAATAATGCATTGTTGGTAATAATGCATTGTTGGTAATAATTTTCGTCCTTCAAAAATTCATTGCTGGTAATCATTTTTTACAAAATTGTATATCTGGTATTAAAACCTATTTTTACACTCTCGTCGTGTTTTGACGCCTGTGTAAGAGTTAACTATTGGCTCACAACTGTGACCCTAACAGGTGCTCCCACCCTGGGTCAGTGCAGACCTGAGAATGCCAGCAATTAAGAGGTGGCTGCATGCTGCTCAAAACCTCCTGATCAGAGGTAGTTTATCGTCTTACCCAGGACGTTCGGATTTACTGTTGAGACAAGAGTAAATAGTAGTGTCATCTTATGAGTGAATTGATGAATTTGCTTTCTCTTAATTTCGGTTTTTGTGTTTGTTGTTGTTTTTATTTTGTTTTTGAGGTGGGTGAGGATTGAGTGGCCTGAATGTTCATAAACTTGAACAAATAATTCAACACATCTTGACCGTCCTGGGTATTGCGATAAACTACATCCGCGTCCTGGGTAAAACGATAAACTACATCCGCGTCCTGGGTATGACGATAAACTACATCCGCGTCCTGGGTAAGACGATAAACTACGTCCAACAGCAAGGCCTCTGATCATGAGGTTTTGAGGAGCGTGAAACCACCTCTTAATTGCTGGTGTTCCCAGGTCCACCCAGACCCGGGGTGGTAGCACCTGTTAGGCTCCCAGGTATGGGTAAATAGTTAACACCCAAACTTGATGTAAAAATAGGTTTTAATACCAGAAATACTTTGTAATAAAAATATTATTACCAGCAATAATTTTTGAAGGAAAAATTATTATCAGCAATACTTAAAATTTACAGTGAAACATATACTGTTAGAGTTTGTAGATTTTGATCTAGTGTGAACAAAATATTACCAAGTGAGTAATTTAAAAAAAACTTTTTGCGAAAATAAAACCATCCAAGATTGTAAATTTCCTAAAAGAAGTTGGATTGAACTAAAAAATATGAGTAATTGAAAAATTGTTCAAATATATATATATGTATATATACACACCTTTTCTTCTTTACAAAACTATCGCTATGAATCTATTTCAAAAGTTTTGTTGGTATTAAATGACCCACTGAGATTTTGATATGCCATAAAACAAAACAACCAACCAACCAATCAACACATCTTGAAACACGCGCGCAAAATCAAAATCCGGTGTTAGCCATTAAGAATGATCGCCAAAAGCCTGACGAAGCATTTCATGGGGGTCTCCGTAGCGAATTGATCGACATTCGTGTTCGTCAGACAGCACTGAGAAGCGCGGTTCCAGCACAACGTGACAAAGGGCTTGCATAATAATTTCAACCCGAATGGAGAACACAAGGCTCATTTATACACTGATTCAACTTGCACGTGCATTTCCATTGAATGTCCCGGTAGTTTTACAGTTATCGAAGCAAAATGTGAAATCAGCGAGACAAGTTCAAATCATGACAGAGTCTGTTATGTTCCCTTAGCATTAATCCACATAAGAAATTCATTAATCCATCTATTCACTACTCGCCCACACTCACTACCTGGCTAGTAATTGAATAGCTGGTTGGACTGGGTAGCAGCCAGTCTAAGGGAACAATAACCCCGAAACCATAGAGAACGCAACGGGAAATCACTCCGCTTTGCTTTCCCAGATAGTCATGGCTATTCACAAACATCGAAAAGAGGGAGGCTGTACAGAGCCATGATTGCCTTCGATCTGAAAGGATACAGCATTTAAAAATAAACGCGCAGAAAATTTCTATGCTGTATCTTAGAAAAAAAAATACTGAATTCAACAGTGTAGAAGGCGACATAAAACCACTCCAGAATCTTTCTGAAGAAGTCATAACAATTAACAAACATTAAAGAGAGGGAAGCTGTGGAGAGCCATATTTGCCTTGGATCTGGAGGCATATTGCATTTAAAAATAAACGCCCGGAAACTTTCTATGCAGCATCGTAGAAGAACAATACTGAATTCAACACTGTGTAGAAGGCGACGTAAAACCACTCCAGAATCTTTCTGAAGAAGTCATAGCAATTAACAAACATTAAAAAGAGGGAAGCTGTGGAGAGCTATGACTGCCTTTATCCCGAATGAAACTTTCCTATGCTGCCTCGTACATATGAGAGTAGTTACGTGTCTTGATATTTTCCCAGATAGAGTTATTTCTTTAATGAAGCAGTAAAGTCTTGTAGGGCAAATCTCTATAACTCATACCGTTTGTTTTTTCATCGCTTATAGCAACATCATTTTCGTTATAAATATGGTGAATATCACAGACATTAATTTATAATATATGACATGGTTAATTAAACTTTTACAAGTAAACTATATAATGTTTATTTTCTTAGACTCATAAGCAATAGGCTTATATATTACGTGCAATATATGACGTGCACAAGATAAATCTCTCCCTATTTTGAATTTTGTACTTATAGTCGCTCCTTACTTTGTCTCGGCCCCTGCTACAAAAAAATTGGAAGATTTCAGCTATCAAATTACGATACGGAGATGTTTCAAGTCAATGTTTAAATCGTATATTTCCACAAGGACACTGGTTCCTTTCATTAACCCATTAACTGCCAAATTTTTTTCATGTGCATTTTTGGCCCAGACAGGTGTCTTACGAGTTTATTTATTCCTTATGTTTAATTTCAGTAGTTACCATTGTCGTTTTTATAGAAACTAGAACATCAAATATATATGTGTATAAAACATCAACAAATAATATTGATTAGAAATAATAAAAAAATACGTTTCAAAATAGTCATTATTTTTCTACTCGTGAAATGTAAAATTACGACAGAAAGTGTCTTCTTACGGCTAATGATAAAAACTTTAAAGGTTAAGTGTTGTAAAATATACCTCTTCAAATGCGATGTATGTAAGCAATTCAATGTAAATACATGGAATATCATGTAGTGAGTTTAATTTTAACAGATCGCCAAATAGGGCTCATAGCAGGTAATAGGTTAAAATAATTGTAATTGATTTACCTGTTTTTTCTACACATATCGCATTTTAGTCGACCGATGTGAAATTTGAGATGTATAAAATTAATTCTGCGAAAAGAACTTTCTCATAAAAATTATAAATTGCTTTGCCATTGCAAATCTACATTAATGACGATGATTTTTGCTTAAATTTCTGTAAAGGCGGCCATTTTATTACACAGCCTTTACAATTTTTTTAAATGGCGCATAGGGGTGTTTGGGCTAATTTTGAATAATTTCGGGGAAGCAGAATCCAAAAATAGCATTCATTTTCCCCCATTACCTTTAGTTTTCCAGTTACACAATACCATATCCTACGTAAAAAAAATGGTCAAGATTGGGTTCTTATTTTGTATGCCATGTGTCTTCCGGACGTTAACGATTATGGTGCTCCACAATTCCCTGTCCTTTGCAGCTATTAATAAATTTTATCTTTTTGTTATCTTTTCTAAATCCTGTTCTGCCATTTACTTGCTAGGTAGATTACATATTGTTTTCGTCGGTCCCTCTTGCCTTCAATCTGTCCTGTGAGTATCAAATTTTCTAAGCCCTCTTTTCTCATTATGTTCCCTAGAAATTCAAACTGTCGCGTCCTGATGCTAAATATACGTGTTCATTTTCTCTAAAACTTTGTCATTGCTCACATATTCTCAGCATCCTCCCGTATAACGAGAATTCTGTTGCTTCAAGTATCTTCTTTATTGGTTTTTTCTACCTACATTTATATACGTTACAAATTAAACTAAGTACAACTAACTATTAAAGAATGAGAAATCCTCGCAGATTTTTTACGTCATTCTGGGGTCTTTTTTTTTTCGTCCAAATCAGTGAATAATTTGTTTTCATTTTTTTTTTTTTTTTTTTTTTACAATGGCAACCGTCTGTCTTGGTCTTTGATCTAAAACTTTGTCTAAAAAAGATACAACTAGGAACATTGACAACACAAGCGCCACCTATAAATGGAAGTTTATCAAATTTTTTTCTACGTTGGATATATATGTAAAAATTACTTGAGGAATATAACTTGAGCGCCTCTTCGATATCATTTTTAACTTCTAAGTAATCTTAAAAATTTAGGAAAATATTCTCCGTAATGTAATGTTTTATTAAATTTTAGATACTTTGTCTTTAAATTTGCTCTCGGTATCGCTCTTTTTTCTGATATTGTCGTGTATGGACGTGTGTATTTACAAAAATTGGCACGTTTATAGTATAAAGATGTATAAACTTTATACACATACAAGAATATTCATTTTAAAATATTGGGGTTCTCTAAATTGTAATAAGCTTTTCTATTTATGATTAGTAAATATATTTTGTAGTTAATAACAATATCACCAAAATAAGACAGAATTTTAACAGATTTAAAACTTTATAAATTATTATAATTTTTTAAAAATGAACACAATTCTTGTAAAAATTCAACATTCATCGAAACATTTTTTCTTAAGACAACAGTATAATAATATTGATTAGAAATAATAAAAAAAATACGTTTCAAAATAGTCATTATTTTTCTACTCGTGAAATGTAAAATTACGACAGAAAGTGCCTTCTTACGGCTAATGATAAAAACTTTAAAGGTTAAGTGCAATTAAAAGCTTTTCTAATTAAATAATGTCTTAGCATAATGGCAATTTTTTATTTTACACTTCAGAGCAGATTTTTGGTAACTAGGGGTCTTATTTTACAAGAAATTGATGATTTTAATTCTCCAAAGAGTATTGCATAAACATTAAGCTTCATAAAATCTAATTTCTCAAAATTTCATAAAATTAAAAAAAGCGAGGTATACAGATGTAAAAAAAAAAAGTTTTTAACAAGATTTTCTAAAAAAAAAAGTTTCTAGAATAATTTAATTCATTTTTTAATAAGTTCTGAAAGTTTTATTTAAATCCAACAATTATTCGATTTTTGCAAGAATTTTCAAATCAATGTGTTATTCACCGCCAAAAAGGCGCTAAAATTGCCTCTACTAAACTTTGATCCCCACGCAGACGCAAGAAAAACAAAACATTTTACCCACCATTTCGAACGTTCTAAAAAAGATAAAAAAATATAATTTAATGTTGTGACCAAGTAAAGAATTAAGAAATAATAAAACAAGAGGTTGCAGATAAATAGTGTATTGAACAGTAAATACAACAGAAAAGTGTTACACGACTTGGGAGTGTGTGTCGGTTAACCAGCGTTCAGTCTATATCACTGTTAATATTTAACAGCCCCCCACCACCACCACAATGGATGGATGTGGCACAAGGCCGAGTTTACCGTGGGTTCTCCGAGCCCGTAGGCCCGGCCAAAAATATTCCCTTAGAACCCGTATAAAAGGGTTCAGGGTCTGTCTACCTCCGCGGACGAAACTTTGCCCTTCAGCAAAGCCTCGTCCGGGTTCCTCTCTGCTCAAGGCAGAGAGAGATCGACAATAATGAATAGTTTGGAGCACCGTTATATTTAACGCAACGTGGATCGTATGTGGCACAAAGCCGAGTTTATTGTGGGTTCTCCGAGCTTGTAGGCTCGGCCAAAAATATTCCCTTAGAACCCGCATAAACGGGTTCAGAGCCTGTCTACCTCCACGGACGAAACTTTGCCCTTCAGCAAAGCCTCGTCCAGGTTTCTCTCTGCTCGATGCAGAGAGTTCGACAGTTGAACAGGCTATAGCACTGTTAATATTTACCCCCACCCCACGAGGGATGTATGTGGCACAAGGCCAAGTTTACCGTCAGTTCTCCGAGCTTGTAGGCTCGGCCAAAAATATTCCCCTAGAACCCGCATAAACGGGTTCAGAGCCTGTCTACCTCCACGGACGAAACTTTGCCCTTCAGCAAAGCCTCGTCCGGGTTCCTCTCTGCCAAAGACAGAGAGTTCGACAGTTGAACAGTCTATATCACTGTTTCCTCCGAGGCTTACTTTCCTACTAATTTTATAGTAAGTGTGAAGAGTCCACAATAGACTCATTAGAGGGAGGACACCACAACATTTAATAATAAAAAAAATACTTCATTATTTTCTCTTAATAACATAAAAGATATTGACAGTAAAACTATGTTTTTATAAAGTTTGGTGCATTTTTTCATCATGGTATGCCGATTTTTTAGAGAATCTGTGGATATGCCTACTTTTTATATAAAGATTATTTTATTCGAATTTAAACTCTAGGTAGAAACATAAATGCTGAATAGCATCCTAAAAAGAAAAAAAAGACACTTTTATATGCTGAAGTAATGTCAAAGCTTTTAAAGCAAATTCTTTATGGAAGGCTTTTCCTTCACTTTGTCACTTTCTTTAGAGAAGTCTTTTTTAAGACGATGAAATGAAAATGTGACAATTCCGATATCCAAAACTCTTTGATTTTATGGCATCGTATCTGTCCGCACGCGCTATCTTTATCCATTCTTTCTCTTTCAGCTCATTCTTTTTCTCAATTCGATTTAAAAGAAAACCCAGACATGAAAAAGAAAATCAAAGGACAGATGCCAAAGTCTTGAACTTTGACCTCAAGCTTTTCCAATTGAACATAGAATCCATAGAAATGAGGTTTTATTGCTGTAAAAGGTAAAGGGAAAAACATGGACTTCGAAGAAGAGAATTTATTTATCAACTTTGTTGTTAACCTGTGTTTTTAGTTGTTTTCTATAATATTTTAATTTTTAGTTTTAATTCTTTTTTACAAAATAGTTTATTAGAATTTTTCTTAACTTTGAGGCAACAACTGCAAAAGAAAAATGTATGAAATTTCTGTTAAAATAGTTTTTATTAAGTGTTTTAAAGGAATATTTTGCTTATTGGAAAGATTAATTTGATCTATTACAGTGTAACCCGGATATAAGAGACCCGAATATAAGAGAAACCTGGATATAAGAGATATTTTCTCTGGTCCCAAATTAGAGCCTGTGTTAATAAAACAAAATAGACCAAACCCAGCTATAAGAGAAACCCGGATATAAGATACTTCTTCTCCGGTCCCGACAACTCTCTTATATCCGGGTTACACTGTAGCTTGAAATTAAAACTAAAATAAAATCTTCAAGAAAGATTTTCCATTTTTAAAAATTCATTAAACCCTATGTACCAAGTTTCTGTGGAGGTACCTATAACACTGGTACAGTATTTATTCATTAGATAATCATCATTATTAATTTATATATTATGAAATGGACAAAGTCCGACAATTATTTTAAGACATTTTTATGTTTACACATTCTTTTTATAGATACAAATATTTAAGTAAATGCTGTTTATAATAAACAGTATTAAACAACATTTACCGGCCTGAATGTCCGAGAAATTTTCATAGAAAATATTCGTCCTCCGACAGGAATCGAGCCTGTATCCTATACGGAACCGTCATATAGCCTGACGTGCCTTAACCGATTGAGCCACAAAGGATCGTTCGGTTGGCAAGGTCGATTTTACTGCTTTTAAACTACAATCTTCCACGAATCTCTCACGTACATTCATATCTGCTCATGGCGTATCCAACTGTAATCAAATGACGTCATACATTATGAAATGGACAAAGCCCGACAATTATTTTAAGACATTTTTATGTTTATACATTCTTTTTATAGATACAAGGCCGTAAATGGTATTAATACTGTTTATTATAAACAGAGCATTTACTTAAATATTTGTATCTATAAAAAGAATGTATAAACATAAAAATGTCTTAAATTAATTTATCTATAATATCTATCGAATAGAAAAAAATATTATTAGATAATTATTATTCAAATTTATCATAACAAATTATTAATAATTATAGAAAATTTAAATATAAAAATATAATTGAATTTTTTTATTAATGTATTTTACTTGTGGTGGACGTTTGTCAATTTTTCAACTTTCGATAACAACTTTTTTTTGTAACGTCCAAACCAAAAAACATTAAAAAAAAATTAAAAAAATAAAACGATTTCGAAATTCTGCCATGACACTGTAAGTGTTATTTTCATTGAGTGGGTACGTGGTGCTTATGTTGTCTATGTTACTAGTTGTATTTTTTTTTGAGAGAAAGTTATTTTCGGGTCTTGCCGCTCAGAGTCAAATTATTTTCAGATCAAAGTGCAAGGTAAACAGCTGGTGGGTTATAGAAGACTAATCCTTTTTTTAAACGCTTTGTAAAATAAATAAATAAATAATTCACGGTTCTGGATGAAAAAGAGGACCCCAGAATGACCTCAAAATCCTCGAAAATGTTTCATCTTATAATCATCAGTTGTGCTTAGCTTAATTAATTTGTAACATATATAAATGTAGATAGAAAAAAACATTACATTATTCGGACTATTGTCCTCATCTTTGTCGCCATATTTATCACAACGTTTCGGCCATTGTACGCTCCGGTCTTCTTCAGTATCTGTCTATATTTCTGAGATGAGATATTATGTACACTATTTACATTTCTCGGACTATTGTCCTCATCTTTGTCCCCATGTTTATCACAACGTTTCGGCCGATATACGCTCCGGCCTTCTTAAGTATCTGTCTATATTTCTGAGATGAGATATTATGTACATTATTTACATTATTCGGACTATTGTCCTCATCTTTGTCACCATGATTATCACAACGTTTCGGCCGTTGTACGCTCCAGCCATCTTCAGGTGGTTGGAATGTCGAACTGAACCCTTTATTTCGCTCACAGGGGTAGACTGTTCTAGTTCCACGTACCATGTTTAATGGATGCCAGTTATCAGTTATCTCCTGTTAAAGTTCCCCCTGAAAGTTCTCCACTTAGCCGGGTATCGAACTCACACTCTTTGGGTCCTGTCACTGGATCTAACTAACTCCTTTATCCACTGTGCCATGTGTCGTTGTGAAAAATATAGCGACAAAGATGGGGACAATAGTCCGAATAATGTAAATAGTGTACATAATATCTCATCTCAATAGTCCGAATAATGTAAATAATGTACATAATACTTCATCTCAGAAATATAGACAAAAATATATTCATTTGAATCATTGTCCTTGTCTTTGTTGCCTTTATCAAAATATTTCGGCTACTCTACTGTCTTAATTTTGTTTCCATTGAAATGTTTTTGAGTATGAGTCGAACATTTACACATTGTTTGTTTACGACTAGTTTCCGCGTCTTTGTTGTCTTTCATTTCGACCATTGCAATCTCTGCCTTTCATTTCCTAGACATGATTTTTATACATTGATTTTTTTTTCAAACCGGTTTTATAGTCCCTTTTCTATTTTTAATCACAATGTTTCAACTACTTTCAGGTGATTTTTAAATTCGGTTACTTACCCGGAATGTCAATTGGGCGTCATTATTTTTCATTTATGAATGTACTTTTTTCTCAATCCTATAACTTTCATATTTTATGTCCTTTGAAAGAAATTTCAGAACGCGTATTTTTCCCATGATGTTAATCTACCTCTCCGCTGACCAAGGGACTGAACTCACAACTTCCGGAGAGATAGGTGTGTTTAGTAATGATGTTTCTATGCTTTTTGCTTGTCACTACCACCAAAACTATTTAGTTTTGTTAGTAAAGAAAATTACAACTCTAGATAGTATAAACGCTGGAGTGGCGTTAAAATCAGTCAACATAAATGAGGAAAAAGTCAAAACAATTGCTATGAAAAAATCAATCGTAGATACAGTTTCCTTCTGTATATATACTGCAACTTAACAGGATTATATATATATATATATTGTATATGTATTTACGCAGCATTTTTTCATTGATGCATGTTTCATTAAATTTGTCTACGTATTTATTTTAAGTAAATTCCTTTCATATTGTCTGATAAGCTTAATAACATTATCATTGAAAGAAAAACACCCGATTGATACATGATTTTAATCCTATCTAAGCTTTCGGCTTACATAAGTCGTGATCAAAGATGACAATTACATTTCAATATATTATACACGAGTTTGTCGTTTCTTGGAAATCTTTCATGCAACAAAAACAGACTATCATTATTGTTTTGTCCGTGTATTGTTTATATATATATATATATATATATATATATATATATATATATATATATATATATATATGTATATATATATATATATATATGTATATATATATATATATATATGTATATATATATATATATGTATATATATATATATATATGTATATATATATATATATGTATATATATATATATATATATGTATATATATATATATATATATATGTATATATATATATATATATATATGTATATATATATATATATATATATGTATATATATATATGTATATATATATATATATATATATATATGTATATATATATATATATATATATATATGTATATATATATATATATATATATATATATGTATATATATATGTATATATATATATATATATATATATATGTATATATATATATATATATATATGTATATATATATGTATATATATGTATATATATATATATATATGTATATATATATATATATATATGTATATATATATATATATATATATATGTATATATATATATATATATATGTATATATATATATATATATGTATATATATATATATATATATATATATATTGCACTTCGACGTGGCATAATGGTTAGCAAGCTTGTCTCGCTAGGCAAGTTACAAGACGGAATAGTGCGCTCGATTCTCACTGGGTGCCCCATACTTTCGGCCTTGTGCCGCATCTAAGTCATGCTTAGAAAATCATTTTATGGGGAACAGTTACGCCTGCGTAGTGAGTTCGATCCTCACTGGATACCCCTATTTCAGCCTTGTGCCACATCCAAGATAGGCTTGGAAAACAAATTGTAGGCACCTCGACGTGGTGTAATGGTTAGCAACCTTGTGTCGCAGGAACCACTACAGATGAATAGTAAGTTCGATCCTCACTGGGTGCCCCATACTTTCGACTATATGCCACATCTAAGCCACGCTTAGTAAGTCTTTTGGCCACCTCGAGGCGGTGTAATGCTTAGCAAGCTTGTCACGCTATAACAATTACGACTGAGTAGTGAGTTCAATCCTCACTAGATGCCCCGTACATTCGGTTTGTGCCACATCTAAGCCACATTTTATTTATTTATACATATATATATATATATAATGTATGTTTAAATAAATAAAATGTGGCTTATTTTTTATAGACTTAGATGCGGCACAAGGCCGAAAGTATGGGGCACCCAGTGAGAATATATATATATATATATATATATATATATATATATATATATATATATATATATATAGGGAGTCCATAAAGTTCGTGTGCACTTTAAAAAATTTATAACTTTATTTGTATTTACGCTAGAATATATATGCTTGCGTGTGTGTATGTCTGTGCGTGAGTGTATGTGAAAATGTATTTAATAATTAAAATCATCGAATATGTAACGTCTTTGAAGAAAGAAAGAAAAGAACGAAAATGAAATCGACAAAGAAGCAACGCCGGCCGCCATAATGGCGAACAACAAGAGAATGAATATTAACAAAAACCGTTACCGTGCATACTCGTGGATAAGACGACTTCATGTCGAACGCAACAGCTGAATTTTAAGCCCTCCAGAAAATAATTACCTGTGTATAATTCAACTGGTCAGTGAGTGAATATGCATGATTTTTAACCTCTTAAAAAATACATGTGTATAGTGCGACCCCGAATTATTGCATAAAAAAAAACTGATCATAAAAACTTGCACTATACTCGAGTATACACGACACTATTTTTTAACATAAATAAAAGAACTTTTTAACCTCTTCAAAAATTTTACCTGTGTATATAGAGACCCCCGAATTATTGCATAAAAAACTAATCATTAAAACCCGCACTATACTATGAATATATCCAATACTATTTTTTAACATTAATTGAATAAAAGAAATTTTACCAGTGTATATAGAGACCCCCGAATTATTGCATAAAAAACTAATCATTAAAACTCGCACTATACTATGAGTATATCCAATACTATTTTTTAACATTAATTGAATAAAAGAAAAATTTACCTGTGTATATAGAGACCCCCGAATTATAAAAAACTAATCATTAAAACTTGCACTATACTATGAGTACATCCAATACTATTTTTTAACATTAATTGAATAAAAGAAAATTTTACCTGTGTATATAGAGACCCCCGAATTATTACATAAAAAACTAATCATTAAAACTCGCACTATACTATGAGTATATCCAATACTATTTTTTAACATTAATTGAATAAAAGAAAATTTTACCTGTGTATATAGAGACCCCCGAATTATTGCATAAAAAACTAATCATTAAAACTCGCACTATACTATGAGTATATCCAATACTATTTTTTAACATTAATTGAATAAAAGAAAATTTTACCTGTGTATATAGAGACCCCCGAATTATTGCATAAAAAACTAATCATTAAAACTCGCACTATACTATGAGTATATCCAATACTATTTTTTAACATTAATTGAATAAAAGAAAATTTTACCTGTGTATATAGAGACCCCCGAATTATTGCATAAAAAACTAATCATTAAAACTCGCACTATACTATGAGTATATCCAATACTATTTTTTAACATTAATTGAATAAAAGAAAATTTTACCTGTGTATATAGAGACCCCCGAATTATTGCATAAAAAACTAATCATTAAAACTCGCACTATACTATGAGTATATCCAATACTATTTTTTAACATTAATTGAATAAAAGAAAATTTTACCTGTGTATATAGAGACCCCCGAATTATTACATAAAAAACTAATCATTAAAACTCGCACTATACTATGAGTATATCCAATACTATTTTTTAACATTAATTGAATAAAAGAAAATTTTACCTGTGTATATAGAGACCCCCGAATTATTACATAAAAAACTAATCATTAAAACTCGCACTATACTATGAGTATATCCAATACTATTTTTTAACATTAATTGAATAAAAGAAAATTTTACCTGTGTATATAGAGACCCCCGAATTATTACATAAAAAACTAATCATTAAAACTCGCACTATACTATGAGTATATCCAATACTATTTTTTAACATTAATTGAATAAAAGAAAATTTTACCTGTGTATATAGAGACCCCCGAATTATTGCATAAAAAACTAATCATTAAAACTCGCACTATACTATGAGTATATCCAATACTATTTTTTAACATTAATTGAATAAAAGAAAATTTTACCTGTGTATATAGAGACCCCCGAATTATTACATAAAAAACTAATCATTAAAACTCGCACTATACTATGAGTATATCCAATACTATTTTTTAACATTAATTGAATAAAAGAAAATTTTACCTGTGTATATAGAGACCCCCGAATTATTACATAAAAAACTAATCATTAAAACTCGCACTATACTATGAGTATATCCAATACTATTTTTTAACATTAATTGAATAAAAGAAAATTTTACCTGTGTATATAGAGACCCCCGAAATATTGCATAAAAAACTAATCATTAAAACTCGCACTATACTATGAGTATATCCAATACTATTTTTTAACATTAATTGAACAAAAGAAAATTTTACCTGTGTATATAGAGACCCCCGAATTATTACATAAAAAACTAATCATTAAAACTCGCACTATACTATGAGTATATCCAATACTATTTTTTAACATTAATTGAATAAAAGAAATTTTGCCTGTGTATATAGAGACCCCCGAATTATTGCATAAAAAACTAATCATTAAAACTCGCACTATACTATGAGTATATCCAATACTATTTTTTAACATTAATTGAATAAAAGAAAGTTTTACCTGTGTATACAGAGACCCCCGAATTATTGAATAAAAAACTAATCATTAAAACTCGCACTATACTATGAGTATATCCAATACTATTTTTTAACATTAATTGAAAAAATGAAAATTTTACCTGTGTATATAGAGACCCCCGAATTATTGCATAAAAAACTAATCATTAAAACTCGCACTGTACTATGAGTATATCCAATACTATTTTTTAACATTAATTGAATAAAAAAAAATTTTACCTGTGTATATAGAGACCCCCGAATTATTGCATAAAAAACTAATCATTAAAACTCGCACTATACTATGAGTATATCCAATACTATTTTTTAACATTAATTGAATAAAAGAAAATTTTACCTGTGTATATAGAGACCCCCGAATTATTGTATAAAAAACTAATCAATAAAACCCGCACTATACTATGAGTATATCCAATACTATTTTTTAACATTAATTGAATAAAAGAAATTTTACCTGTGTATATAGAGACCCCCGAATTATTGAATAAAAACTAATCATTAAAACTCGCACTATACTATGAGTATATCCAATACTATTTTTTAACATTAATTGAATAAAAGAAATTTTACCTGTGTATATAGAGACCCCCGAATTATTGCATAAAAAACTAATCATTAAAACTCGCACTATACTATGAGTATATCCAATACTATTTTTTAACATTAATTGAATAAAAGAAATTTTACCTGTGTATATAGAGACCCCCGAATTATTGCATAAAAAACTAATCATTAAAACTCGCACTATACTATGAGTATATCCAATACTATTTTTTAACATTAATTGAATAAAAGAAATTTTACCTGTGTATATAGAGACCCCCGAATTATTGCATAAAAAACTAATCATTAAAACTCGCACTATACTATGAGTATATCCAATACTATTTTTTAACATTAATTGAATAAAAGAAATTTTACCTGTGTATATAGAGACCCCCCGAATTATTGCATAAAAAACTAATCATTAAAACTCGCACTATACTATGAGTATATCCAATACTATTTTTTAACATTAATTGAATAAAAGAAAGTTTTAACCTCTTCAAAATTTTCACTGCGTGTAGTGCGAGCCCTGATTTATTGCATACAAATCTGATCATTAAAACTCGCACAATACAGTATATTTGCTCGTGTTTGTTGTTTTTTTATTTGTTTTTTTGTTTTGGTTTTGTACTTGTTGACTTCTCCGCTTTCTTTCTTTTTTTTCTTTCTTTCTTTTTCTATTCTTGAGATTGTTGACGTCTTACTTGACATTATCGGAAAATGAACATTTTGTCTTTTTACCTACCTTCTTGTTACCAATTTCTTTTTTCTTTCTTGTTCTTTTATTGACATTATTTATTTCTTACTTGGCATTTTCGGGAAAATGATTATTGTTTCTGTTTTTCTTTCTTTCTTTTCGAGATTTTCGCCAGAATTCAATTATATACCCCTGACTTTTACTCTTTCTCTCGTTTTCTTATTTTCGTTTTTACTATTCTTTTTCGTCTTTTTCTCTACCCTCTAACTGTGTCTCTTCTATTCTAGTCCCCTTCTCTTTCTATGCCAGTATAATTTATTTAAGGACCTTGACATTATTGGGCCCTGATCCCTGTAGCATGTAAAATATATTAATCTTGATTTTATTTCTAAATCCAACACATTCCACAATTTTTAAAAACTGCTCAGACGAAATAAAGCGTAATGGGTGGGGACAGTCTTGCTTTTGCTAAGGCCCAAAGCTGATCCGAAGAAATATAAGCCCTGCAGCTGAAATCAATGATATGAACCAACATAAAATGAAAATAAAGTATATATATATATATGTGCGTATATCTATCTATCTAAGGTGGATAGGGCCAGGGACTTTTGAATACATTCTCGTCGCTGTGATACATACATGTTTCTAAACAAGGCATGTTCTTTATGATTTCATAACATATTTTGCAAATAAATCAACATCATTACAGAATAATTATTACATGATTTCTTTTGTGCGTCAGGACTTCCACAGTCATTCGTTGATTATCATATTATTACTCCGCTTGTTCCTTTGTTCCTTAGTTAGTACGTGCGTTACGTCCTGCCAACATCTCATAAAACATGAAATATTCCGTTTTAATCATGAGGAAAGACGAAAAAGATATATCAGAGATGCTATTTGGTTTCAAAGAAAGAAAGAGAAATAGAGAGAGAGCGATAATGCTCTCGTGTTTAATATCTGTTTCAGTGAAGTGGGAAAATTTGTCAATTTCAAATCTTTTCATTTGTACCCTCTTACTTCTTTAAATAATAACCTGCATCCTATTCATGATTGTTATTGCAATGTTTTGGTAAAGTTGTTCATCTAAAATATTGAAGGATGCAACAAGGGAAATTCCATGGGTATTTTATTGTCTTAGAACTCGCGAGGAGCTTATTCAATCATTAACTTAAATCTGATTCATCAGAAAATTAAAATGTCAAAACTGTGGTATTTTCATGGATACTTCCTCACGTTAAGAACCGACCTTGTGTCTCGAACTGACTCAGTTTGTGTGTGGGTGTGTGGGTGGGGGGTCAAGTAAATACAAATTTTCATGGGTACTTCCCACGTTAAGAACCGACCTTGTGTCCCGAACTGACTCGGTTTTCAAGTAAATACAAATTTTCATGGGTACTTTAAGAACCGACCTTGTGTCCCGACCTGACTCAGTGGCGAGGGGGATTCAAGTAAATACAAATTTTCATGGGTACTTCCCCACTTTAAGAACCGACCTTGTGTCCCGACCTGACTCAGTGGGGAGGGGGGGGTTCAAGTAAATACAAATTTTCATGGGTACTTCCCCACTTTAAGAACCGACCTTGTGTCCCGACCTGACTCAGTGGCGAGGGGGATTAAAGTAAATACAAATTTTCATGGGTACTTCCCCACTTTAAGAACCGACCTTGTGTCCCGACCTGACTCAGTGGGGAGGGGGGGGGTTCAAGTAAATATAAATTTTCATGGGTACTTCCCCACTTTAAGAACCGACCTTGTGTCCCGACCTGACTCAGTGGGGAGGGGGGGGTTCAAGTAAATACAAATTTTCATGGGTACTTCCCCACTTTAAGAACCGACCTTGTGTCCCGACCTGACTCAGTGGGGAGGGGGGGTCAAGTAAATACAAATTTTCATGGGTACTTCCCCACTTTAAGAACCGACCTTGTGTCCCGACCTGACTCAGTGGCGAGGGGGGGTCAAGTAAATACAAATTTTCATGGGTACTTCCCCACTTTAAGAACCGACCTTGTGTCCCGACCTGACTCAGTGGGGAGGGGGGGGGTTCAAGTAAATACAAATTTTCATGGGTACTCCCCCACTTTAAGAACCGACCTTGTGTCCCGACCTGACTCAGTGGGGAGAGGGGGGGTCAAGTAAATACAAATTTTCATGGGTACTTCCCAACTTTAAGAACCGACCTTGTGTCACGACCTGACTCAGTGGGGAGAGGGGGGATCAAGTAAATACAAATTTTCATGGGTACTTCCCCACTTTAAGAACCGACCTTGTGTCCCGACCTGACTCAGTGGGGAGGGGGGTCAAGTAAATACAAATTTTCATGGGTACTTCCCACGTTAAGAACCGACCTTGTGTCCCGAACTGACTCGGTTTTCAAGTAAATACAAATTTTCATGGGTACTTCCCCACTTTAAGAACCGACCTTGTGTCCCGACCTGACTCAGTGGGGAGGGGGGGGGTTCAAGTAAATACAAATTTTCATGGGTACTTCCCCACTTTAAGAACCGACCTTGTGTCCCGACCTGACTCAGTGGGGAGGGGGGGGTTCAAGTAAATACAAATTTTCATGGGTACTTCCCCACTTTAAGAACCGACCTTGTGTCCCGACCTGACTCAGTGGCGAGGGGGATTCAAGTAAATACAAATTTTCATGGGTACTCCCTCACTTTAAGAACCGACCTTGTGTCCCGACCTGACTCAGTGGGGAGGGGGGGTCAAGTAAATACAAATTTTCATGGGTACTTCCCACGTTAAGAACCGACCTTGTGTCCCGAACTGACTCGGTTTTCAAGTAAATACAAATTTTCATGGGTACTTTAAGAACCGACCTTGTGTCCCGACCTGACTCAGTGGGGAGGGGGGGGGTTCAAGTAAATACAAATTTTCATGGGTACTTCCCCACTTTAAGAACCGACCTTGTGTCCCGACCTGACTAAGTGGGGAGAGGGGGGATCAAGTAAATACAAATTTTCATGGGTACTTCCCCACTTTAAGAACCGACCTTGTGTCCCGACCTGACTCAGTGGGGAGGGGGGTCAAGTAAATACAAATTTTCATGGGTACTTCCCACGTTAAGAACCGACCTTGTGTCCCGAACTGACTCGGTTTTCAAGTAAATACAAATTTTCATGGGTACTTTAAGAACCGACCTTGTGTCCCGACCTGACTCAGTGGGGGGGGGGGTTCAAGTAAATACAAATTTTCATGGGTACTTCCCCACTTTAAGAACCGACCTTGTGTCCCGACCTGACTCAGTGGGGAGGGGGGGGTTCAAGTAAATACAAATTTTCATGGGTACTTCCCCACTTTAAGAACCGACCTTGTGTCCCGACCTGACTCAGTGGCGAGGGGGATTTAAGTAAATACAAATTTTCATGGGTACTCCCTCACTTTAAGAACCGACCTTGTGTCCCGACCTGACTCAGTGGGGAGGGGGGGGGGTCAAGTAAATACAAATTTTCATGGGTACTTCCCACGTTAAGAACCGACCTTGTGTCCCGAACTGACTCGGTTTTCAAGTAAATACAAATTTTCATGGGTACTTCCCCACTTTAAGAACCGACCTTGTGTCCCGACCTGACTCAGTGGGGAGGGGGTGGGGTTCAAGTAAATACAAATTTTCATGGGTACTTCCCCACTTTAAGAACCGACCTTGTGTCCCGACCTGACTCAGTGGCGAGGGGGATTCAAGTAAATACAAATTTTCATGGGTACTCCCTCACTTTAAGAACCGACCTTGTGTCCCGACCTGACTCAGTGGGGAGGGGGGGTCAAGTAAATACAAATTTTCATGGGTACTTCCCACGTTAAGAACCGACCTTGTGTCCCGAACTGACTCGGTTTTCAAGTAAATACAAATTTTCATGGGTACTTTAAGAACCGACCTTGTGTCCCGACCTGACTCAGTGGGGAGGGGGGGGTTCAAGTAAATACAAATTTTCATGGGTACTTCCCCACTTTAAGAACCGACCTTGTGTCCCGACCTGACTCAGTGGGGAGGGGGGGGTTCAAGTAAATACAAATTTTCATGGGTACTTCCCCACTTTAAGAACCGACCTTGTGTCCCGACCTGACTCAGTGGCGAGGGGGATTCAAGTAAATACAAATTTTCATGGGTACTCCCTCACTTTAAGAACCGACCTTGTGTCCCGACCTGACTCAGTGGGGAGGGGGGGTCAAGTAAATACAAATTTTCATGGGTACTTCCCACGTTAAGAACCGACCTTGTGTCCCGAACTGACTCGGTTTTCAAGTAAATACAAATTTTCATGGGTACTTTAAGAACCGACCTTGTGTCCCGACCTGACTCAGTGGGGAGGGGGGTTCCAGTAAATACAAATTTTCATGGGTACTCCCCCACTTTAAGAACCGACCTTGTGTCCCGACCTGACTCAGTGGGGAGGGGGGGGGTCAAGTAAATACAAATTTTCATGGGTACTTCCCCACTTTAAGAACCGACCTTGTGTCCCGACCTGACTCAGTGGGGAGGGGGGGTCAAGTAAATACAAATTTTCATGGGTACTTCCCCACTTTAAGAACCGACCTTGTGTCCCGACCTGACTCAGTGGGGAGAGGGGGGGTCAAGTAAATACAAACTTTCATGTGTACTCCCCCACTTTAAGAACCGACCTTGTGTCCCGACCTGACTCAGTGGGGAGGGGGGTTCAAGTAAATACAAATTTTCATGGGTACTTCCCCACTTTAAGAACCGACCTTGTGTCCCGACCTGACTCAGTGGGGAGGGGGGTTCAAGTAAATACAAATTTTCATGGGTACTTCCCCACTTTAAGAACCGACCTTGTGTCTCGACCTGACTCAGTGGGGAGGGGGGGTCAAGTAAATACAAATTTTCATGGGTACTTCCCCACTTTAAGAACCGACCTTGTGTCCCGACCTGACTCAGTGGGGAGGGGGGGTCAAGTAAATACAAATTTTCATGGGTACTTCCCCACTTTAAGAACCGACCTTGTGTCCCGACCTGACTCAGTGGGGAGAGGGGGGGTCAAGTAAATACAAACTTTCATGTGTACTCCCCCACTTTAAGAACCGACCTTGTGTCCCGACCTGACTCAGTGGGGAGGGGGGTTCAAGTAAATACAAATTTTCATGGGTACTTCCCCACTTTAAGAACCGACCTTGTGTCCCGACCTGACTCAGTGGGGAGGGGGGTTCAAGTAAATACAAATTTTCATGGGTACTTCCCCACTTTAAGAACCGACCTTGTGTCTCGACCTGACTCAGTGGGGAGGGGGGGGGGGTCAAGTAAATACAAATTTTCATGGGTACTTCCCCACTTTAAGAACCGACCTTGTGTCCCGACCTGACTCAGTGGTGAGGGGGGGTCAAGTAAATACAAATTTTCATGGGTACTTCCCCACTTTAAGAACCGACCTTGTGTCCCGACCTGACTCAGTGGGGAGAGGGGGGGTCAAGTAAATACAAATTTTCATGGGTACTTCCCCACTTTAAGAACCGACCTTGTGTCTCGACCTGACTCAGTGGGGAGGGGGGGGGTCAAGTAAATACAAATTTTCATGGGTACTTCCCCACTTTAAGAACCGACCTTGTGTCCCGACCTGACTCAGTGGGGAGAGGGGGGGTCAAGTAAATACAAACTTTCATGTGTACTCCCCCACTTTAAGAACCGACCTTGTGTCCCGACCTGACTCAGTGGGGAGGGGGGTTCAAGTAAATACAAATTTTCATGGGTACTTCCCCACTTTAAGAACCGACCTTGTGTCCCGACCTGACTCAGTGGGGAGGGGGGTTCAAGTAAATACAAATTTTCATGGGTACTTCCCCACTTTAAGAACCGACCTTGTGTCTCGACCTGACTCAGTGGGGAGGGGGGGGGTCAAGTAAATACAAATTTTCATGGGTACTTCCCCACTTTAAGAACCGACCTTGTGTCCCGACCTGACTCAGTGGTGAGGGGGGGTCAAGTAAATACAAATTTTCATGGGTACTTCCCCACTTTAAGAACCGACCTTGTGTCCCGACCTGACTCAGTGGGGAGAGGGGGGGTCAAGTAAATACAAATTTTCATGGGTACTTCCCCACTTTAAGAACCGACCTTGTGTCACGACCTGACTCAGTGGTGAGGGGGGGGTCAAGTAAATACAAATTTTCATGGGTACTTCCCCACTTTAAGAACCGACCTTGTGTCCCGACCTGACTCAGTGGGGAGGGGGGTTCAAGTAAATACAAACTTTCATGTGTACTCCCCCACTTTAAGAACCGACCTTGTGTCCCGACCTGACTCAGTGGGGAGGGGGGTTTCAAGTAAATACAAATTTTCATGGGTACTCCCCCACTTTAAGAACCGACCTTGTGTCCCGACCTGACTCAGTGGGGAGTGGGGGTCAAGTAAATACAAATTTTCATGGGTACTTCCCCACTTTAAGAACCGACCTTGTGTCCCGACGTGACTCAATGGGGAGGGGGGGTCAAGTAAATACAAATTTTCCTGGGTACTTCTTTTTCGATATGCCATGTCCCTTCAGGATGTCGACGATCATGGCTCGCCACAATTTCCTATCCTTTGTAGCTCTTAATAAATTCTGTCTTTCTGTTATTTCTCCTAAACCCTGTTCCGTCATCCATTTCCTCAAGCTCACTAAGTAAGCATTGTCTTCGTCTGTCCCTCTTGCCTTCAATCTGTCCTGTGAGCATCAAAATTTTCAGGCCTTTTCTTCATTGCGTGCCCTAGAAATACTAACTATTATTTATGACTTGAGTTTCCTTTCATTTATGATTTTATAATTAAGAAGCTCTGCATTTATATTGTAATTAAATAATGATTCTGACACTCTTGTTCGTTTCGTAACGACCAACCTCCCGAAATCAGTAATTTGATATTTAGTCAAGTAATTTGAGCTGGGGACCTCTCAGCACCCTTCTTATAGCTGAGAACAAATTTTATTATTTAATGCTTTCACAATAGAATTAGTATTAACCAATCAATGTTGACAAAATGTTCAAGACATATTGACGTAAATATTAATATAAGTTTCTGCTGGACAGAAAGTGGGGGTCGGTTTTCTATTGAAATTAAGTAATAGACTGATCCGCCCTACAATTATAAGGCTGTATCAAATTTTATTATGAAAGTCAATATTTTTACAATAAAATTCATAGTAAACAACCAATCGATGTTGACAAAACATTCAGGGCATATTTATATTTAAACAGTAAACATATACTGTGTGAATTTCCGATTATAATATTTGCTTTTAATATTTACAACTTATAAGTACAAAGAAAAAGTACGAACAGCGGGAGGACATCCCCATTTCATCAACGCTAGTGGGACAGGCGAATACATGCAACATCTGTGGCCGTGGCCGCCTCTCAAATATTAGACTATGTAGCTACATGAGACGTTGCACTTAGTCTGATTGCTGAGTATGAAAAATCAATATTTTTACAACTCATCTGTTCGCATGATATATATATATACATATATATATATATATATATTGCATACATGTACCGAAAACATGTAAAAATCGCTACGCAATTGCAGTCATGCTTTGATGCGTATCAATGCGCGTCATCAGGCGATGATGAGATGTATTGATACGCATCGAAACATGACTGCAATTGTGTAGCGATTTTTACATGTTTTCGGTGTAATATCCAAAAAGAAATAATATTGTTCTACTCTGTATTGAGACCACTTTTAAATTAAATGTTACGAACGTTAGAATTGTACTCTATTCGTTCTCATCGTACCTGTATATATATATTATATATATATATATATATATATATATATATATATATATATATATATATATATATGTACTAATCCAAACGTTATTATTAGTGGATAGCCATGTTTGAAATAGATGCCTAGTTTTTTCAACAGTCTATATTACGTCTACCTGAGGCGGATTGTTTGGAGACCTTGTGCCACATTATGTGTACCAGTTCTGTGTATTCGGTTCTTCTGTACAAGCCTTCAGCACTATATATATATATATATATATATATATATATATATATATATATATATATAGGGAGAGAGAGAGGGAGAGATTATGAAATGGATTAAGTCCGACAACTATTTTTATATATTTTCTGTTTATACGTTATTTTGATAGATACCAATATTTAAGTAAAATCTGTTTATAACAAATAGTATTGACTAGATTTACTAGCCTGAATGTCTGAGAAATTTCATAGAAAATATGTGTCCTCCTACAGGATTCGAACCTGTACCCTACACAGAACCGTCATTTGGCTTGATGTGCTATACTATTTAGCTACAGAGGAAGCGTCTGGTTAACCAAAAAACACGGAAAATTTGTTGTTTAAAAACAAAATTTGACTTTGCTATCCAGACGATTCCTCAATAAAGAAGACCATAGAGTGCAAGGAATTCCCCAAGTAGCTCACTACGATAAAGAAAGTCAGCATGAAACAGCTTTGTCGCAGGGGTTCGGGACTTTCTTGGGAATCACAAGGCCGAAAACTTTGTGGAGCTTGTTGAGACTCTGGGGAAGAATTATGGCAAAATGGGCTGCAGGATGTCCCTCAAAGTGTCCATATCATGACGCTCATCTTGATAAATTCAAGAACATGAGGGCGCACTCAGAGGAGCAAGGCAAGCAAATCCACCAGGATATACTGGACTTTGAACGCCTCTGCCAAGGATCGTATAACGAAAACATGATGAAAGACTATATTTGGGGGCTGATTTGTGAAAGTAATTTACAGTTTAAGCGTCAATAGCAAAAAACTACTCCTAAATTTATTGTGGTCTCTCTTGTATAATCCTGGGATAAATAAATGTCACTTTTGAATCATATTTCATTATATTCCCATATTCGTGAACCAGAATGTTCACATTCACCAGTCGTCCCAATGGGAATTGCTAAATTTCAAAAATATCATTATCCTGGTCACAAAAGCAAAGTTTAAAGGAAATATTAGTCATTTTTCATACAATCTAGGCGTAAGCTAATAGAACGTAATAGTTGCGACCCAAGGACAAAAAACGTGTTAGAATGTTTTTCATCTAGCCAAGCACATAGTCTGATATTATTTTCATTTTTTATTTTGAGTATGTTTTCAAATTAAAAAAAATAAAACAGAAATAGTTTAAAAAAATCATTTAACGAACATTAAAATCCTTGATCTACAACACGCATATGTGCGCACGCGCGCGTGTGTGTGTGTGTGTGTGTGTGTGTGTGTGTGTGTGTGTGTGTGTGTGTGTGAATGCGTGTGTGTGTGTGTTCTTTTAATCTAACATGAGAATTAATGGATTTATTTTTAAACCGACATTTTTCATTACTTCACACGCTATTTTTAGTGGATTGGATACCAGTATTTGAAATAGACGCCCTTTTTTTATTTTAAACAATATGTATTACGTCTATTTGTCTCTGCACTCGAGAAATATTAATATAGAAAATGTACTCTCTGGAAGTGTTTGAACCTGCGCCCCTCTTTGTGGCAGAAACCGCAGTTTCTGTGGCTGAGCAGTCTAAAGCATTATGAATAAACCCAATGCATTAGTTGCTTACCGTATTGAGTCTGACCATAATTTGGATTTAAAAATGCTACTTTGATTAAAAAAGAAAACAATTTACTAAGACGAAAGTGTAGAGAAAGTGTTTTCATCGCTAGATCATCCAGAATAAATTTAATTCCAGGTTCTTATCACCTTTCTTAGCAGATTTTCTATTATCACGATAAGGATTACTTAATAACAAGGGTAATAAAAACATAAACAAAAACAAAAAGAAACTAAACAAAATTGGCTATACCCCCAAAACTTTTTTTTTAAAAAAAAAAAAAGGAAGGAAATTTAAATTTAAAAGTTTAAAATTTCAGCGTCTCCCTCCCTTCGTGTGCATGTGGAGTTACATCAGTGGAAATATGACTTTAATCCGCTGAAGTTATAAAGAAAAAAAACCGGAGAGTACAATTTGCAAATAAACATATATTTAAACAAAACCATCCGAGTTGATATAAAAAAAATCGCCCAACAGCCTAGCCAAAAGAAAAAAAATATATAATCGAGTAAAATAAGATCTAATGTGCTCAATACACTAATTTTCTTCATATATATATATATATATATATATATATAGATATATATATATATATATATATATATATATATATATATATATAGTCTTAAAATGTGCTATATTTATGGGATAAAGTGCTCAATATCAGGCCTGACGATTGCATCTAGCATGAAACAGACTGTCGCCTCTAAGTGTTGACTTCTATGTTTCACTTTTATATATATATATATATATATATATATATATATATATATATAAAATAAATTAATAGATTTAAAATATGGTTTTACCGCTACACAGTGATAACCATGTTTCAGAAATGGAAGCTAAAATTCGCTTGATGAGGAAATGGAACTAATGTCTTTGGTTTAATAACAAAATTAAATTCAGGGACTTTAGCTTCCATTTCTGAAACATGGTTATCACTGTGTAGCGGTAAAACCATATTTTAAATCTATTAATTTATAATATTAATGCTCTGTAAATTTAAATTTACATTGAGCACTATTGTGTAAAAATAAAAATATCTATAAGAACACCGGATTTTATATCTTACTGTTCTTTCCTTTTTATTTACATATACATATATATATATATATATATATATATATATATATATATATATATATATATATATATATATATATATGTATGTATGTGTGTGTGTGTGTGTGTGTGTGTGGTGGGAGTATTTTAAGACATTTTTATGTTTATACGTTCTTTTTATAGATACAAATATTTAAGTAAATGCTCTGTTTATAATAAAGAGTATTAACAACATTTACCGGCCTGAATGCCCGAGAAATTTTCATAGATACCAGGCCGGTAAATGTTGTTAATGCTGTTTATTATAAACAGAGCATTTACTTAAATATTCGTATCTATGAAAAGAACATATAAACATAAGAAATGTCTTAAAATAATTGTCGGACTTTGTCCATTTCATAATATATATATAGAGATAGATAGATAGATAGATAGATAGATAGAGAGAGAGAGAGAGAGATTCGTGTATTTAAGCAGCAATCCTTCTTTCATGCACATTTCTTTGAATACGACAGACAAGGTGCTTTAATTTAGATTTTTATAAAATTTCTCATGTGATCTAATAATTTTTCTGTTCGGATGATACTTTATATAAAAACTAACCAACTGTTCTTTTTATCAGAGCGCTTACGGCTATACATTTAGCCATTTTCAAGGTTGAAATATATTAACTGTTAACAAGAAACAGATTGTTGTATATATGTATTTATATAATGTTTTCATTTTCAAATTATGGTCAAGATATTGTGTCCAGGTTCATAGTTCATATTATTGAGTGTTTGTTTTTTGTTTTTATTAATAAGGCTTCCATTATTTTTAACACACACACACACACATATATATATATATATATATATTAGAGAGAGAGAGAGAGAGAGAGAGAGAGAGAGAGAGAGAGAAAGACATTTGTTGCCCATATTTCTCTGAGGCTTTGTGTACTATTTTATGCGAGTC
>OZ038512.1:52661757-52664257 GCA_964036315.1 Acanthosepion esculentum | reverse complement strand
AATATAAAAAGGTTGGTTGTTTTGGTTGTTTGGGGTTTTATGGCATATCAACCACTATGGGTTATTTAATGCCAGATCCAGTATTTACTAAATATATCAAAAACGTGTAGCTGGCAACATCATTGTTTCAAAAACGTATAGCTGGCAACATCATTGTTTCAAAAAAGTGTAGTTGTCAACATCATTGTTTCAATGTGCTGGAAAAGACCTGGAAGTTCACTATTTTCCCATAGCTGGGACCCCAACAGGTGCTACCACCCCGATATAAAAAGGAATTTGACCACCCCTGCCTTGACCATGATGCCATAAACTCGGGGGGTAACTCTTATAACTTGTCGGACCCTTGCATCCAAAACCAGCTCCCAAATTTTGATTCTTCTCAAAGATAATAATATATTTTCTAAGGAATGAGAGGGTAGTGAAAGTGTATAATCAATTTTGGAGGGAATAGTTCCCGATATTTCTAAGCTTTTTAATCTCGATAAATACTGGCAGTGAGTATTTGACATCGTTGTATTGTGGTATATGTAGGAGTGAATGGTGACAGATGGATTCTTGTGGTGAGTGAATAAACTGTAATGTATGGATGGGCCGTGAATCTAATTAGCTAGGTATAGGATAGTATGTCTTGACCAGCCTCAACTCCTTCTCCCTTTTTCGCCTTGTGCCACAATTATTGTATCGTTGCAATAATAAATAACAAGTATTTGACATCCTCTGTGATAACATCAGTTTGGGGACAGTAACAGTAGTCATCCAGAAAGAAATCTACAGGCTGCGCTCTAGACAGAACGTCAGCCCTCTACTAAAAAACTACTCGCGATTTGCTTCCTAGGACCTAGAAATTCCTGTCTTTGGTATCTACTACGAACTCACTCAACTATAAACTACAGATTTTCCGATTATATCCCTCTCAAAAAGAACCCCGAAGAAATCTTATGTGAGTGTTAACCCCTTAAGAACAATTTACTTAAAGAACTTTTAGACGCTCAGTGAAATATTTTAAGTAAGCCTTTATATGAACACTTTTTCTTTCTTTAAGTTAAAGGAATTTTCTACTCTATTTCTTTCTCTCATATTTTGCATATCTATCCCTTTACTTTTTTTCGTGTATGTAAATAAACATTTTCTTCTATTGTTACACGCCAAGCAAGAGTTTAAGTCTTTATTCTTCTGCCTAAAAGAGAGAATTTCCACTCTAAACTTTCGTTGTTGCTTTTATCAATTCTGTTACCCTTAACCTTAATCTTTTCATGTGGGAAAGCCGAAACAAATCTCCCACATTAAAGCTGTTCTGTCAAAAAGCCAGTAGTAAAAATATTCGACCCTAGAAAGGAAATAATAGTAACAACTGACGTGAGTGAACACTCAATCTCGGGAATATTAATTCAAGATGGTCACCCTATCTTTCGAGAAAATTGTCGAAAAGCCGAAGTTAATTATTCAAATATTGAAAAAAAAAAGCATTGGCCATAATATGGACGACAAATAGAGCTCGTCAATTTTTGATTGGAAAGAAATTTCTACTAAGGTTTGGCCATAGACCTTTAGAATTCATATTTAATCCTAGGAAGGAACTTCCTAAGATAAAGTCTTCTAGAATTCTAAGATGGGTGTTAATGTCAATGGCATTCTACTTTGATATTGAGTCCATGAAAGGCAATACCATTCCGCATGCAGACGCTTGTTGAGATTGAGGTTTATTACTTTTGAAAGTGAGAAAGAGGAGGAAAAATTCGAAGATACTTTCTTACACTGGGTCAAAACTGATATTTTGTCGATAGACAAATTAGCTGAGGACATGAAGTGAGATCCCATATTGAACCATATATTGTTCAGGATAAAAAATAAGTGAAATAATTATTCACCGGCAGAAAGAGGTTTAACACAAGTTAACCGTAGAAAAGGGTGTAATTTGTAATGGAAACATAGTGGTTCCACCAGCAACGCAAAAGAGCAAAATTATAAAAAGCATACGCGACGATGTTCATTGCGGAATAACGTCTACGTAAAGGAGATTAAGGCTAGAGGCGTGGTGGCCAGGCTATTCTACATATGTACAATGAATGAAGAAAATTTAGACAGACAAAAATGATTACATGGTCTAAAGAGTCCCAACCTCGTGACAGACTACATATGAATCATGTCCATGTTAATGAAGTGGGATTATTATAGATTCATATTCAGGCTGACCAGAAGTAATACAGGTCTCCAACAAAAGAAGTTCGACCCTGAAGCAAGCGTTAAGGATCATATTTTCACGAAAAGGAATTCAGAAAACGCTAGTAACTCACAACGTTCCAGAGTTCTGTGACGAGAAATTATGCTATTGGTTGAACAGAATTGGATGAAAAACCATATAAACCCCATCGTACCATCCGCAATCAAACTGATTAGCAGAAAGGATTGTGCAAACTATAAAAAAACAGATTGAAAATATGTGTACAACGGAAAGAAAAGATAGAAACGTTTCTTCCTAGATTGTTGCTAAGTTATAGGA
>OZ038512.1:52614257-52656757 GCA_964036315.1 Acanthosepion esculentum | reverse complement strand
TAAACTCAAGCATCATTGTGTTGGGAAAAGCTGGGTCTTCATCTCAGCTTCGGCTTGTTACGTACAACCATTGGTGGTGTTGGCATGTTATTCAGTCCACTAGCCCATAAAGCGTTCATGAATGTTGAAGAAATTGAACCCAGAATCCTCATAGGTTCAACGGCAACCCTAGAACAACCATCGTCTGCTATTCACCAACAAACTCTACCGACAAAGAAAGATTTTTCAGATAGCCTGATAAATATTTTTGAACTATTCTTAAATGCAAAATATTTTTTTAAATATCGCTTTTAACGCTTTTAAATTAATTTTTAAATACTTGTTTCAAAATAAAATCCTTACATTTGCCTTGATAAAGTCCATCAGATAACGTAAAGCAGCTAGGATATTTTTCTTTTTGTTTTTATTCATATTGACCTTTTAGTTATGTTTGAAAATTTACACACACACACACACATATATATATATATATATATATATATATAGAGAGAGAGAGAGAGAGAGAGAGAGAGAGAGGGGGAGGGAGGGAGAAACTGTATCCTGTACGGAACCGTCATATAGCCTAACGTGCCTTTAACCGATTGGGCCACAGAGGAGCGTTCGGTTAGCAAGGTCGATTTTTACTGTCTTTAAACTACAATCTTCCATGATTCTCTCACGTACATTCATATCTGGTCATGGCGTATCCAAATGTAAACAAATGACGTCACACATTATGTCTATGAAAATTTATCGGAAATTCAGGCCGGTAAATGTTGTTTAATACTGTTTATTATAAACAGAGCATTTACTTAAATATTTGTATCTATAAAAAGAATGTATAAACATAAAAATGTCTTAAAATAATAGTCGGACTTTGTCCATTTCATAATATATATATAAGGTTACATATATATATATATATATATATATGTATATAAGGTTACTTATATATATATATATATATGTATATAAGGTTACTTATATATATATATATATATATATATATATATATATATATATATATGTATATAAGGTTATATATATATATATATATATATATATATATATATATATATATGCAAGCAAATATGTGGATGTAGATCCGACGGTATTATGAAAATGTGGAAAAGACAAAGCAAAATCCGAATATGTGAGATTACTGTTTTTTATTTTGTTTTTTGTTTTTCTGTCAACGTCAGACGTTTCGGTCTAATAGACCATCTTCAGGACATGGTTATTGGAGACATATTTATATTAAATTTAAGTTAAAATGAAGAGACGATAGATACAGGACTAGTCAGAAACAGAATAAAATTGAAATTCAAAACGTCTGGCGTTGACAGAAAAACAAGAAACAAAATAAAAAAACAGTAAACTCACGTATTCGGATTTTGCTTTGTCTTTTCCACATTATCATCATATATATATATATATATATATATATATATATATATATATATATATAATATGTTTTATACTCACTAGGAGCTTACTTATACAGATTTGTTTATTTTTATCAATAAATTAATTTTAGTCGTGGCTCCTTATTACCCCCCCCCACACACACACACACCATTTTTAGCTTTTCCAGTTTCGCTGTTTTAAATATTGTAGTTCAAACAAATGTTTCTGAAGATGTGTTGGACGAAAAGGATCCCTTTAAAAGAATGCGTTCCGTCATTTTCAAAGGCATATTTAAATCCTGTGTTACAAAACTTTTGTTACATATATATATATATATATATATATATATACATATATATATATATACATATATATATATATATATATATATATATATATATATATGTATATATATATATATATACATACATATATACATATATATATATGTATATATGTATGTATATATATATATATATATATATATATATCGCAGTAAGTACCTGACTCCTCCTCCTATCCTCTAGTTTTACAAAAGCCAGATCAGGCCAAAAATGGAATACTGTTGACATATTTGGACGAATGCTGCCCAGACATCACTATCCAGCCTTGACAAAATTCAAAAGCTTCCCTGAGCCCTTGTGGGTGACTAATTATTCTCCACCCTTCAAACCGTCTCCCACAGGCGGGATGTGGCAAGCCTTTGCTACTCTATGGCTACTTCCATGGAAATTGCTCGGACGAACTACATTCCTAGGTCCCGCTAAGTCAAACCTTCACGGCAAGATCACACCTTGCCACTTACCGTCGTAGAAAACGACACATATTCCCTCCGTATTCCATCGGTGAGAAGTAAGTTCCACTTGAGCAGCTTCTTCCCGCGAACCACTGCCCTGTGGAATCGATTCCCAACAGGATGTTTCCCCGATCGCTACAATCTTAACCTGTTCTCGGCCAGTGTTGACTAGTATCTTCCATTCCTATATACACAAATGGCCCCAAAACGTAACCCTTTACCTCGAGTGGCCTTCGAGTCTTGTAAAGGGAGAAGCTCGCTATAAAAAAATTAAATAAATAAAAAAAAATACTACAAGCAAAATCTGTGGGTCCATACTGCATTTCTTTAAAAAATACCACAAAATGAGATAGTTTTTAATTTTTAATGTAAAAGATAAAAATTCAGTAACTACAGTTGATTTGCTTTTATTTTTCAATTTTTCTCCTGTTACTACCAAAAAGTTCAAATTTGGATTCGGCTGTGTACAATATATTTTGCTAAATTATGAATATTTTTTTATGAGAAACATTATATATTGTTTTTTCATCATTAACCTCTCTGTAGACGTTTTGAGATTACCAAATGCGTTGAAGATTTGGTTCAGGTCAACGGAATCATGTAAAAAGAATAATCATTCGATTTTGAAAAGACATGCTATACAATCGGGTTTACGCATAATCGGAGAAGAAAAAAAACAACACTTTTCAAGAAGACAACGATCCGAAATGCTCTTCTAAATTATGTCAAAATTACCACGACACAAAAAAGGAACAAAATCTCTTATATCCGGGTTTCTCTTATATCAGGGTTTGGTCTATTATATATACATTAACACAGGCTTTAATTTGGGACCATATAAAATCTCTCTTATATCCGGGTTTCTCTTATATCCGGGTTTGGTCTATTATATATACATTAACACAGTCTTTGTGTTGTGGTTTTATTGACGAAAACAAATATTATGCTGTTGTATAATAATTCTTTTTCATAGTTAAGTGCTTATTTTTTGTCAAAATAAGAGCAAATCCACTGTAGTTACTGAAATTTTGCAGAAACACCCCATTCTTGGTCTGACTCTTGTAACGATAGATAATGGCAGAAGGAGTCAGGTACTTTCTGAAACGGCATAAGGATCCGGCCATTTTTCCAGCATCTTTGGCGATGGGTTGTATATGAGTTCCACTTTTTTCTTAGATCGTATTATTACAACATTGAAGTTGTTTTAAATTCTACGATTGAATCAGAAATAAAGAATATTAAAGAAATGTTTGCTATTTACCTTATTCTATTCCGATGAAATAAAATAAGAAAACATAGACCAGTCATAAAGGAATAATCACAACACTTCATCTAAGAAAGTTGAGCGACTTAAGACTATTATGTCAATTATTATTATATAGAAAACAAGAAAAATAATCTAAAAAGTTATCAAAACTTAATAATCACAACACTTCATCTAAGAAATAAAAACAAAATTAAGACAATTACATTTTTAATCCTGTCACCCAAAGCAAGGCAATAAAGTTACTAAGACGTAAGGTGGTTATTGAGTGTGAGAGAATATGCGAAAAAATAAACATTATTAAGAAGAGAAAGCAACAAAAGAACAGGAATTAAGAAGACAGAAGATAATGATTGACATTGCATTTAAATATTTGATGATCAAAGTTGACTGGAAAGCAAGAAGCCGGAAGTGAGTTCCACAAGCGAGAAGTGCCAGAGAAGAAACTGTTAGCATAGAACTTTCGGTTACATCTAGCCATTCCATTGTAAAATGATGAGACTTAGCCACCTATCTAATACTGCACTTGAATTCATAAAGTCTAGGTACCATAGAGGAAAGGTTATTTACCTTACCTCCCCGTGAGGCAGGATGTGGCACAAGGCCTTCTTTAATGCGGGGTCAAAACCGAGCCCACAGGCTCGGGCAAAAATTCCCCGTAGACCCCATAAAAACGGGGTCGTGTAGCTGTCTACCACCCCAGACGAGATAGCCTCATCTGGGTTCCTCCCTACCCGAAGGCAAAGAGTTCGACCAGCACAGCTGGAGACGAATCTCCCATTAATTGCCGAAGCGGTACCATAGAGGAAAGTGATATTTATTCTGTTTAAATTACAGAAATGTGGCACAAGGCCGAAGTGGGGATTGGTGAAAGGACGGTCTTCTTCTGTCTTAACTATAACTTAGCGAGCCGCAAACACTGACCCAATCGTACGAACAATATTCCTTACACCAAAAGAACACATTCATACGTACCTTTCTTACTACAACCACCATAATACCTCACTGTCTCTATGAAAATACTAACTAGTCCCCATATTTACAATTCAGTGTCTGTGGGGGGAGGGGAATAAAATAACAATTCTAAAACTAACCCCAATGAGTATTTACAATATGAATACAAAACTATTTACAAGAAACTAAAGAAAATAATATTAGTAATACCCCCACCCCACAATCACTAAATGTGGCAGAAATAACAGTTCACTGGCCGAAATCAATGCGGGACTATAATAGTATAAAACATTCATTCATCCCAAGCACGCACTCATTCAGACACAACAAATACGAAAACACTCACGCGAAACGAAAGGCGCCCCGCATCCACCTGAGAACTGACATCACTAACCACCTAACGAGGGTTGGGATGGGGAATTAAACTCAAAGAAAAATAGGGACAGAAATAAAAGGGGGCCAATGAGCATACATACCCTAGCTAAGTTAACTTGAAAGAAAAATAAACTAAAGCATCAAAAACTGAACCTAACTTAGACTAGTTTCGGGATTTGTTGCACTAGTTCAACCCAGGAAGAGCAATATCCTGATGCCTAACCGACATCAAAGTGCCACTCAAGGTCAGCCCCTTTCACACGACACAAACGCGCAAGATGCACCCACCTTTTGCTGAATTCTGATGAAGAGAGCCGCCGCCTTTCCGTCCTAATCTTGACTTTAAGCTGATGCTTAAAGTACAAGATCAGTTGGGAAGAGGTGAACTTCTCGCCTCCATAGAATCCCTTCTGACGTGTCGTCCAAATCAAGACTCTCATAACACCGAGTAAGCAGTGGAACACATATTGTTCAGCCTTCGTCAGCGGCGGTGCCACATTGCTACAAACGGAAGAGGCTTCAAGGGCAAAGAACTTTCCCTGCAGCATGCGGACCAAGAGGCCTTCAACAAACTTGCACAACGGCACTATCAGGCTGCACTGAAAGAAGGCGTGACCCAGGGTTTCGACCTCCCCACCACAGCTTCGGCAGTTTGGAGATTTCTCCAAGCCAGCTGAACAAAGTCTTTTGGCGACCCAGAGGGCCCCACGAATCACCAGCCAGGTGAGTGATGCCTCATCGTTATTGAGACATTTCAACCCGGGCGCCCAAGGCCATATTGAGCGAGCCTCCTGCTTCGTAAGTCCGAGCACGTCAATCAGCTCATCATGAACGGACCCCCTGACTAACACTTGATATAATGCCCTACGAGACTACGCCTGGACGTTGGAGAGGCTATCCGACGCCCGTAAGAGGCCCTTCAGAGCAATACGACATTCGCGATAGAAGGGGCATTCGGCTCGGGGTAAACGGTGGGCCTCCTCCTCGCACGAGTGCACACTTCTCAGGGATGGGAAGTTCTTACTTCTTTCCAGAAGGCGCCCTCCCCATCCGGTTCGCGACACATTCGATCTAAAAAGCCGATGCGAAGCATATATTGACGAATCTCAATGCTTGGCATGCCCAGACCGCCTTCAGAAGGATGAAGGCAACAGATCTCCCGAGTGACTCTGGCGGCCTTGCCTCTCCACAAGAAAGAGAACAAGAGCCTCACGAACGCCAGCAAAGTGTCATACGGAAGTGAAAGCACCGAGAGTCAGTAAAGGAGAATCGGAATGCGAAACACATACTTCCGCCCTCCCCTTTAAGCAAAGTTTCCTCCGAGACCACAAATTAATTGCGATCTCGGCCTTCCCTCGCACCTCCGACCAATTCATTTCCAACCGGAGATCAGGACCGAACCAGACGCTGAGAATCTTGACCGGCCCATCCGTCCAGTAGAAAGGTCAGGGAAGAGAAACTCCCTTCCACGCACCCAACCGCAAGCCAATAGACTTATCGCGGTTGATCTTGGCCCCTGTCACCATCTCATAACAACTGATTTCTTTGCTATATGAAAGTTGTCCTGAATAGTCCTACCCTTCATAGCACAAATCTGTTCCGAGCCAATCAGGCTAGACATGACAACCTGCAAACGGTTGGCCAAGATCTTAGCCAAAATCTTTAACTCTGTGTTTAACATAGTTAAAGGGCGAAAGTTACCTAACCCATCCCCACCGTTTTTATCGTTGCGTAACAACTTGATCACGCCCCTGGTGAAGCGTTGGGGTATAGACCCCTGCTTCATCCAGTTGCCGAAAATCAGTGCCAGCAAGGGAACAAAAACGGACGACTGCCTCAAGTACACTTCGTACGGAAGACCATCCAGTCCCGGAGATTTGTCCAGGCCAACCTGTTCCAGCGCTTCCCAGATTTCCGACTATGATATGGGACCCTCGCACCTAACCGCTTCAGCTGCCTCAAGGCAGGGAAAGTCAGCTAAATAGGCGTTGAACTAACCAGGGCTCAGACCGAGCTCCCTGGTGAAAAGCTCTTGAAAGTAGTCATGATCCACTTATCCGGCAATGTGACGCATGTGATATGTCGCTGAGATGCATTCCGAGCTTCCTCTGCACACAATTCCGCGGCCATATTCGTTGCCTCAGGGGACATTCTTTTTAACCTAGCCCTAACTACCAGAGCTTGATCCTTCTTGATAAGCAAGGAGGCCAACTCTGCCTTAGCTAAAGCTATGTCCCCACTATCACGGGATTTGACTGCCCGATCGACCCTCTGCTCTAAAGCCGTTTGCGCCGCTAATCTATCTAGATTGAGCCGACGACTATAATCAGCAGCAAACGTTCGAATTTTGGCTTTTAAATTATCCCACCAGGCATTTCCCACAACCGCTCCCGTCAGTTCCCTCTGTATCATTAGTAGCAGCTGGTCCCAGAAATCTTGCTCACCAAATAATGATGAGTTTAATTTCCAGTAGCCAGCCATCCTAACCTTAGGCTTATCTAAGTTTACACGGACCCGGACAAGCCTATGATCCGAATAAACTATCTCATGAAAACTTGGACACCCTAAGAGCACTACATCGACTCTCCTAACTAAGACTCGGTCTAGATAACTAGCCGAGCCGCCACTATTGGTCCAAGTCCACACTACCCTCCGAGGGTGTTCATTCCGGTACTTATCGACAAGATCAAACCTGTCGATAAAGTCCCGAAATGGTTTCACGTCCCGGTTGTTAGTACCCGAATTTGGCCCTATACGATATATCTCGGGATCAAGGACGGCATTCCAATCACCCACTAAAACTACCCGCTGCGATGTCGTCAAAAACGGCCCGATCTGCCGAAACAAAGCAGGCCTCTCAGAATGGACATTGGGCGCATAAACCCCAATGAGACGAAGAGCCTCATCCTTTATGGTAACATCCAACACGCAAAGTCTTCCCCCCGGATCCGCGAAGACAAGAACACACGCAGCCGACAAAAACTTGCTCACCAGCCAAGAGACACCCCTCGAGCGTCCATCAAAACATGCTGAATAGAGGGAAAAACCCCTAGACAGAATGCCCTCAGTCGCGAGAAGAAAACCGGGTCTCTTGCACACAACATATATTCACCCCGAGACGCTGTAGGTCACGAGAGAGCCTCACCCTGCGAAACTCCGACCTCAGGCCTCGGGCATTCCCACTTGCTAACCAGAGAGCCATGATGAAACCGATTAGGGTTGCTCTCTTGCATAGAACATGGCTGGGGTCAGGACACCGACGGCCTCTCCCATTGAGCCAGTACCCATCTCACTCTTGATGGTGACATCAGGAGACAGGCCGCCAATGTCAAAGGGGAATGTTAACTTAAGAGCTTTATACAGGGAAGAGTGAACAAAAATCGGGAACCTCCCTGAACAAAATTGTTGCAATTTTTTGACGTTGTCGTCGTCAAAACATGACATTGGTGGGAACATTCCGAAAGTTTCATTTGCATTGGCCATCATGGCCCATATCTGCTGGCCAGCTACGCCAGGTCTCACCACAGTGAGAACCCTTTTAGCGTTGGGAAAGTTTCGGGGGTTCTCTACATCTAGGTTTTCTTAAAATTTAAAAGTGTTTTTAAATTTTTAATTTTTTTTGCATGAAGTAAAGCCTTCTCGATTTCTTTGGAGGTGCGGCACACGTCTTCCCCTGTGTATCGCTTTTGACTTAATGCGTTTTTCTACTGTGAGTTCGGATGAATCCGAAGAAGGACTTCTTTGTCTTTTTTGTTGATCAGTCTTTGATGGTGAATGTATGGGTGTATGCATGGGGGAAGGATTTGGTGATGGGATTGGGGTTTTTTTCGCAGAAGATTTAGGCACAGGAGCTTTCTTTAAAGTGGTCATAGTAGATTTAACTTTCGATAGTGGTTGGACGACAGGGGGAGGGACCATGGGATAATGCTTTGTTACAGGGGAAGACGGTGCCGAAAAAGAGGTGCCAGTTTGATTTCCGGATTCCTTTCTTTTGTTTTTTTTAAGGACACCATCAGTTGCTGCAGCTTTTCTTTCTTTTGGAATGATGGCTCATACTGGATCATTTTTTCTCTCAATTTATCTGAATAGCGGGCCGGAGAATCACCCTTTGCACTGGTTGAGGGAGTGGGGCTGTTCGTGCCTTTCGCTGTTTGTGTAGTGGAACGAGGTCCCGCTGCCTGGGTCTTACCTATAGCCCTACCAACGACCTGCCATTCCCACTCTCCCTTCTCCCTAACCGCACTAGCAGCAGGCAAAGGCTTTTCGGGGATTTGAACCCAACCGGGGGATTTTCCACACCGGTCCTGCTCGCTGGCATGCCCACTACAGGCGAGACGGATGGAACAGACTCGACCAAAGGGGTGTTTGGTTGGGCGGGTGCCAGAACATCAGAGGCCTTCTTCTCTGTGCAGGAAGAGGACAGATGACCAGTCTGTCCAGACTTCCAGTATGCCGGTTTTCGCTCAGTTACAATAATTGGCATTTTCTGGCCCTCTACATCCAGACAGTTGGTGATGGAACGGAAGGCCTTTTGATCGATCATCAACTCGAAATTCCACCCCCCGGTCAGATCCTCCGAGGATGCACTAAGTATCTGCCCGAACTGGGACAGATACGCAGCTAAATGCTCTCCGACAATCTGAGGAGGAACCTCAAATGCTGATACATTGGTCATCCGCCTGCCTTCGTACGCGGTCCGCAGTATGAGGTCTTTTGTAATTAGATCTCGAGTAGTTGCTGCCTCACAATCGGCAGGCGTAGGCAACAGTACGTCCCACATAAAGAAGCCTTTCCCTTTAATAACCCTCTGAGCTTTAATGCCCATAGAGGTCAAATCTTTTATGACAGTGTCTTTTGTGGGGCGACAAAATTTTGCGCGAACGCTTGTCCGCCACAAAGACTGACACAATTCTTTTTTCAACTTTCTTAAGTTCCACGGGATTGGACAAGAGCCCATCTGCTGTCACCAGATGTGCGTAGCTCTTGGCTTTCTCCGTCATGTTGATCTTGCACTTGGGAGGAGACTTACAGCATGAGGGCGTCTCTCCGGCCGCTACGTTTTCGTCTTTCGATGTCTTATTAGTTGAGTTTTGGCCACTGTCGGCCACCATACTTTGGTCTAGTTGGCTGGTTGTAAAATTTTGGCTATTCTCGGCCACACTTCCTTGGTCTGGTAAGCTGGTTTCTGAATTCAATTTTTGGCCATTAGCGGCCACCATACTTTGGTTTTCTGAAACAGCTTCAGCTACTAATTTTTGGCCATTTGCGGCCACCATACTTTTTCCATCTAATTTTTGGAGTGAAATAGTATTTTGGGAACCTTCCGTTTCCATATCTAATTCCTTATTTGGAGTCTTATCCGGAGGATCTTTCTTTTTCTTAGTCCCGAAAAGGTTTTTCTTGGCGTTTTTCTTTGCACCCATTTTTTAAGAACACAAGTTATTATTTTTTCTTTCACAACAAATTAAAGAATAATTAAACAAAAAAAATAAAGGAAAATTAACGAGACAGTACAAAAACAGTTAAACACGCAAGAATAAGCTACTTAAAAAAAACACGTATGCAAAAACGACAAAATACGCTAAAAATAAAAACAGTTAGCAATTACAAATTACAAAATACGAGTACGCGAAAGAAAAAAATTTAAAACAGAAAATAAACAAAAAGTATCTTTTTTTCCAATAATACAACAAAAAATACGAAACGAAAAATGCCAAACGAGTTTACAAAAACAATATGGCTGCTACTAGAAAATTCTAGTCAGCCCAAACACGAACTAAACACGTAAACTAAAATAAACAAGAACTAACGAATAGAAAAATAAATACGAAAAATAAATACAAAAAGTTACAATAAACACAGAAAAGATTCAAATAAAGGAAAACAGAATATTTAAACAGTTATTTACAACAAAGAACGACAAAGAACAATGAAACACGTAGAAATAAAAATATAAACAAAGAAAACAAAGTCTGACGTGGTGCAAAAATAAACAATGAAAAGTAAAGTTTGGCGTGGGGAAGTTACTCAAAAATAAAAGGAAATTAAAACTCAAAAACGAAAATGTGAAATTAAAAATTAGAAACAACAAGGGGTAAAATAAAAATGAAGGGAGGGAAAAAATCAACCTTTTGGCAAAAACGTCAGTAAATTAAACGGAAAAAAATTTAAAATTAAAAGTAACTTAACGTGAAACAAAGGTTGAAATCAAAACAGTTCGTAAACAATCACAAATACGCCTGGCGTCAAGACTCTTTAAAAACATAGCAGTGGCACCAGACCAGATGTGATAATATTTATTACTGTATACAAAACACAGTAAATGTGGCACAAAGCCAAAAATGGGGATTGGGAAAGGAAGGTCATCGCTTGTCTTAAAATTAAACTTAGCTAGTCGCACGCACTGACCCAAGCATACAAAACAATATTCCTTTCACCAAAACATCACATTCATACATACCATTCGTTCTACAACCACCAAAATACCTCATTGTCTCTATGAAAATCCTAAATAACCCCATATGTACAATAAAGTCTGTTGGGGGGCCCAGACCAGATGTGATAGCAATATTTAATGCATGGTGAATAGCAGCTTTATAAATGCGTAAGATAGATTTAAGCAAGGAAAATTGTCTAGCACGACTCAGTGAACCAATATAATCTTTCTATTTTATGTCTGTGGAAAACGTTCGTCCGAAAAGGTGCAACAAGTCCGTCCCCTGGAGATTAGCATCAGCCATGCTCCCTCAGGCGATTGAAACAGAACGGCAAAAATAAATTGAAATATTAGCTAATAGAAAATTATCGCAATGTTTTATCTGAGGAATTCATACAGTTTAATACAATTACATCTTCAAACTGATATTCACTCCATTTGTCGACTACGCGACTACACTTCGTATCATTTCGGTTATCGGCGAGAAAGTGAAATCAGAGAGCCGAACACATGTTTCGGAATGACTTGTTGCGTTACCTCCTGTACAAATGCCCCTCTTTTCCGTCCAGATTTGAGTTAAACAGGTTATATTGGCCTTTCTTGTTTTGGGTAACAGCCAACTGAGACGGACAACTTTACATTCAAAACCGTGGAGAAGGGAAAAGGAAATCACGCCACTATCATTCTCAAGAAGTTATGATAATTCGTACAGATTAAAGAAAAGGTAGTTGTCGAGATTCATAACTGTTTGGAATGATCATGCCATTAAAATATTAACTGTTTGGAAGGATCATGCCATTAAAATATTAACTGTTTGGAAGGATCATGCCATTAAAATATTAACTGTTTGGAAGGATCATGCCATTAAAATATTAACTGTTTGGAATGATCATGCCATTAAAATATTAAAAAACTTTAGAGCAGAAAATAAATTTACGAATCCAAAAGTAGATATGACTGGTGAGTTGTATGCCAAGTTCGTCTTTCAGGCTGGTACGATCGACGAAGAAAATAGGGTCCGTGACTTTCTCTAGGGTCAAAACATTGTTCGGAACGTTTGAGTATGATGTCATACACTATCTCGACTGATGCACATTGAATGTCATCCTTTAGTGCCATGCGAAATCACAGAATGATTAAAGGAAGTTGCTCCATCCAATTAGACTGGTTCAGCATTGCTCTTACGGTTGACTTCAAAGAACAATGGAACAGTTTCACCTTGCCATTCATTTGCTTCAGAATGTAAGGCAGTTATATTGTTTTGTTTTGTTTTTTACTACCTAAAAGATTCATTAAATCAGATTCAAATTGCCGACTGGTAACAACAGCTCGGACACTGTTGTGGCCTTGTTAGGGCCAGAAATAAAGATACAAAGAGAGAAATTGAGTTAAACAAGTATATTAATAGAAACAGTAATACAAACATATACAAACGTGAGTGTTACAGCAAGAATGTTCTGTCCGACTGTCACAGCTGAATGCTGGAAACTTCCCTCTCCAAAAGGCAGTACCTGCTTTTATTTATAGCCGGGAGAGTCCATGCATACGTGGGTAAATTACCATAAGAGAAAGAAAGAAAGAAAGACAGAAAGAAAGAAAGACAGAAAGAAAGACAGAAAGAAAGACAGAAAGTGCTGTGGCCTTGTTAGAGCCAGAAATAAAGAGACAAAGAGAGGAATTGAGTTAAATAAATATATTAACAGAAACAGTAATACAGACATATAAAAACGAAAGTGTTACAGCAAGAATGTTCGGTTCGACTGTCAGAGCTGACTGCTGGAAACTTCCCACTCCAAAAGGCAGTACCTGCTCCTATTTATAGCTGGGAGAGTCCATGTGTGCGTGGGTAAATTACCATAACAGACACAAAAATGATAAATTAATCCAGAAATAAAAGTCATGCCGTAGTATTTTTAAATCATTTCGTCCCACGTAAGGCAATAATGTCACTAAAACGCAAGGGGTTACTGGGAATGAAAAAAGAAAAAAACAGGATTCAAGAGGACAGAAAATGGTGATTGGCATTGCATTTAAATTTTTTGAAGATTTTAGGCAACAGAGAAGAAAGAAAAAAATGAAAAATGTTCCACAGGCAAAAAGTGCGAAAAAAAACTATTAGAATAGAACTTACGGATATATGTAGCTAGTTCAACAGAAAAACGGAGAGACCTAGTCTTCAATCTATAGGGTGGCCACTGAAAAACTGAAGGGTTCGAAAAAGCCATAACTTGTTCGTTTTCAATCTTTTTTCTTTTCTTTTTGCAGGTTATAGAGTATCCCTTGGAGATTAAAAATGGCTACGTATTATGTCCGGCAACGAGTAAAACTCATTTTTTCTATTCCAGTGAAAGATCAATTATTCAAAATCAGAAAAATACCGGCAACATTTTAATGTCAGAGTATTTCCTAGCGATAACATGATTCGGAACCTAATCGCCCGGTTTGAAAGGATCAGTCGGTGATATTCTGAGAAGAGGTCCTAAGCGCACTGTGAGCACTGATCAGCGGTGGAAGCTGTATGGCAGAGAGCCCTTGAGGATCCAACAACCTCTGCCCGTCGTCGCTCTGCTCAACGAAGCGTATCCAGAACATCGCTTCAGAAGATTCTGGAACTGGATTTAAAAATGTTTCCATACAAGATTCAAATGATCCAAGCATTACCATGCGTTTGTAAAGGTTACTTTTCTTTTACCTCATTCAGTCTTTCAGGAGGTCACCTTGTAGTGGTACGTTTTAAATTCATGCGATTATGGTACCTGGGCAGAGGAAGCTCATCAGAATAATTGTCATGAAAATAAGATAATTAAGTTTTATAACGCTGCAACCAAGTCCCAGCCAGAAGAAAACCGAAAAAAAAACCCATCCCAGATGGTGCATTTCACTGTTCTGGTGTCATCATCATTCATCGGCCTCCTTCTTTTCTGAGGGACAATGAGATTTATACCGTGGGACCATTCATCGGTCGTTAGCGTCTGCGGGTCCTCTTCGCCTTCCATTGATCCTCTCTCAGCCTCTCGCCCAGCTGCGTGCTTTTCCCGAAGGCATCCCTTCATATAACCCGATCTTCAGCAACGGCTTCCCAACCAGCTGGATGGATACCACCTGCCTTCATGTCGCGTTTACACCCATCCTTGTAGCGAAGGAGTAGCTTTCCTGCACGTCTGAAGCCAGTAACCAATTCGCCGTAGAGTATCATTTGGGATGCGACCATCTTCGATGCAGCTGACATGGCGCCTCTGAGTGAGCAAGGTAAACATGCCTGGTATGCCCGCATGTGCCAGGATGGATTTGCAGGGCACGTGGTCAGGCTATGTAAAGCCCGGGATCCGTCGGAGATGGTGCATGTGGAAGGGTTTTTTTTTTTTTTTTTTCAGGTTTATTCTGTGGTCGACAGAATAAACCTGAAAGAAAGCCAAAAGACAGATAAGTATTTCGACCTTGCCAGAGAAGTTGATTGTTGTGCCAATCTTTATCGTAGTGCCAGGAACCTTCTAGAAGATCATGGGCAAAAGACTAAAAGGACTGAAAGTCAGGAGAAAAATGGAACCTACTCGGACGATGGCATCGTTGAAGATATTAAGGAGGCTACTGGAGTATTGACAAAATTTGCAGTCACAATCTCCGGCTTACTGAATGATATGCACATTACTCCGTCCATGATTTCTGCTGTCATTTCTAATCTAGATCCCCACAAGTCTTGCGGATTCGACGGTATCCCTACAATTCTAAAGAAATGTGCATCTGAACTGTCTTCTGTTCTCTCCACAGTTTACAATAAATGCGTCGCGGCTTCCTGCTTTCCAGCTTGTCCGAAGTCCTCCTCTGTAATTCTTATCTTTAAGAATTGTTGGGAATCTCCTGACACCCGACACCTCTATTAGTCTCTTACCTAATTTTGGCAATGTACTAGACGCTCTAATCAACACTGAATTGGTTAAGCATCTTACTTCGCACGACCTCCTTTCAAATAAACAATATGGCTTCCGATTTTCCAGGTCTACCGCCAATATGTTAATGACTATCACTGAATGTGCCTATCATGTTTTAGATAAGAATGGGGAAAATCCATCTAGATATCTCAAAGGCGTTCGAGAAGGTTCGGTATACTGGCCTTCTCCACAAGCTCAAGGGCTACGGGGTCTCTGGACATATATTTGGGTTAATCTAATCGTTCTTAACAAATCGTGTAATATATGACCGTGTTGAATGGACACACTTCCATTCAGTGCCGGTGCTAGAATCTCATGCTCACCACCGAAACTTTGATAGGGAGCCCCCCTCTCTACTACATGTCCATTTCAAAGTTTACTAATATGGGGGCCACAAAAATTCAAAGAAAAATTGGGGTGGGCAGCGCTATTTTTTTAAATTACCGAAAATCAGGGAATTATTCAATTTAAATAAAATTTCAATACATATTAATTATTTACTATTATAATGAATAGTTTTTTTATTTTAAAAAAATCTGAAAATTTTTTTTTGTAATAACCACCAATATTTTCATGACTATATTTTACGCGAAAAAAAAATGTTTAAGTCGCAAATTTTCACATTTCCATAAAGATTAATTGCCGACGCATTTCCGCTGAAAAAAAGTTTTACAAAGATTCCAACACAGTACATGAAAAAACATCCCCGACAAACAAACTGTAATTATTTGGCTTCATGTGATTCCCAGAAAATTTTCAATTTTTCATAAAAGAGAAGAAACAAGATTGTTTTAAAAATTTGTTTTAAAAACAGTATTTCAGTTTCCGAGAGAGTTTTTCATGTGTTGAAATCTTTAAACATTAAAGCGATCATTTTCTCGGATTTTATCTTTCTAGAAATGTAAAAAATAAGGACTAGAACTTTTATTTTAATTACTAGCCGTATACTTCTGGTTAGTATTACTATTAGTAAAAAGAAAAGAAAAGAGAAATCAGAGATCCTATTTAGTGGATAATCTCGGAATAAAAAATGATTTTACCAATATATATTACCCTCTTAAATGATTTAAAAGAACTGTTCAGAAAGAAAATTACAATTTTAAAAAATAAGCGCTACTGAAATTATTTCTTTTGTTGCCCCTCTTCAGTAGGCATAGGGTTCACATGCGGTTGAGAGGTTCGGGGTAATAAGCACCGGCCCTGTCGTTTATTATAGTTAATGATTGACAATATATCTTAGGTAGAAAAAATAAAAAATAAAACGCTGCTGAAACTAGGCCTTTTGGGGCACCAACGTCGTTCGGGGTTCCTGCACAGAAGCCACCGCACCGGCCATGCAGATACACGATGACTGATAATAAAACGTCAGTTTAAAAATAATTTTAAAAATGGCGGATGGCCATAAAACAGTACTGAAAAAAATTGGCAGAGGCTGTTGGGAGTTTACGGGGTAAGACGCATCCACCCTGCTTCTAATTCATTCTATATTAATGCGGAGGTCCCCCAGGCTCTCTACTTGGATCTACGATGTTTCTAATCTTTATCAATGATCTTCCCGATTTCATCCGTTCCCAGTAAGGCATTTATGCAAATGACACAGCTATTTATTCCTGTCTTAATACAAAGTCCAACAGATCCTACAAAGTAAAACTGGCAACTGCTCTCGAAAAGGACTTTCATCCATTGGTTAACTGGGGCCAGAAATGACTTGTAAATATTAAGCTTTCCAAATCTAAACTATTGATATATAGATGTGACAAGACTAAGATAGATAGATAGATAGATAGATAGATAGATAGATAGATAGATAGATAGATAGATAGCAGATTACGATAAATATATATGGTAGGTAAGAAGCAAACTGAAAACTGAAATGATTCAGACCATAGAAGTGTTGAAGTCAACCAGATTGATATTTGAATTTTACTGTCACTTCAGTCAGTTATGTGCCATGCGTGATACACTCTTAAACGATCATGTATCTTTCGATACATGACTGACGAGGCAGATTTTTTTCCCGCAGTAGGTTGCCATTTCTTTCTGCGGTAGACCAGTTGCCATCCAAGGCTATTCAACCCGGTCTGTCGTGCTATTTACCCATAGCTCGGGGGAGAAGAAGAGGATTCATACCTTCCCCAAGGGTATTAGCACGTAAGTGAATGTAATGGACTCGACTGGAATTCGAACTCAGATCTCCAATTCCTTAATCCGAGCCGCTATCCATTTTGGTTTCGTTAAATCTCGTCGAAAGTTGGGAAGAGTAAGAATAACTTTGACTTCCACTTCGGCTGACTCGACAAAAAGCATTTGCCGTTTCTCGTCAATCAATTTTTATGGGAAAAATACTAAAAAAAATAAATAAGTTACCAGTTTTATGGCATATAAAACCCTTATAAAATTCCATAATAATGTAATGTAATATTAAATGTATAAGACGAGGCAGTGGTGTAATGTGGGCGAGATCATCGAGGCGATAGCCCCGGCCTCAAAATTTAAAAAGAAAAATAACGTAGTTATAATAAATAAATGAAAAAAATATATATATATATTGCCTTTCCTGTCGCACTAAATGCAAATGGTTATCTTCGTTGCGAGATTAAAACTCTTTTTTTAATTATCACTGTTTCAACGGCTTGTTGTGAAAGAAGTTTCTTAAAACTTAAATTACGAAAATAAAGCTCACACATTTCGAGCAGATATGGGTTTTCGAGAAAATCTGAACGATAAAATGTGCATTCTCTAACAGGGTAATTGAACCTTCGCCGAGTATCTCAAACTATGTGATGTGGCGTACCAAGTTCGAATTCTAGGTGAATCCATTACATTCACTTACGTGCTAATGCCCTTGGGAAAGGTATGAATCCTCTTCTTCCCCCTAGCTATGGGTAAATTGCAGGACAGACCGGATTCTACAGCCTTGGACGGCAACTGGTCTACCGCAGAAAGAAATGGCAACCTAGTTCGGGGAAAAATCCGCCCCGTTAGCCATGTATCGAAAGATACATGATCGCCTAAGCATGTATCACGCATGGCACATGACTGATTGACTGAGGGACCGGCGAGCGAAGCTTTCCAATCCCGCTGGGATGGATTCCCCCCACCACCCCTACCACCATCACACACACACACACACACACACATATATATATATATATATACATATATATATATATATATATATATATATATATATTTAAGACATTTTTTATGTTTATACGTTCTTTTTATAGATACAGATATTTAAGTAAATGCTCTGTTTATAATAAACAGTATTAACAACATTTACCGGCGTGAATGTCCGAGAAATTGTCATAGAAAATATGCGTCCTCCGACAGGAATCAAACCTGTATCCTATACGGAACCGTCATATAGCCTGACGTGCTTTAACCGATTGGGCCACAAAGGAACGACCGGTTAGCAAGGTTTTCGATTTTATTGTTTTTAACTACAATTCTCCATAATTTTCTCTCATTTATTCATATCTGCTCAATGCGTATCCAAATGTAAACAAATGTATAGGATACAGGTTCGATTCCTGTCGGAGGACGAATATTTTCTATGAAAATTTCTCGGTCATTCAGGCCGGTAAATGTTATTAATACTGTTTATTATAAACAGAGCATTTACTTAAATATTTGTACCGACAGACGAAGTCTTGCGTACCGGCACCGATACGCGTACCACACTTTGAGTAGCACTGGTTTAAAGAACATCGGATCAACGGGTGTTTCTATTTATTAAGATTTTTGAATGCACAGGCCATTAGATGTAATTGACACTGTTTTTAAAAAAAACACAAGACGTCTACTCAAACACGTGTATCCACTAAAATATAACATTTAACCAGGCAGTTTTAAATGAATTTGAGTATAATGCATTAAATGAATTTTTAATTAAATCAGTCTTAAATTGCACATACTGGTGGGTGGCAATAATGGATTGGCGGAAATTGGTGCTAACGACTTAGGAAACGCACTTGCTTTGCAACCGACGCTATACCACTATGACTAGTGTTCATAGTTTATAAAGTTTACAGAGTCCTGACAGACGTCTTTCGCAGCAAAAAACTAAATTTGTCGCCCAAATTGTCAATTAATTTAAACTCCATCGAAACAACTTAAGTACATTGGTCCATTAGCAAAAAAATAAAAATAAAATTTAAAAAAAAAACGATAAAAATATTTTGACGGAAATCATTTTTGTGAATTAACATTCATTGGATCTTCCACAAGTCGCGACATTTGTCAGAATAAAAAAAATGATTTTTATATTATCGATACAATGTCAAATTGATCCCTGACTTCTTACAGAGTTATCTGGATTTAGTTGTTCTGCATACGAAAACATATTTTTTCATTACAAAAACATTTCTTTTAAATAATAAAAAAAATGGATATATACATTTTTAATTAATTTAATGATTCGTTTTCTACGGCTTATCAACCCTTTACAGGTTATTTAAAGCTAGAAAATATTTTTAGATTGAAATTAATTTTTTGTTTTGTTTTCGGGGATCATAATAATTTAGTGATACAATTCTTACTAATTAACCCATAACTGGGGGAGAATAGGTGGATTCATACCTTTCATTTGCGCGTAAGTGAATATAACGAAACCGACTGGAATTTGAACATGGCTCTCCAAATAACAATTACGAGCCATTATCCATAACACCAACCGCACGTCTACGCTTACATCGCCCGATATTCCCAAGCGGTCACCCATCTAGGTACTGACTAGGCTCGACATTGCTTAACTTCAGTAATCGTAGTTTCAACGTGAAATGGCCGTAAGCTTACATTTTTAATTAAAGAACAAAACCCTGCATAAATTACTAAAAGTATATAGGCGTTTATTTTTTATTTAAGATAATTATTATTATTACCAATAAATAATTATTATTGCTCTTTTGCTTTATTTAACATAATTATTATTATTATTACCTTTGTGCTTCCGAATAATTTCACAAAAAATAATGATGTTGCCAGAGTTAGGTCCTCCTTAATTCCCTAATTGTTCACTAGAGGACGCTCTATCTACACTATAAATACTGGGCGACTTCTTGCCTCGTTCTCTTTTTCACTTTGCTTTTCAGCGAACACATCTACAATGTAAACTCTCGCAAAGGATAAGCGTCTTCCCATTTGTGGGAGACGCCGTGAACATTATACACACATACACGTACGTACGAACATTCACCAAAATACAAACTCTTCACGTTCACACACAAACACAAATGTTGATGTCTTTGTCACTTGTAAATTTGTTGCTTAATATTTGTTGACATATATATATCGGTCTTGTCTTGTTTGTTTTTTTTTACATTTTCGGTTGGATTCAACTTGAGTCCGCCATTGTTCTTGTAGCTGGACATTCTTCTAGCAGGAAATAAACAGCACGTGTTTCCAATACAACGACACTTAACCCATCACGGTCCTCTACAATGTAAGCCAATTTCAAAGTTGACATTTGTTCGTTGGCTGGTTGCTTGCTTGCTTATTCTTGTTTAGCGGCATATCAACACCTCTATGGGTTATTTAATGTCAAAATCTAAATATTTTGTACGCAATTTTATCTTATTTTTGGAGATAATAATGGTTTTCGTGATACAAATCCTACTTATTAATCCATACCTGTGGGTAGCAGTCGTAAGCTTATATTATTAATTAAAGAAAAAAACGTACATAAATTACTAAAAGTATATAGGCGTTTGTTCTTCATTTAAGATAAATAATTATTGTTACCAATAAATATTTATTATTGCTCTTTTGCTTCTGAACAATTTCACTCCCTAAAAAGTTTTTAAAAAACTTACAAAAAATGCTTTAAAGATTCAGAAAATTAAAACAAAATAATAATAAAAAAAAAACACATATACAGACATCAATGATGTGAGTCAGTTTCAAACTTGACATTTGTAAGTAACAGCTACGTCGAGATAACTCTTTAAAAAGTCAGGGATCGATTTTATACTGTATCGATATTACAAACATGACCCACTTCTAAATCGATAAAAAAAAATCAGTATTTTTCAATTCCAACAAATTGTCGTGGCTTGAGGAAAGTCTGACGAAAGTTAATCCACAAAAATTATTCCACGAGAAAATGTTCCCTATTTTTTTTACGAGTGAACCAGTCTATTTAAGTTGGTTTTAGAGACTAAACTTGCTGAAGAATTGAATAAAATACATGCTTTTTTTTATCAGTTGTTTATGTCGTATCATATCTTTTGCGTATAAGGAAATCATCATTTTGTCGTAGAGTATAAGATTTCGGATTGATAAATGACCTGGATGCTATTTGCATTTTAGTGTATGAAAACAAAACAAATAAATGCATTAGATAACATAAACATAACCGACACAGTTTTCAGAAATGTTTTCTCTGTTCGTATAGTGATTGGTGGGGGTCTGGCACCGATTGAAAACTGAGTACTCTAAGGGGTCTGGTAATGTCCTTGATGCTATATTGTTGTCTACAGGGATACTAAAGTACTAACCACTTCACAAACACTACAGTCTCTCAGTCAAATCGGATACACGAATAATAAGCGAACACATGAGTTTCTTTCTTAATTTTTTAGATTTAACAAAATTTAAAGGAAAGAAACTAAATACTATTTTTTTTACTTTACAGATCGCGACATCTATCAGAGAGATTTAAATTTAAATTTTTATTATTGCATTATTCCAAAATTTTATTTAACACGTCAGTAGATAGCTATTAATGTCAACAACTGAGCAGTCAGACAGTTATGTGCCATGCGTGAAACACACTTAGGCGATCATGTATCTTTCGATACATGACTGAGGAGGCAGGTTTTTTTTTCCCCGCAGTAAGTTGCCATTTCTTTCTGCGCAGACCAATTGCCATCCAAGGCTATAGAACCCGGTCTGTGCTACTATTTACCCATAGCTGAGGGGAGAAGAGTATTCATACCTTTCCCAAGGGGATTAGCACGTAAGTGAATGTAATAGATTCGAACTCGGCTCTCCGATTCCTCAATCCGAACCGCTATCCATTACTCCACCGTGAGCACAAATAGTTATTAATAAAAAAAATTAGTAATTAAAGTATATTATCCATAACTACATGTAATGTCGTTTTTGATAAAAGTTTTAAAAAATAACCATAAATACGTAAAAAAATGCGTATATTGTCGAAAATTCCTTTTTCCATAATATAGCTATTTGTCCTGTTATTTAATGTATATTACTTAATAATTATACTGAATATTTTTTTAAGCATTAAAGTATATTTAATGACATCTCTAATAGCTGTCGCTATCTGTTAGTATCATATTAGAAATCTTTATTTTCAGAACCAAATAGCTTTGTTTAGTACCAAATTTGCTCAATTTTAGTCTTGAAAAGTACAAAATGACAACACTGCCTGAGTAAACATTAGTCCACGAGATACCTTAAATTCTATCTTATTCTTATATATAATAACAGAGCTAAAATTTATACTTCGAATAAATAATTTTTTCCTACCCGCATGAAACTCATTTCATTTATTCTATTTCTTTTTGTTTTCATCACTTTTTTAAGGTAGAATTTACTCGGTCGTCTGTAAAAATTGGGACAGAAAATACATAGGAGAAACGTCAAGTAATCTAAATAAAAGATTATATGAACACAAAAGGGACATTTTATAAGACAATACATCAAATGCACTATTAGCTGCAAACAAATGTGGACAAATGACGTCACACATTATGAAATGGACAAAGTCCAACAATTATTTTAAGACATTTTTATGTTTCTAAAAGAGTATTTTATCTATAAAAAAGAATGTATAAACATAAAAATGTCTTAAAATAATTGTCGGACCTTGTCCATTTCATAATGTGTGACGTCATTTGTTCACATTTGGATACGCATCGAGCAGATATGAATGTACGTGTGAAAATCATGGAAAATTGTAGTAAAATCGACCTTGCTAACCGAAACGCTCCTTTGTGGCGAAATCGATAAAAGCACGTCAGGCTATATGATGGTTCCGTATAGGATACAGGTTCGATTCCTGTCGGAGGACGCATATTTTCTATGACAATTTCTCGGACATTCAGGCCGGTAAATGTTGTTAATACTGTTTATTATAAACAGAGCATTTACTTAAATATTTGTATCTATAAAAAAGAATGTATAAACATAAAAATGTCTATATATATATATATATATATATATATATATATATATATATATATATATATATATATATATATATATATAATAGATCGTCTAAGAAAGTGAAACATTTCGCTTCAGCAATCGCGACTTGGTTATATAAAGTAAAATGATATTAAAAACGATATTGGAATGACAAGAAATTTTAAACGGAAAGACAGAGTAAATGCATCCATCCATGAAAAAATATAAAAACGTGATCGCAAAACCAGAAGTAAAAACAAAACAAAAAAAAAAAAACGGTTTATACTAACCTTGGTTCGTTTTTCTTTGAAAGAGGTCCCGGTGTCGTCTGTTGAAATATAGGTTTTTGGAATTGGTACTGCCCAACTTTCTTCGCCTACGTCTATTTTATTTCTTTTTTTATTTCCCGTTCACTAAGTATTTTTTTTCTTCTCTGCTTCCCATAAAAAAAGAATAAAAATTAACAAGTCAGTCACTCAAGTGATATAGATTGTGTGTGTGAAAGACAGGGAAAGAGAGAGAGATAAAGAGAAGGGAAGATAGAATAGAAAAAAAGGAATAGAAAAAAATGAAAGAAAGCGAGATAGAGAGCAAAACAGAAAGAGAGAAACACGCAGAAAAACAGAGACAGCAAAATAATGAAAATACGAGAAAGTGGGTTCCTGGAAATAAAAAGAGACAGAAAGAAAGGAAAAAATATAGAGGGAGACATATGGGAGGCAAGAAAGAGAAAGGGAGTAAAAGAACGAAAGAGACAGAGAGAGAGTGAGAGAGAGAGAATGTGGGGGTGAGTGTATAAGTACACCGACTCATTCGGAGGGATAAACATTTCAAGCATAATCCTACCTAACATGTTAGCATTTAACACAAGTATTATTTTTTTTTCTCTCCGACACATACGCACCCACATGTCACTTAACTGACAGACGCATCTCCAAAGTCCCGACATAAGAGACAAAGGTCCCCCGCCCAACACAACACACACATAAGAATATCATGATCCTACCTCACACATATTTACAATGAGATACACAACACATGAAATTGGAAACTTATGTTTAATTTGGCGTCCACAGACAGATGACATTATCTAATGCGAACCCAGATCGCACTACTAATGCATATAGAATTGTGTACAAAAATGCATTTTCAGTCACGTTTGCATATCGCACGCACTCAAAAACATATGTACAAGCGTCCATATGGCGCTGAAACATTGGTTCCCGTACGATGAACGAAATTAAGCAACGAGCCTGGTCAGTACCTAGAAGTTGTGACCGCTTGGGGATACCAGGTACTGTAAGCTTGGAAGTGCGATTAGTGTAATGGATAATGACACGGAATTGTTAATCGGAGAGTTCCAATTTCAGTTGGGTTCGTTAACTTGAGGAGGCACGGCGGAGTAATGGATAGCTGCTCAGATTGAGGAAACGTGGAGCCGAGTTCGAATTCCAGTCGAATCCATTACATTCACTTACGTGCTAATACCCTTGGTAAAGGTATCACTCCTCTTCTTCTCCCCCCAGCTATGGGTAAATAGCAGAACAAACCTTGAATGACAATCTACTGCGCGAAAATATCTGCCTCGTCAGTCATATATCGAAAGATACATGATCACCTAAGCGTGTATCACGCATGGCACATAAGACTGATATTCACTTACGCGTAAATACCCTTTGGAAAGGTAGGAATACACCTTTTCTTACCTTTTAGTAAAACTTGTATTACTAAATCATTATTATTATCACCTCCCCAATTCTTCCAATCTAAAAATAATTTCTGGCTTTAAATAACCTGCAAAGAGTTGATAAGCCGTAAAAAACGAATAAATCAAAACAGAGACACACATCTGCCAGTTCTAACCTTCACAGTCAGGGCCCGCCATGCTACTCACATTTTAGCAAGCCACCCACATTCCTTCTGTAATACATTGGTGAGAAGTAAGTTCCCCTCGAACAGCTTCTTCCCGCAAATCACTGCTCCTTGGAACGACACCCAAGAAGATGTATAATTACACATAAATGTAAGTATTCTGGAAATTTTTAATGCGAACTAAGCGCAGGTTGTTACACTTCAAATTAACCGTTTATTATTGCCTTTATTAATCTTTTTTTTTTTAAGAGCTATCTAATTTGTTTTGTTTAAAGTATTGATTTTTCAGTATATTACTTTATCTGCGATGTTTATAGTATGTATATTTAGGCAGCATATCTTCATTCAAGCATGTATGGTGGAATAATTTAGACATATCATGTCCAAATATAGCTCATAGTGCACGTGTTTATGCTAGTTGTTTTTTTAACTGAAAAAAAAACTACAATTATAACAGAAATGTTTCAAAACACATGCTTACAATTTTTAATAAGTTACCCCACTTGCATAGCGGCAATTATTTTGAATTAACTGAACGTGTTAACGAGCGCCAGTTGCATTAATTCTTTGTCTTAGCAATTCACCCTTGAAGATGATCTTGGATGAGATTGAAAGTACCCGGGAAAATGAAAAGTATAAGAACAGCGTCTTTCTCAATCAGTTTAATCCCAGCATTAAAAAGAAATGTCCGTGAATATGAGAGGATTAAAATAAAAATAAATAGACATAATATATCTAAATTATTCAACTATACATGCTTGGATGTGTATAATGCATGTATTTGCATTTTTCTTAGTGATATTAGTTTTAGTTTTTTTAAGTAACGAAGTAAACATTTGTTTTCATGTCTGCATTTTGAGATGAATTTGATCTTTTATTTATTAATTTGTCTTGGTCTGGGAATACGATTATAGCTATTTTCTTCTCCAGGCGCAGTTTACAGCTTACAGAGTTATTGTTATAGGCTGGTGCAGTTTTTCTTATTTTCCATGATATATTTGGCGTATTTTGGTTTTTGTTCATAAGTTCACATATATTCTTAAGGAGTTTTGTGCTATTCGCGTATTTATTATTGTTAAAAGATGTTTTTATTCGTGGCTCCCTGTTTCCAGGGTCTTTCGGTAACTCATATGTATATTTTTCTTCGTTATTTGTTGTTTTTACGGTTACTTGGTATATTATATTGCTTTGCATGCAATTTCCGTTTAAGGGACGTTTATACTTTGCCCAGGTAGATGTGGGTGATTTGTTGGTTATTTTTCGGTTGTCTCATTTTGTTCTGTGTGGTGTGCATGTGCAGTTAAATATTTTGTAGAGAGTGTTTGATGAAGGGATTTCTGTGGATGATTTAATGAATTTTTTCCCCGTTTATTTTTACGTTTTTGTTGCACAGTAGGTGAAACCATATGGTATTTTTTTCGGTTGTCTCATTTTGTTCTGTTCAGTGTGCATGTGAGGGATCCGCTATCCTTTAGATCTACTTCATAATCTCTTTGGCTGGATTAAAATAATTGTTAGATAATCCATGTTTAATTGACTGTGGAATCTGCTTGATTATTGTTGGTGGGTGCTTATAAATTGTGTATATGTAAATTGGGTTCACACTTGGTTTTCTATATGGTTGATATGTACATTTTTTGTGAAGTTGAATGTGACGTCTAGGAAATCTAGAACAACTGATTGGAAGTCATTTTCGAGATCAGCTGCCATTTTTACTTTGTCGGACCTATCAGACTTACTATTAGGGCAGGGGTTAATAGGTGCGTCATCAGCATAAATACCTAGCTGGGAACTGATGACCTCCGGGAGGTCGTTGATGAAGATAAGAAACACCGTATGGCCAATGATTGGTAAAGAACGAGTGGATTAGGTGAACTATTCGGACAGAGACACCGTAGCTCATGAGTTTCCTAAGAAGGACAGTATGCAAGACCCTGTCAAACGTTTTCGGGATATCGAAAGCCACAACCCATTCTTATAGCATGATAGACAGATTCAGTAATAACCTTCATCACTTCCGCGCTTGACAAAGAGAAACAAAAGCCATATTGTCTATCCGAAGGAAACCCGAGTGAAATGAGATACTTAACCAATTCGGAGTTGATTAGAGCCTCTAGTACTCTGTGAGAAAGAGGTCAGTCAGTTACGTGCTATGCGTGATACACGCTTAGGCGATTATGTATCTTTCAATACATGACTGAGGAGGCAGATATTTTTCCCGCAATAGGTTGCCATTTCTTTCTGCGGTAGACAAGTTGTCATCCAAGGCTATAGATCCCAGTTTCCTTTGGGCACTTGCAAGGGTACCGTCATGTCCACATTTCTCTGTGGGTATCTAATATGGAGATGACAGCAGAAACCATAGACTCTGTTATGTCTATATCAAACAGTAGAGACTCAGTTCTAAGTGAAAAGTCAGGTAAGGATGCTCCTGATGAGTCGGAAGTGGAATTGGAAGATAATTTTCAAGTAAAGCATTCAGTTTTATCAGCAATAGATGACAATATATCAATATTAAAGAGAGGGGGAATTGAGGATTTACTCTTGTTTAACACGCAGAGCTGCCAGTAATCTCGAGAACCGAATTTATAAGAGGCTATATGGTGTCTCATTCTATCATCCAACAGAGGCTTAGTTGAAGACACGCTTACACTCATTATGAGCGGATACAAAGAGGCATCTGTTATGATACGAAACATCACGATGGTATAGCCGGAAGAAGTGACTCTTGTGGGCTATAGTGGCAGAATAGGCACGAGAGAACCAAGAAGATTCAATATGAAATACTGTGCGTGAAAAATATCTGAGCAATCTGTTGGACCGCGGAGCTCGAGCGATCAACACCCTTCTTTTGTTTTCATCAATTAAAGGGGATTGCACAAGGAAAAGACTGCAACCTTGTTCTAACTCACACACACTATACCACATGTGGACATTGATAGATCAAATAGTCCTAGACCAAATGCAAAGGTGAATTACTCAACATGTTAATCACCGAAGAGAAGATCATGTGTGATTCATCCAATTACCGAAATGGAGAAAGCAATGATCAATACAACGTCGGATCTTCCTAACTGAAAGAGGAATTTTATATTGCTGAAGACATGAAAAGGGAACGACCATCACTTGGAGCTAAATCTTGCAAGATTAAAGAAAGAGAAACAGAATCTAAAAGATATTCCTCCACGCGCGAATATGAAAACAAGACTGAACGGAAAGAGAAGAAAAAAAAGAGAAACATAAAAAAGCGAGTAAGAGAAAGGAAAAAAAAAGAGAAAATGTTTTATTTCAGATAAGTGTTTCTTTTGATTTTCATATCGCATACACTACACACATCTTTACATGCGACTGATAACGCCTACTTGGTCTCACGCTGTCCACTGACATGAGGTGGAATAAATACATTGAATCAATAGCTTCATCTACCGCAAGGAAAGTTGGTTCTCTGTGTCGTGCCAGAAAATGTTTCCCGTCTGCATCCATCCTTCAAACTATAAATCAACTATCCGTCCTTGCATAGAATATTGCTGTCATATATGATCTGGTGCTCCCGATGTACGTCTCGAGGTCTTCGACAAAATTCAGAGACGAATATGCAAGATGATAGGTCTTGATCTGGCATCTAATCTACAACCGCTATCTCACAGACGTGCTGTGGTTTCCCTCTGTCTCTTCTACAAATATTTTCACGGCAACTGTTCCAACGAGATACTTTCGCTGGTATCCGAACTATATGAATTTAAGCGAGCTACCAGGCTGGCATCTCGATGCCAACTTTTCACTGTTAAAACGGTCAAATATAATTGTCTCTTCTACTCAAAAAGCTTTTTCTCCTGCACTTCCCGTCTGTGGAACTCCCTTTCCCTTACTTGCTTCCCCGATGACTATAATCTTCAAATATTCAAATGTAATGTCAATCGACATCTGACACTCTGAGCTTGTTCCGTGTCCTTCTCTGGATCCTTTCCCCAAACATGTCTCTTTACTCTTGTTCTCAATCCTCTGTAACCCCTTGCGTGCTAGTGGCACTCCCGCCTTGCTTGGGGGTCAATTACTTTTTCTTTTTTTTTAAAAAAAAAGACATATTCTCAGTGTTGTGCTAATGTATAATTAAATCGTATTAAATCTTCACTATTTACATTATTCGGACTATTGTCCTCATCTTTGTCGCCATATTTATTACAACGTTTCGGCCGTTGTACGCTCCGGCTTTCTTCAGGTGGTTGGAATGTCGAACTGAACCCTTTATTTCGCGCGCTGGGGTAGACTGTTCTAGTTCCACGTGCCATGTTTAATGGATGTCAGTTATCAGTTATCTCTTGTTAGTTCCCCTCTCCAAGTTCTCCACTGCCTTAACCAGGTATTGAACTCACACTGTTTGGGTCCTGTCACTAGATCTAACCAACGCCTTTATCCACTGTGCCATGTGTCATGTGTATAGCAACAAAGATGAGGACAATAGTCCGAATAATGTAATTAGTATACATAATACCACATCTCAGAAATATAGACAGATACTGAACGTGTTAAATCTTATTACGGTGTTTGTCGTTCGTCACTCTTAGTTATTTCTCCTTATCCATGCTTATTTGACCCTGCGAGAGGACCCGCCACTAATGGAGTGGAAACCTTGACCATATTCTTTGGCAACAAGCCTTTTTTTTAAACATTTTCTTTTTATATTATGTGCTGCGATAATTGGTTCGTGACAATATATATATATATATATATATATATATATATATATATATATATATATATATATATATATATATATAATTACTCATTCGAAAATTATAAACACTACTGGTGTATATATATATATATATATATATATATATATATATATATATATAAACTCAGAAGTTTGAAAGTATAAATAATTATTTGAGTTTTTATACCTTCACACTTCTAAGCTGAAAATTCCAGCATAGAACTTGTTGGCTGAAATAGCTATTCTGAGGAGGTAAATTTTTATTTCTATTTTATGTAATTTATATGCTCTGTTATAATAAATACATTGAGCTCTTTTTGTGAATCAGTTTTAATATTTTATATTGTTAGGATTTACTTGGATTATATACCAATGGATTATTACATATATGTGTGTGTGTGTGTGTGTGTGTGTGTGTGTGTGTGTGTGTGTGTGAAATGTGTATGTATATAAATATATATATTTATATATATATATATATATAAATATATATGCAATTTATTATATATATTATTTATATATTATATATGCGCGGTACTTATTATAAAGCGCTCAATATCAGTGATAGAGCTAACATATTTAGTTGGATTGATGTGAGTTTGTGGCCCTGGTTTTCACGCTTTTGCAGTCGTCAGACAAACTGACGATCGCAAAAGCGTGAAACTCAGGGTCATAAACTCACATCAATCCAACTAAATATATATATATATATATATGTGTGTGTGTGTGTGTGTGTGTGTGTGTGTGTGTGTGTGTGTGTTACAACGTGATTTTTTTAGACACATACGCAAACATTTTTGTTTGTTTTCATTTTTAATATACACATTCAGAACACCTATGAGCAGACCTTAGTTACAGTTTCTGTCATCTGTCAGATAACGCATAAACTCGCCTGGGCAGCAACTAGACAATGCCAGTGGTACTCAAAACTCACGGTTACGATGATTTGTGACTTCGTACTAGCACAACCTTTCGATAATCGTCTGTTTATTTTCCCTCACAAGGCATGGGTCAATCAAGTTTTTTTTTTGTTTTTTGTTTTTTGTTGATATTACAACACGGGACCGAGGGCGGGATCTTTCTGCCCATTCAAGAACCCAGGAATCAGTGGATACAAAAAGTGCCCATGATTTTTTTTTTATCGTAGGATGTTTGACCCTCATATACTATATCTATAAAGAGATTCTTCGAGAAGAAAGAGTTAACACTATGTCACGCTATTTAAACGCGAACAACGTTAAATAACGTTGTTTTGATCTCTCTTCACTCTAGTCACTTCTCTGTCTACTTACAACTGATATATCACCCAGATACTTTAACCCTCGATTTAAAGTTCACCATTTATTTACCCTCTTTCGTGCTGGGACTGCATTTACAGATCAGTTAATATGGCGCCGTCATGCTTAACTATCAGAAACCCTTTCTACATCCTTCGCCTCTCCCACCTGTTTTTTTCATTTATTTAATTTTTTGTTTTGCTTTAAGTCTATTTTTTCTGTATTCATGCCTTTCCCATTCGTCTTTAAATTCTTCAAACAATTTGCTTATCTATTTTCCATTTGTGTAAATTCATTTTAGTACGAAACAAATTGGCCAATAAAGGCTTTTGGAATTTCTTTCACAAATCCTACTTGACAAACGTTATATGCAACAATTTCCAATGAGATTGTTTACCTTACATTTATGTATCAGAATAATTTACAGTGTTATTTTAATATTAAAATCATCTACAAATGAAATAAACCTCAATGAATTTCTAACTTAAAATAATTTTCAATGAATTCCATAATTAACCGTACTCAGAGTATTTTCCAGTTAAATAAATCCCAATAACTTTGTTTTTATTTTGCAATGTTTTTTTTTATTTTGAAAAAAATTGCCATACATTTATATCGTAGTACAATAATTTCCACTGAATTTTATATTAAAATAATTTTCATTTAATTTCTACAGTTATTTTCCAATGAAAAACTATGCTAAAATAATTATGTATACATTGTGCACTGTTTTTATAGTAATATAACTTTCAATAAAATGTTATAGAAAATAATTTCCAATGAATTTATATAGTAAAATAATTTGTATTTTATAATTAATTTACAATGAAATAATACAGCAAAACGATGTGTTACAATATTTGGGGGGGGGGTAAGCATTTCACACACACACCCCCCAAGTAATGCGGGAAAGCCACTTGTAGGCAGGGGTTTAGAGAAAGTGAAAGTAAGAGAAAAGACTCGGTGTGGGGGGGGAATTTATGAAAGGATAAAATAAAGAAAGGGGATCAAGATATCAGAAGATGACGATTGACACTGTATTTAAATTTTTGAAGATTGTAGTTATCAGGGAAGTAAGTAAGAGGAAGGGAGTTCCGCTGTCGGGAAGTGCGTGAGAAGAAGCTTTTTTGCGTAGAAGTGGCGGTTACACTTAACTGTTTCAACAGCAAAAGGGTGGGGCGAAATGACAACCTACTAGCACACTTAAATTCATGCAGTCGGGGCACCAGGGAAAGTAGCTAATTTGCAATGAAATAATATAGTCAAATAATTTGCAGTGTATTTAATAGTGAATTTACAAAGAAATACTATAGTAAAACAATTTTCAGAGTTTAAAATAATTTACAATGTATTTCAGCGTAAAATACTATCCTATGAATTTCTATAAATTCTTTTCGTATTCGTTGTCTCGTTATACACTATTAGAATGAACGAAAGTGTTGAAAAAACGGAGATGGCGATTATCACCCTTCTGACAGGAAAAATTAACTGGTGTCTTAAAGGGTTCTTGAGGTTTACTATTGGCGAGGATAGCGAGTTGCTGCTTAACTCAGGACGGAGACGAATTCAGTCGCCAGATGTTGTTTGGCTGACCACGGCGAACGATACCAACCCATGCTTCCTAAATTGGAACCTGAGACATACCAAGAGCCATATCTTGTTCCTCTTGGGAACATTACAATTCAAAACCGTTTTATAAGTCTCTTTTACATATTGCTTTTTCAATTTTTTATTTTCTCTGTGCGTGACAATTTGTGATATATACATATGCGTGAGTGGGGCACCTCGGCGTGGTGTAATGGCTAGCAAGCTTGTCTCGTTACAGCAGTTACGACTGAATAGTGAGTTCGATCCTCACTGGGTGCTCGGCCGTGAGCCACATCTAAGCTACGCTTAGAAAATTATTTTTTGGCACCTCGAGGTGGTGTAATGGTTAGCAAGCTTGTTTCGCTAGAACAGTTACGACTGAGTAGTGAGTCCGATCCTCATACTTTCGACCTTGTGCTACGTCTAAGCTACGCTTAGAAAATCACTATATATATATATATATATATATATATATATATATATATATATATATATATATATATATATATATATATATGCGTGTGCGTGCTTGTTACGTCTTGGTATAAGATATATTTGTGTACTTCAGTTTTAGATTTAAAACGCTTTGATGTATAACTCAGTTCTGGAATTCATTTTTCTGGATTAGTCTAGTCGTTCTTGCTCTTTTACAATGTTAGTATATCACGAGTATACTAGTTCCTGATATGGGCCTTGGAGATTGGAGAGGTCCAAACCCATTACTGTTGTATTTACTTAAATCCTAACTCGTGATAAATGGGGACTTTGTCTTCATATTTTTCTCTGTTTTTTTTTTAATCATTTCACCCCAAGCAAGGCAATAAAGCCAATAAGACCAAAGGGGTTAAGGTGTGTAAGAGAATATGATGAAAAACATTAGCAAGGGGAGAGAACAATAAAAGAACAGGAATTAGGAAGATAACGATTGACATTGTATTTAAATTTTTGAGATCAAAGTTGGCGGGAAAGCATGAAGCTGAAAGAGAGTTTCCACAAGCGAGAAGTGCGATAGAAGAAACTATTAGCATAGCACTTATAGCCATTTCAAATGATATCATTTAGAGTCCGGTTCAAAATGCTGAAACTATACTGAACCACTGAGATGGCAAGGGTATTAATAGCGATAATTCTGTTCTGAGAATTCAAGTAAGTTCTTAATATCAGTCGCACCCTTCTATAGTACTCTTTTCGCACTATTTCTTTCATTTTTTATGAAGAAATCCTTCACTCTCATTTACACCGAGGTACTTATAAGCTTCTTCTTGCTCTAAATCTTTGATTGTTACCCCAGGGTCTAAGCTAATAGAGGAGGTTTGTGATCCTCGTATTATTATTATTATTATTATTATTATTTCCTTTCATTTCTGGTATATACTTATTTCTTTCCAGGTCATCACCAGAAACCTAAGGTCACAAATGGCATCATGACATTTTCCACTGAGCAGTTTTAAGAAAAACTCACACATATTTTACATAGATAAATCCCTTCGTAAGGTGTGGGCTGTACTCGTGAGAACAATTTTTTTGTATTTCTTTAAGGCATGGGCTACAAGGAATCCCTTCAAAGAGTCTATTGAAATCATTTCCAATCAATCTGAGAGCTCCAATTACAACTGGAATTACTGATGTCCGCATGTGCCACATTTTTGAGATTTCGATTTCAAGGTCCTTGTATTTTGATAGTTTTTTGAAAATCTTAAAAGATACATATCAGTCTGAAGGGATTTCCATGTCAATAAGGAGACACATTTTATCATTGCGGTCTTTAATCAAGATATCTGGACGATTAGCGTTGTTCTGTCTGTGTGCATTGTAAAGTCCCATAAAATTGTTACAGGTCCTAATCTCCGTAACTGGGCCTGGGTGGCGTTCATACCAATTGCTTGCAGTTTTCTTTCAGTAAAAGTTGCAGATTCTCCAATGCAGATATTGACCCACTCTATCAATGACTTGTTTTATATTCAGTGGGTGCAACATGATGCAAGATGGTCAATTGTTTCTGGATATTTATCACAGAATCTGCATTTGGGGCTAACACAATTTTTCATTATGTGTGCTTGGTAATTTCTAGTTAGCAAGCATTAGTCCTGTACAGCAAATTATTATTATTATTATTATTATTTTTATTTTCTTTGATAACTGGCGTTTACACATTTCTTTCCGGGTGCCGCCCAGGGACCTAAGGTTAGAAATGGCATCATGAAACTTTCCACTGCAAAGAAAGAAAAAAATAATAAAAATTACATAGATAAAGCCCTTCGTAAAGTGTGGGCTGTACTTGTCAGAACAATTTTTTGTATCTCTTTGAGGCATGGACTTCCAGGGATCCCTACAATCAGCCTACTGGATCTTTTCCAACCAGTCCAAGGGCTCCAACTACAACAAGAATTGTTGATGTTTCCATGCGCCACATTTTTGAGATTTCTATTTCAAGATCCTTGTATTTTGACAGTTTTTCGAATATCTTCAAAGATACATTGCATTCTGCAGGGACTGCCATATCGATAAGGAGGCACTTATTTTGTTTGTGGTCTTTAATAACAATTATTATTATTATTATTATTTAGCTGGCGTGGTTTGGACACATTACAAAGCACGACAAACTGTGCAAAACCATCATGCAAGGCACCGTTGAAGGTGAACGTAGGAGAGGGCGCCAACGCAAAAACTGGTTGGACAATATAAAAAAAATGGACAGGTATGACTGTACAAGAATTGCTGATGGCCGCCGTTAATAGACCGTTGTAGAAAAGAGTTAGTGTGGCTTCTGCATTCGCCCACCACCACCACCACGATTACAAAAGTCAATGGGATGATGATGATGATGATGATGATGATGATGATGATGATGATGATGATGATTAATGTTGGCGAACCCCCAGATACCTGTGATGTAGCGCGTAGAAACTATTTAACTTCGTGGAGTGTATAGGAAATATAGATGATCAAAGAACCGGCGAAACGAGTTCAAATACCCGTTGAGACAAGTTTGTATTTACTTCGTATAGATCAGGCAAAATGGGCTTTTTATTCTTGTTTTTGAGAATGGTAATATTGACCGTTTCCTTATAAGGAAACCTTCAGCATTCATTAGCCGATCAACCAGTTCTGTTGTCGGTTGAAATTTATAAAATCTTTCTCTTAAAACAATTATTCAGGAAAATAAGTTTCTTAAGTCCAGTAGTTGTTATCGCTCTTTCCAGTATTGTTGGGAGTTTCCTTCCTAACCTTTTCTTTAAAGTAGTGTGTAATATCAACATCTTGATTACGTCATTATTTTCTCTTCGGGTTACATATGCTCTCTATTTTAGCCGTTGTTGCTGAAAGTCCTCAGGTGATGTGGTTTCTGATATTTGGTACAGTCTACAAGATTCGAAGAAAGATGGTCTTCATCAAGACCCACAGGCTTCACTTGTTCAAAGCACTTGTGTAGCAAGGGTCATCAGTGTCTGCAGGGGCATACAATTTTGGTGCCCACACCTGAGTTACCCCTTAAATATTTCTCTTAAAACAACTTTTCAGGAAAAATATGTTTCTCAAGTCCAGTAGTTCTTATTGCGCTTTCCAGTGTTGATGGGGAGCTTTCTTTCTAACCTTTTATTTGAAGTAGTGTAGAATGTCAAAATCTTGATTATTTCATTATTATCTCTTCGAATTATATGTGATATCCAGTTTAGTTGTTGCCGATGTTGAAAGTCCTCATGGGATGTGGTTTCGCTTCTCTGGTACTGTTCTTTGTTTATGATTCTGTAGCGCCGGTCCTTAATGTTTGAAGAAGGAATGGTCTTCGCTAAAATCCACTGGCTGAAAGCCATTTTTAACCATTGATCTTAGAAAGCGGTTTATACAGCTGACAGTTTAGATATATCTGAACAGGTTTGTCGCTATGCATGGCATCCATATGAACGTTTCAATCTGACGAGATTATTTAAGAACAGAACCCGGGTTTTTAGGTTAATGTTTTGATTTGTAACAATTTCTGATCTTGGACGAAACTACGCATGGCACTTTTTATTCTATGTTCGATTTCTTTTTCTCATATAATTAATTACTTGTAACTGGTCCATACACCGAAATATTTGAAGTGTTTAGTATTTACTAATTCCACGTCCTGATTTTTTTTATGATGAGTTCAGTGTAGGCGCCATCACTGTTTTCATTCAGATCACAAATCTTAGCTTCTCTTTCGGAAAGGTTTCTTTTGTGTTCTATTATATTTTGTGTGCTATTACCTAGTAGAGGATGTTGATTTTCTGTTCAAGATCATTCCTATCCCAACTATGAACACCTATGTCATCAGCATCGTTTTCATCATCATCATCATCATCATCATCATCATCATCATCATCATCATCAGTACATTGGTCTCGGGAAGGTAAGTAGTATCGCTATCTTCTATTATTAGGTTGGTGCAAAAATAATGTCGTTTTTTTTTTACGTTCAACTTCATGTGAGAAAACGACACTATTTTTGCACCAACCTAATAGTTGATTTGTTTGGGATGTGATATGAAATGCTGAAATGACCAGTCCTTATCTCTTCACGTTTATGCTTTTAAATGCGCAGGGCATTGAGATCCTCATAAGATTTTGTCGACCGATAAAGTCCTTCTATTACATCGATGTATTTAGTCGCTTCGAAAGTTGGAAAGCGGCTTCCACTTGATGAGAAGAGGAAGTCTCTGCTGAATTGTTTGAAGACATACATGCCATCATTACATCGCTTACCAAAATGAAACCCGAACTGAGTTGTGAAGAATTCAGTTTCATAAAAGCATGCAAGCCTAGTTAATATAATTTGCATTAATACTTCTTGTTATTATTTCTTGGAACAATTGGTAGAGGATGTTGATTTTCTGTTCAAAATCATTCTTATTCCAACTATGAATATTTATGTCATCAGCATATCCCCCACTCCTATCATCAATACATTAGCCTCGAGAAGGAAAGCAGGATCGTTAGTAGATTCGTTATGGAATGATTAAATAATCATTGACCATTTCTTCACATCTTTGCTTGTGATACGAAGGGCGTAGTTTAAGGAAAGTTTAAATAGACCGGGGTTCTCATTTCCTTCTTGTCGTACTCCTGGTGAAGTTTGACACGTTTCCGTATTGGGGTCCTTGCTAGGCATGTAAGATTTTGCGGACCGATAAAGTTCCTCCATTATATTGATGTATTCAGTGGATTCGGAACTTGGAAGGCGACTTCCAGTGGATGAGAAGAAGTCTCTATTAAATTGTTTGATGACACATCTGCCATCATTACATCCCTTACCAGAACGAAAACTGAACTGAATTGTGAAGAATTCACTTTCATAAAAGCATGAAAGCCTAGTTAATATAATGTTCTTTAATACATTCACCATGATGGACGAATATACCTGTGTATGTATATGGGTTTTGAGGCCTACCTTTTTGCTTCCATAGTGCAATAATGTGCGGTAAAACCCCCTTTGGGTGTCGGGGGATGCATTCTGATTCCACATTTCCTTAAAATATTGAGAAACTTGTTACTGATTTCGAGGAGAAAGTTGGTTAGTTGATCTTTTTTTAGCGGCATATTAACCTCTATGGGTTATTTAATGCCGAAATCTAAATATCTGGAACACAATTTTATGGTTTCAGCTAAATATATTTTGAACGCAATTGCATGCCCTCAACTACAGATAAAATGTATTGCTGGTCATTTTTCTTTAAAATTATATTGTTGACAATTTTACTGTAAATATGTATTGTTTGGTATTTTTTTTTATATAAAAATGTATTGCTGGTATTTTTACTATAAAAATTTATCTTTATACTTTCATAGTGTTTTTTCTGAGGGTCCACTATTTGTCCATAGCTGGGACCCTAACAAGTGCTACCACCTTGGATCAGGGTGGCCCTGGGAACAACATCAGTGATTCTACGCTTATCAAAACTTCCTTTTTTTAATTCGACGTTATTTTTCATTACTGTAAATGCTAATTTATATCTGGATGTCTTACTTTAAAACGTTACATTGTGGAAAGTGAGAAGAAAGGACTAACTATCAATTGAAAGAAGACAAAATATATGGTTGTCAGAAGAGAAAAAGACCAAGATGCGGATTACAAATTGGAAATGCCAAAATCAAACAAGTACAGAAGTTTAAATATTTGGGAAGTGTTTTAACAGATGGAAAATGTGACACCGAAATCCAAACACGCACTGGAATAGGAGAAGATGCCTTCCAAAAGCTAAGTAAAGTATTAAGAAACAAGAGAATATCGTTTCGTATTGAACTGCTATATAATATCAATCTTATATGTGAGTGAATGCGGGAAAATATCATCATAAATTAAAAGAAATCTGGAGACAACAGAAATGTGGTTCTACAGAAGGTTGCTGAGAATACCATGTGTAAACAACGAAGACGTTTAAAGGAAAATTAAAAACTAGAAGGACACTCAGAATCAGAAAGAGGCAGCTAAAAGTTCTTAGACGCACAATGACACTCACGGGATATATCGATGGAAAAAGGGACAGAGAGGGCAGCTGGTGACCTACCTGACAAGCTTGTGCGAAGCAGAACGGGGGTTAGGTGAGGTGACAAAAAGACAAGAAGTGTTGCTAAGAGATGCAAGGGATAGGAAGTTGTGGAGATCTATGATCGCCTATGCCTTAACAAGACATGATACATAGAAGAATGAGGAGTGCCATGTGTCGTATGCGGTTCCCCCACCACATACACACATAAACACGAACTATATATCACATTCTGACATTGAGGAGCGGCAAATAAGTTCAGAAAATAATGTGAAGCAAAACAACATGTGGAATGGGAGTTCGTCTCGTGAATTGATACGTTTTACTTCCTTAAGTCGTCGTTGGAAAACTGATAAGACAGTCCCACACAGATGCTGGCTGGCTTTTTGTTTGTTTTGAATATGTTTTCCTTTATGCTTTTCTTATTCTGAAGAGGATCGACAAGAGAACGGTCATCATGAAAAAACAAAACAAAAAAACAACAACAACAACATTGGAATAAATAAAATTCCGAAGAGCCAATTCCTATATAGTGATTTTCCAAGCGTAACTTAGATTTGGCACAAGGCCGAAAGTATGGGGCACCCAGTGAGGATCGAACTCACTATTCAGTCGTAATTGTTCCAGTCAATTCCTATATATGCTGACTTCATTGGGTGTTCCATACTTTCAGCCTGATCTCACAATTAAGCTACATTTACTAAATTGCTATATACAGTGTAACCCGGATATAAGAGACCCGAATATAAAAGAAACCCGGATATAAGAGAGATTTTATCTGGTCCCAAATTAGAGCCTGTGTTAATGTATATATAATAGACCAAACCCGGATATAAGAGAAACTCGGATATAAGAGACTTCTTCTCCGGTCCCGACAACTCTCTTATATCCGGGTTACACTGAATCTGACTGAAAAGTTTCCAGATCGTTTTTTTTAACAAAATCTTATATAAATTCATGATATCAAAGAATTTTCTTTTTGTTTACAAACTGCTTACGCTATCTTTCAGCTAAATTGCATATTACATTATATTAGGTTGACGCAAGAACATTGTCAAGCTTATAGTTGGGCGGGAGAGGCGTTGCCCCACAGGTGGTAAGTTTTGGCGGAAAAGCATTAGTATCATAAATTTGTATGCAAAATTAGTTGTACCATTTTTTTCCTCTAACTGGATCCCTTGCAACTTCCCACGTTCTGTCATCCACTTGCTTAAGCCTGCTAGATATGTCATGCGTTGTTTTCCCTTGTCTCTCTTTCTCTCTATTCGACCCGTGAGTATCAGATTCTCCAGGCTCTCCTTCCTCATTTTGTGTTCCAGAAACTTCAACTGCCTCTTCCTGATGTTACGCATAAGCCTCCTCCTTGTCTGCATCCTCTCTAAGACCTCATCGTTGCTCACACGCTCGGTCCATGATATCCTTAGCATCCTTCTGTAGAACCACATCTCCGTCGCCTCGAGGCTTTTCTTCATCTTTGAGAAAATCATCTAACAAAAAGAAGGTGTTACGGCTGGCGCAATACAAAATAAGAAAAACCAGATTTGTAGAAATTAAGGTTGACGAAAAAAGATTACATCTAGTAACGAAATGCGGATTTTATTTTACATATAATACAATGTATTTTAGAACAACAGTCCCTAGCCCTGTTTCATTTTCAAGCGAATTTTGGAATAACTTATTTTGGAATTCCAAAATTCGCTTGAAAATGAAGCAGAAATAGGGACTTTAGTTTAATTGTATAATTGAATTTTAAGTTTTTAGCTTCTGTTTTTGAAACATGGTAATTCCTGTGTAGCAATGGAGCCATATTTTTAAATTAGTAAATTTATAATATTTATGCTCTGTAGATTTGCATTGAGCACTGTTCTGCAAAAATAAAAATATTAATAAGAACACCGGATTATATATCTTGCTGTTCTTTCTCTTTATTATAATATATATATATATATATATGTGTGTGTGTGTGTGTGTGTGTGTGTGTGTGTGTGTGTGTGTGTGTGTGGACATTTCATGTTGTCACTGTTTTTCTTTTATTCCATTTCCTTCTTTCGAAATATGTTTCTTTTATTTTTCTTTCAATCTATCTTTCTTTCTAAGCTTGTTTTTATCCTCTTTATCCTATCTGTCTCCCATATCTTTTCCTCCTCTCTCTCTCTTTCCCTCACCTCTCTTTTCTTCCTCTCTGTCTGTCTCTCTCTCTCTCCCTCTCACTGTCACTCTCATTCTTTCTTTAATAATTCGCCAGAACTATTGTTTCAGGCTTGGCTTAGCTGGGCCGTCACCAACAACATTTATTACATTAAAAAAAAAAAAAATCACGAAGGGAAACCCCAGACTTTTCAGACAGCCTTCGTTCGTCCTCCTCCCCAGGAGACGTGATATGATGTTTTTGAGTGGGTTGGCGGAAAGTCGAAGCTAAAAAAAAATTTAAAAAAAGAGCATAATAAAAGACCTGCTGGTGGTTGGTCGATGGAGGGTGGAGGGGTGAGGGTAACAGAAGTTGGTCGGTGCGTGGGTAACTTAGGTTTTTGCAAAAGGCGACTGGGCATAATGTTTGGTACGTGCGTACGTGCTTGTTCTCGCGACTTAAAATTCTCCAACATTGTCCCCTTTTTTCTTCCATTTTCTTCCCTTGTCTCCTGCTGCCTTCCTCCCTACCTTCTTTTTTTTTTTACTCCCTTCTCTTCTTTCTTTCTTTTCACTCTTCCTTCACAACTTAGCTTCTTTTTCTTTTCTTTCTTTTTTTTTAGTTTTCCTTTCCGTTTTAAACTTTCCCTTTCGATTTATTTTTCTCTCATCTATTTTTACCTTTTTTTTCTTTCTTTCTTTCTTTCTTTCTTTCTTTCTTTCTTTCTTTCTTTCTTTCTTTCTTTTCTCCCCCTCTCTCTCTCTCTCTCACACACACACACTTTCTTTCTTTTTTCTTTCTTCCTTTCTGTTTTTCTTTACTTTTCAGATGTTTTACTTTTCTTTCTCTTATTTCAATCATTCTTTTTATCTCACTAGTTTTTATTCATTCCAATTTTTGACTCTCTTTTTTCTTTAATAATTTCTTCACGTCAATTTTACAATTTTTCTTTCTTTCTGTCTTTCGTTTCTTTCTTTATCTTTCTTTTTACAAGTTTATTCTTTTCATTTTTCTATCCTTTTTTTCTTTAATTTCTCACTTCTATTTTTACAATTTTTTCTTAATGCCAAAAACAAATAAAATTTTCCTTGGTAATTTTATAAATATGGTACCTATCAAA
>OZ038512.1:52494257-52609257 GCA_964036315.1 Acanthosepion esculentum | reverse complement strand
GTAAAGGCAGAAGAGAAGCAACTTGCGACAGCAGTTAACTGTCTAATAGCAAAACTGAACTACGAAAAGTTAGAAATAGGTATGGAACGCTAAGATGGACTGGGCTGCGCTGTAGAGGCAGCACGCGGAGATAAAATGGGTAATGCAAACGTTTAAGCAAATAGGTAACTTGCGGTATCAGGAAGCTGTCAATTAATCCAAGGACAGATGCGTTAATGGCGACCAAATCAAGACGTGAGTGCGGATGCAGCCGCGCTGAAGGTATTTAAAGGGAGCGTGACTTGTCATAGATTGGTCTGGGATGCGGCCTGGGCTAGGGGAAAAGTTTTAAAGAATTGGAAAATGGACTACTGAGGGCGGAACCATCTTCACTCAGCACGTATGCGGGTTGTTTTTTTTCAGTAAAGACACGAATAAAGGAAGTGCTTATTTTGGTAAGATGCGACGATTAAAGTAAAAGTGTTGACAAAGTCGAATATGTCATTTGTGGCTCAAAGTCAGGCCTGGTAGCAGGGATAAAAAAGCCGAATTTCAATGGCCATGAACCCATTCCAGAATTTGAGGTCAAATGTTTTCTTCCACTCCACTGCACGCACTGACCTGTTTCTTCCCGCGCATAGCGTAACCTTAAATTAATCTGCATTTAGGAAATACCCAACCGGAAAAACATTTTTACGGGTTGACCGATTGTCGATTTGCACTCTGTTTGGGGGGCGCTCAGAGTTGAAACTTCACATGGTGATTCCCAATGGCCTCCTCATAAATCCGGTCGGTTTTCGCTAAAAACCGACATGCGGCTCAAGCGCAATCTGGGCGTATCGGTTTTTGGGTTTTATCGATTATCCGCGCTGTTTAGGGGTCCGTGGTCATGAAACTTCTGGACAACACTTTTGATGGTAGACTCTAAGAGTGTGTCAAATTTGGTTGAAATGCGATCATTCCTTCTGTAAGCAGATTTTTTTTATTATTGATTTTTTCGATTATCGATTTTTTCGGAACCTGAGTCTGAACTCAAAAATCGGGCTCCGTCATGTCCTTAAAGCAGCCATTTGCAAACTTGTGGTGAAAACCGCATCGAAATCGGGTGAGAAATGCGGCCTGGGCGAGGCAACAATGCCCACGACAGACACACAGACAGACAACATGAGAAATATAGATAGTATATATATATATATATATATATATATATATATATATATATATATATATATATACTGTTACCCCATCTTGTATGTCAATAGACTCGGTTTAACGCTAGGTGACGTTAAATTTAGAATTATAAAAGGTAGGTACACAACAGCCTCTCTTTCTCTCTCTTTCATGTCCAGTAGTCCCCATCGGTGGAGATGTTTCTTTCCCCGAGCAAACCAACTACTGAATTTCAACCTAGTGTACGGCAGACACTCAACATTACGCTAATCTCACAAATGTCGTTTTTGCCTTTAGTTATCTGTATATATATATATGTAAATATAATTTTCAATTAATCTTCTTTTGCGGGCTATATTGATCTTCATGCAAATATATCTGAAAACTCACGTCTAGAATTAATGTATTTTGATAGTTCACAATCTTTTTCATAACAAAGAGTCACACATTAGCGTTAATATATATATATGTGTGTGTGTGTGTGTGTGTGTGTGTGTGTGTGTGTATGAATAAAAAGAAAAGATGGAAAACAATTCTTAGCCGACGCGTTTTTTCCTCTGAGGGACTTTATGAAGGCAATGTAGGATTTATTTTGTTGTACGTATTTATATACAAAATCAAGTATGTTATTGGTTTATCAAGGCTTTTTTTTAAATTTGAGAACGTTTATGAATATTCATAAGGTGGTTGAAAAGTCAATCAAAGCCTGTGAATGATACAAGGTGTCATAATTTAAGGTCTTGTAAAAAGTAAGCGAATAATATGTTTAAATTGTGATTAGATTGCTATGGTATGGGATGGAAGTATGTTCTGTACACCTTCAAAAACATGAGGTAATGGACTTCGCCGTTTGATTTTGATTTTTCAATATATTTGTGATCGTGTATGTTAACTTGGGAAAGTCATAATTCTTTCAGGAAAGGTGAGTTTAGAAAGAAACCGAGACGTAGAGTTATATTTTGATAAGTTTCGATAGCGGCACTCTCGAGGATTTTCCTTCTGAGTAAATTAATTTCTCTTTTGAAAAGTGTAGCATTTTTAAGATGAAAATTGAGTTTGAATTTATTTCTGTGTATGACTAGTGCATTTAATAAATTATTATGTATAAGGTCCCTTTTGAGTTCAGAAATAGTTTTTTTTTACTTTCTGCATGTTTCCCCAATACATTGTAAGGAACAGTTTTGGCAAATTATCTTACATATGCTTGCTTCTGAATTATTTTTGTTATGGGTCTTTTTAATTCTGATTATATCAATAATGTTCCTGGAAGTGGTTCTGACTATTTGGATGTTGTTTAAATGGGGATAAGTTGTTTGTATATCAAATATATATATATATATATATATATATATATATATCAAATGCACTAGTCATAAACCGAATTTAATTTTATTTCTTTACAGATACCCTCTATCTAAATATATATATATATATATATATATATATATATATATATATATATATATATATATATATATATATATATATATATATATATATATATGGGCGCGTGGCTGACTGATTAGAAATTTCACTTTCTGACCATGAGACCCGGGTTCGAATCCGAACGGAACACATGGGTCCGTCGATAGCTGTGCTAGCACGAAGCCACAAGTCATCGTGATCGAGGGTTTGAGTGTTGTTCAGATTGTTGATCATTCTAGATAACAAGCTCTCTCCCAGAAACTGTAACTAAGGTCTGCTCAGCATAGTTGCAGTTGGGTGTTGAACAAACACAAAATCTGCCTGAGCGATAGTCTGCAATAGAAATTGGCTCGCCGCCCTAGTAGATGCGTGTCCTCGAATGCGAGTGGCCAGTTATTATTACGATATATATATATATATATATATATATATATATATATATATATATATATATATATATATATATATATATATATATGAGGTATTCATCCAAACACATTTGATAAAAAAAAGAATCGACAATGTTTGTCTGTTGAATATTTTTATTATAATTTTCCAATTTTCGGATGCGTTGAGAATTGTTCTCAAAGTTGTGCATAAACTTTAGATTTTATTGTAACGGTTATTGGGAACGAAACCGCACAAAAGTAATGCGATTTAATTATTTTATTTTATTCATTTATCTTGTATTATTCATAATACTAGTATGATACATAATATAATAAATAAATAAAATAAAATAAATAAATCGCATTATTTTTGTGCGATCTCATACCCAATAGCCGTTACACCTGACGTCACGCTTAAACCATTTCAAACGGCCAGCTTCCCAAAGAATACCAGGATGCAGACAAAGGAATTCTAACTGCTCCACAACCCTCACATTGGTTCTTGATAATGACTGCGATAATCGAAAATACAGGAACAAAAATAACAAAATATGAACCTCGGTGTTGTTAATCCACAACTTCGAGCACAATAGAATATTGGAAACATATAATAAAAAATGAAACAGACAGACCTTATCTGTTCTTTTTTATACACACACACACACACACACACACACACACACACATATATATATATATATATATATATATATATATATATATATATATGAAGAAATATAGTCTTAAAGTATGCTATATTTATGGGATAAAGTGCTCAATATCAGAGATAGAGCGTGTGTAAATATAAAAGTGGACATGGAAGTCAGCACTTAGAGGCGACAGTCTGTTTCATGCTAGTTTCCTGACGATTGCACTAGCATGAAACAGACTGTCGCCTCTAAGTGCTGACTTCCATGTCCACTTTTATATATATATATATATATATATATATATATATATCATGAGACCCGGGTTCGAATCTCACCACGGTTGATTTGTCAGGAAGTAGACTTCCTGATGTTATCGGTCTTGGAGGGGGGGGCGATCCCAACATGCAGCACCTTCGGAAAGTGCCTGAAAACCATTCTACGGGTTGACCCAAGCATTGTGAGGGAAATTGGGCAGACGGAACCGTTGGGAGCCGTCGATAGCTGTGCTAGCACGAAGTCACACGTCATCGTGACCGAGGGTTTGAGTGTGCTGGTCTTGTTGAAATTGTTGATCACACTAGATAACATGCTCTCTCCCAGAAACTGTAACTACGGTCTACTCAGTATAGTTGCAGTATAAACCAGACGTTGGTTCTATGGGTGTTGAACAAACACAAATATGTCTGAGCGAGAGTCTGCAATGGGGATTGGGTAACCGCCCTAATAGAGGGGTATCCTCAAATACGAGTGGCCACCTATTATTTTTATGATATATATATATATATATATATATATATATATATATATATATATATATATATATATATATATATATATATATATATATATATATATAATGTGTGGTATATTTATGAGATAAAGTGCTCAATATTAGAGATAGAGCGTATGTAAATATAAATATGAAAGTGAACATTGAAGTCAACACTCAGAGGCGACAGGCTGTTTCATGCTGGACGCAATCGTCAGGCGTGAAACAGCCTGTCGCCTCTGAGTGTTGACTTCAATGTTTATTTACATATATATATATATATATATATATATATATATATATATATATATATAGTTTTAAGGTCTGGTATATTTATGGGATAAAGTGCTCAATATTCGAGATAGAGCGTATGTAAATATAAATATAAAAGTGAACATTGAAGTCAACACTCAGAGACGACAGGCTGTTTCATGCTGGACGCAATCGTCAGGCCGCGAATGTTGGATTTTTCCTCGGCAATTTATATATATGTGTCAGTGTTGCATTATGGGTAATCTATTCTGGCGGTTATTTTTGCGGGACCGGCTTGTTTGTTTTTTATTTATTTGTTTGGATTAATTTATTTGTTTTTCATTTTCATTTTGTATTATTTATTCTTTTCGGTTTTTGATGTTTTATTAACGTAGTAAACAAAATTGGGGTGATTTGCTTAGGTTACTTATTTAATAATTTGTTTGGGTCTGGGGAGATAATTAAAGTTATAGCTCAATTCGGACTCACTTAAATACACACGGCAACCTACTAAATTCCATCTGCAACATACTCGTAGAAAATATAATCATAATAGCCTTATCCACATGTATAAAAGACTAAAAAAAATGGAACCATTAATAATAAAAAGGAAAAAGCCAACACTCAGTAACATCCACTATGAACACGGCTACAATGTGTTGACCTTATTTGTAAAATAAAAATAAAACATTCCATCACTCTAGATACATATATAAAAAATCTACATGTATATAAATAAACTTTTTTTCCTCATCATTATGCACAACGTAATCTTCAGGTGCTGAATTGAGACTGACCGTTAAATAATTTATATAATACGTCGAATTACTAAAACATACGTTAGTATAATTGAGAAATTTTGATAATGTATTCTGAAAAATGATTAAATATATTCTTTAAACTTCTGGCAACCCCAATAAAGTATTCTACTCCACCATTATGGCAATCCGACATATTTAATATATTTAAATTATGTAAGGGTCAGTCTGAATTAAAGACGATTGGCAAGGAACTGTGATTAAGGTGTCGCAGTTCCGGATAAAACTAAATTATCAACATGAAATATAAAAACAAAAATAAAAATAATTAAATTAAACGCCGGAAGTTTTCAGAAGAACCTAATTTGTGTTTGAAAAATACTAGAAATCAGGGTGGCTCCACACCTAACTCCCTTTATAAAAAAAGAAAGAGAGGAATACCGGAAAATAAAATAATTTGGACCAATCAAAAAATCGACACAAAGAGAATTTTGATGTTAGCCGAAACCAGTGTTCGCATCAAAGTCTCGGAGCATGGTTAAAACATATCTAAGCTGACGCTTCTCAGCTAGAAATAAGAGACGGCGAGGGGACGAACGGAGACACTACCGCATAGAAACCAACCATGCGTGAAGAGGTATTTAAGAGGTCGTCATCTTATGGTATTTCTGCCCTGCTTAAAGCCGAGAGAATACAGTAGATTGATACTGATCTATTTCTACGATTACTACTATCCCTATCATGGTCAGACTTCAAACTACCACTAACGGGCATTTCTCCAGACGGCTACCAATATTCGTCTTGTTAACTACACCGAATACCAAAGGACTTACTCATCACTCTAAAGAAAATAAATAAAAATATATTATTTATTTTATACCTTTGAGTCAGTTCGTTTTATTCCCGAAGTTGCGATAAAATAATTATCCAACCACTTATCCACAAAGAGTTTTATTTAATTTTTCTTGTGCTCGAATAAGTGATTTCTTTTATGGGTGTAAAAATTGTCCAAATGTTCTACATATCCGAGCGCTTTCGACTTGTCGTTTAGCTAGTATTAAGGATGGTTTACATTTTTATTTGTTTTTGATATATATATATATATATATATATATATATATATATAATGAAATGGACAAAGTCCGACAATTATTTTAAGACATTTTTTATGTTTATACATTCTTTTTATAGATACAAATATTTGAATAAATGCTCTGTTTATAATTAACAGTATTAAAAACATTTACCGGCCTGAATGTCCGAGAAATTTTCATAAAAATATTCGTCCTCCGACAGGAATCGAACCTGTCTCCTATACGGAACCGTCATATCGCCTGACGTGCCTTAACCGATCGAGCCACGTGCCTTAACCGATCCAGTTCGATTAGCAAGGTCGATTTTACTGCTTTTAAACTACAATCTTCCATGAATCTCTCACGAACATTCATATCTGCTCAAAGCGTATCCAAATGTAAACAAATTTGTTTACATTTGGATATATATATATATATATATGGATTTTTTATGCATGTATCGAAAATTATAGGAATGTTTTATTTTACACACTTTACGTCCAGAATAGAAAACACCTTTGCGAATACAAGGAAAATTAAATAAAAAGCTCAATCGCAGTACCTGGTCAGTCGTCTTTAATGAAACTTCTGTAAAAGAAGGGTTGCTGCCCAAATACACAATGATAGATAGATAGATATACTGAAGAGATTTAGATAGATAGATAGATATTGAAGAGATAGATAGATAGATAGATAGATAGATAGATAGATATTGAAGAGATTTAGATAGATAGATAGATAGATAGATAGATAGATAGTGAAGAGATTTAGATAGATAGATAGATAGATAGATAGATAGATAGATAGATAGATAGATAGATAGATAGTGAAGAGATTTAGATAGATAGATAGATAGTGAAGAGATTTAGATAGATAGATAGATAGATAGATAGATAGATAGATAGATAGATAGATAGATAGATAGTGAAGAAAATGAGATAGAGAGATAGATACATAGATATATAATGGAGGAACTGAAATAGATAGATAGATAGATAGATAGATAGATAGATAGATAGATAGATAGATAGATAGATATTGAAGAGATTTAGATAGATAGATAGATAGATAGATAGATAGATAGATAGATAGATAGATAGATAGATAGATAGAAATTATATATAAATGTTATTGGTCCTGACCCAGCATCTCGGCTTCGGTTACTTTCCCACTGTCGTAATGTAGCTTCCCTCTGCCTTTTCTATAATTATTTTCATGATAATTGTTCTGATAAGCTTTCCTCTTTGGTACCTAGAATTTATGAATTTTAGCGCAGTACTGGATTGGAGACAAGGTCTCATCATTTTAGAGTTGAAACCGTTAGATGTAACCGTAAGTTCTATGCTAACGGTTTCTTCTCTCGCACTTCTCTCTTCCGGCTTCTTGCTTCCCAGTCAACTTTCATCTCCCAAAATTTAAATGCAATGATAATCGTTAATCTTCTGTCTTCTTAATTCCTGTTCTTTTATTGTTTTCTTCCGCACTGTCCGCCAAAAGCAAATTTACACGAAGAGCCACGTCAAACTCTGTTTGATTCGCAGCCATCCCCAAGGGGAGAGAGAAAGAGAATAGGAAGAGAGGACGACGATCCCGATGATCGGATGCGAGCGGGTGCCGACAACAATGTATGTGTAATTTAATGACTAAACGGAAAAAAAACTTCTTGTTGACGCGTTTCAATATGAGAAGGAACTTCTTCAGATTAGTAATGTTTTTATTTATGAAATTAGTTATATAGTTGTAAGGAGAGAAAAGGGTTTGGAAATATCATATATTCATTTTTTCATTAAGATTTGTTAAGGCGCAGACGTTTCGAAAGTATACTAATTTCGGAATCCTAGTATACTGTAAATATACATCGAGGATCATGGAACATAACTACTTTCTTAAAAAACAAACAATTACTAACAATGTGTGATAAGTATAAACAATAAAGATAAAATATAATCGCAAAAGCGATAAAAATCTGAATAAGATTGGCCGAGTTAAACATCTAGAAACATCTAGAAACATCAAACGTCAAAATTTAAATTTAAATCTGAACGCATCTGTATCTCTAAATCGTAACCAGTGTTTATTGCAATTTTTTCCAAACAAAATTTGTTTACCTTTTTGACTCTCGAGCAAATTAACATATGTCTACCTTTTTATTGTGTGTCAAAGCGACAGAATTCGGCCATAAATAACCTAGAAAAGGTTGATATGCCGTCAACCAAAGCAAACCAAACCAAAATAGACAAACTGACGACAACAATTAACAAAAGAGAGACTGTGATTGGTTAATAGAAATAACGCAGAATTCTGTCAAGATGACGCCAGACACGTGTTTCTTTAGTAGGTATTTACTTGACCCCCCACTGAGTCAGGTTGTGACACAAGGTCGGTTTTTAACGTGGGGACCCGAGTGTTTTCACTCGGGCCGCTGGTCTAAGCTGTTCTTAGCTGGTCATAGCTTGTCCAAGCTGGTCAGAGCTGGTCTAAGCTATTCATAGCTGGTCTTAGCTGGTCATAGCTTGTCCAAGCTGGTCAGAGCTAGTCTAAGCTAGTCATAGCTGGTCTTGGCTTGTCATAGCTGATCCAGGCCAGAGCCGGTACAAGCTAGTCGTAGCCGTGATACTACCAGCGCAGGGACGAATCCCTACACTAGGTAAGTAGGTATTTACTTGACCCCCCTCCCCCACTGAGTCAGGTTGTGACACAAGGTCGGTTTTTAACGTGGGGACCCGAGTGTTTTCACTCGGGCCGCTGGTCTAAGGTGGTCATAGCTTGTCCAAGCTGGTCAGAGCTGGTCTAAGCTAGTCATAGCTGGTCCAGACCAGAGCCGGTCCAAGCTAGTCGTAGCCGTGATACTACCAGCGCAGGGACGAATCCCTGTGCCAGGTAAGTGTATTTACTTGACCCCCCCACTCAGTCAGGTTGTGACACAAGGTCGGTTTTTAACGTGGGGACCCGAGTGTTCTCACTCGGGCCGCTGGTCTAAGGTGGTCATAGCTTGTCCAAGCTGGTCAGAGCTGGTCTAAGCTAGTCATAACTGGTCCAGGCCAGAGCCGGTCAAAGCTAGTCGTAGCCGTGATACTACCAGCGCAGGGACGAATCCCTACACCAGGTAAGTATCACGTGTTTCTTTAATAACCAGGCAAAAATTGTTACAGCTTGGATTAAAAACTTTCTTTTATCTGATGTATTCAACAGATACTGGATGGGCTTTACAGAATTATCATAATTGGAAAGATATCTATTCCCTGGAAAACTTCAAAACGCAATTAGAGCAATTCATTGCTAATTCTTGCAGGGTAGAATTATGACGTTTCCTGAAAGATGGCAGAATAATGCGGAGCAAAAAAGCGAAAGCTTTAAAGGATGTAAACGCTCCTCAGGGTCAGATATGAATAATTGTATTATTAACAGAATATACATTTTCATAAACGATTATTAAATACGCTAGCAAACTTTCAAATCTGAAATCTTCTGTACAATTCTTGATCCCACGACATTATATTAACTAAAAACATACATATTCGATTTTACACACACACACACACACACACACACACACACACACACACACACACACACATATATATATATATATATATGAAACGTATTTTGTAAATATAAAAAATTAAAGCAAAAAAAAAAAGGAAACAAAAAAGATTGGGTTATTTACGTAATTAAATAAATAAATACTTAATTTTTTATTTTATTTATATTATTCGGACTGTTGTCCTCATCTTCACGATGTTTCGGCCGTTGTATGTTGCCTTCTTCTGGACGTTGACATGTCGAACCGAAACCTTTACTTATTAAATTGTTCTAATTTCACGTGCCATGCCTTTGGATATCTTTCAGTTTCAGTTAATTCACCTTAGTGACTAAGTTCTCCAAATTTTTGTTCTCTCTGCTTTTGCCAGGTATTAAACTCGCAACTCTTCGAGTAAAGTCATTTTTGGGACTTATAAACCAACTGTGTCAGTTTACATTTTTTCACCAGAGCTCATATTACAGTTTTTGTTAACTCTCTGTATTACTGATTCTCATATTATATTCATGTCATACCAACTTAGGAGATATCTGTAGCCTAGCATATTCGCTGCTTCCTTCAGTTTTCATATTTTCCACTGATTCTCTCTGTCTATTATTTCAACTTCATCCCACAGAGTGGGGTGATCTCTCTTTTCCCTCCATATATGGTCAGCCATGCCTGGTTTTACTATTTCCCCTCGTATTACGGCTTTATAGTGTTCTTGCAATCTTATTTTCAAGAGGCGGTCTGTTTCTCCTTTATATTCCTTGCCACAGCTGCACGGGATAACGTACACACAGTCCATATTCTGTTCTCGTCTATGGGAGAAATTGCTTGTTTGTGAAGTGCTGAACCACTTTTGAAGGCTGTCCTAATGTTATATGGACCACAGATCTTTTGTATTTTTTCCGATAATCCCTTCATATAGGGTAGGCAGACTAAGGCTGTTCTCTGATTGTTATTATCCTCTTGTACCCTTCGATCCCAGTTTGTCGGAACTGCTGTCATATACTCAGGGTAGTTGTTACGTTGTAGGTTACTGACGATTTCGTGTTCATATGTCTCTGGGTTTCCACTTGTGACTTTTGCTTGATGTTGTAGTCAGCGGATGATCTTTTTCGGTGCTGGGAGTTGAGATAGTGTTCGGTGAATGTTGGCTTGCGATATACAAATGTCTTGAACCCATGCTTTGTTCGAGATATTCCTATATAATGCTAGTTTGTTGTTGTTTTCGCTCACCATCGTGAAGTATATTGATGATTTTACCGAGTTCACATGGTCCAGCTGGACCTCTTCCTGGTGGGGTCAGAGTATGATGGTGTCATCTACGTATCTCAGCCATAATGATGCTTTAATGACGTTGATTCTAATGCCATTTCCACGAAGTATTCCATGTACATTTTAGCCATTGCTGTTGATAACGGCAAGTCTATTGCTAAACCTTTATCTTGCCGATATATGTCTAATTCCATTCCGAAGTGTGTTATTTGTGTACAGAAAGTCAGCATCTCCATCAGGTTATCTATTGGTATACTGATCCGATCTCCTAGGGATGAATCCGAGGCCAATCTGTTCCTCACTACTAATAATGCCTCCTACGTGGGTAGCTTGGTGAACAAACTCACCACGTCCAGGCTCACAAACTGGTTGGATTGGATGGGAGCATTTTTTATTATTTCCACGAAGTGGGCGGAATTTCATGTGATGGTCACTTTTCTATTAATGGGTCAACTATATCCACAAGGAAGCGGTTCAGAGGGTGGCACACAGAGGCTTAGCAGCTAATAATTGAACTGAAAGGAATGCAGTCTTTGTGAATTTTGGGGACACCATATATGTGAGGTAGCCTGCTATAACTTTATGACAATTGCCTGTTTGTCTTATGTGGGAACTGAACCTGCTCTTGATTAGGATCTGCGACAGATCTCCCTCTGTTTTCATTGTCGAGTCCTTCTTTACTCTACGGCAATAAAGACGAGGGGAACAATCCAAACAATGTAAATAATTACAATACCTCATCTTAGAATTATAGACAGATCATGAAGAAGGCCGGAGAGTATAACATCCGAAATGTCGTAAATATGACAATAAAGATTAGGCACACACTCCGAACAATGTAAATAATGTAAATACTTCATCTCAGAAATATAAACAGATGTTAAATTATTTTATATTAAAACGTTCGAATCAATATCAAATTAAAATTATATAATGAAAAAAGAACATGGTCATATTTATTTAATTTTTTTATGGTAAAAACCAAAGGAGATAAATAGAATAAATATTATTTAAAACCATCTTAATATATAAAGCTTCTTATTTTATTCTCTCATATTTTGAATTATATATATATATATATATATATATATATATATATATATATATATATATGTATAATTAAGTTTCTAAATAATGAAAAGTTATTAAACCATAGACAAGAGTTAACGTTTTTTTGCCGACATCAACAAATTTTCGCATTAAATAATTAATAAAAAGATATAAACAAATAAATTCTATAGTTTAATAAAAGCCTTAAACGCTCAGCCCAATCATTAAATAGAAAAACCCTTTGTGGAGTCGCGAAAAAAAAACAAAAAAAAATTCTAATCCATTTCAACACGTTTGTAAAAAAAAAAATAGCCATTTGAATAAACAAATAAATAAAGAGATTAATAGACAGATAATAATGAAACAGAATCCCCTCGATACTTACCGACCAGCGGCAAGGCCATAAAAATGCCTTTTTGACGAGCTAGACGTCCACTCCTACTATCAGACTTGAAATAGGCACCCCAATATAACCTGACATAAACTTTTCGAAGGGGACTGGTCTGTAGATAAAAATTAATTATTAACTCTTAGACCACCTTACCAATATAGGCGACCCTAGCCGTTTCCATAGTAACTAATGTTGCAAGAGACCATACTTATAAACACGTGCTAACCACAAGATAGCTTATTCCCAAAATCTCGCTTGACGAGGAAGCGTGACCAGACACCTTAATTCAACTTAATTTCAAAAATTATATTAGGGGTCTCGGCTCTCTTTTTTGAAACATGAGAACTCTTATGTAGCGAAGGAATCATATTTTAAAAAAAATATTATAATATATATATATATATATATATATATATATATATATATATATATATATATATATATATATATATATATATATATATATATATATATATATATATATATATATATATATATATATATATATGTTGAAACGAAAATAGGCTTACTATAGTAATGGAAAGCGACTCGGATTGAGAAATCGGAGAGCCAAGTTCGAATTCCAGTCGAATCTATTACATTCACTTACGTGCTAAGACGCTTGGGAAAGGTATGAATCCTCTTCTTCTACCCCCAGCTGTGGGTAAATAGCAGGACAGATCGGGTTCTATAGCCTTGGATGGCAACTGATCTACTGCAAAAAGAAACGGTCAGTCATGTACCGACAGATACATGATCGCCTACGCGTTTATCACGCATGGCACATAACTGATTTGTTTCACGTTTTAGATCTAATTTATCCAAATCATGAAGCACCTCCTCGTTATGCTTTGCCAGTAAGGGACTACCTTAACTAAAGTTTTACGCAGCGTTGATTCAGAAGAAGAGACAGCATCGAATGGCCACCACTTACACCCGGCCTAACACCAATGGATTTCTTTTCGGGGGGGTGTAGTAAAGAGCTAGGTTTATGAGAGAAATCCCCACACAGTGGACGAATTAAAAGAGTACATCTCAGAAGTATTTATTGAAAGTGATACAGCTGGGCATTTGTGTCGTGCAATGTGTCATATTTCTCTCAATAGGTTCGAGGAATGTCGCAACGTTGAAGGGGGACATTTTGAGCACTTAAGAGATTAAACTGTGCCAAAAATGTAAGTAAAGTGTTAAACAGTTTTAATAAAATGTTTTAAAAAATGCAAAGTGCATACTAAATGTAAGCCTACTTTTGCTCCACTAATATATATATATATATATATATATATATATATATATATATATATATATATATATATATATATATATATATATATATTCTTATTAGTAGACGTCTTATAAGTATAAGACGAAATACTCGATCGGAAAACCTTCGGTGTCTTGATTTGCAAATAATCAAACCAACACCAAAGGAAAAAAAAAAAAAACAGTATAAAAAAGAAAGAACCAAGAACATGTACGTTAGCCGAAAATAATCGCCCAGTATGCAAGTCCAAGGCCCAAAGAAAAAAGAACCGATACGAGTACGCCAAAAAACTAAATAAATTGCTCAATACAGTGAGTAGAGCAGACCTATTAAGTCCTAGAGAGCCAGATAAACCTACCACGGTTTCACCTAAACGGATCGTCAGGGAAGGCCGGCCTTCCCTGACGATCCGTTTAGGTGAAAACGTGGTAGATTTGTCTGACTCTCTAGGTCTAACACGATATATATATATATATATATATATATATATATATATATATATATATATATATATATATATATATATATGTATTATGTCATTCACAGATAGTACTGTTTCGCTGTATCATAGCTCCTCAGTGCGACTAGACATCCGAATGTCTCAAGCCAGGATTGAAACACAACTAATTTGGTGTCAGCCAGAGCTATCTTCACTCGGTAGAGTTACACAAGTAAATCTAGCGTATTGTTTTTACAAATGTAAACAAATGCCAATCAACCAAAGTGCTCCATTCATTTTACTGAAGAGCTTTGCATTAGTGCAGGTGGCTGTTGTTTATAGAATTAGCTTATCACTCAACAGTGCTCAATTGAAATGTATTTTCAAGAGCTAAATTATGTCATTCACAGACAGTACTGTTTCGCTGTATCACAGCTCCTCAGTGCGACAAGACATCCGAATGCCTCAAGCCAGGATTGAAACACAACTAATTTGGTGTCAGCAAGAGCTATCTTCACTCGGTAGAGTTACACAAATATATACATAGTATATATATATATATATATATATATATATATATATATATATATATATATATATATATATACAAATATATACATAAGTATATACATTACACAAATATTTACATAAGTATATATATATATATATATACATACATATATATATATATAAATATATATATATATAAATATATATATATATATATATATATATATAAATATATATATAAATATATATATATATAAATATATATATATATATATATAAATATATATATATATAAATATATATATATAAATATATATATATATAAATATATATATATAAATATATATATATATATAAATATATATATATAAATATATATATATAAATATATATATAAATATATATATATATATATAAATATATATATATATATATATATATATATATATATATATATATATATATATTGTTTAGAAATATATACATTGCATAAATCTTAATATTTTGCATAAATTCTTTTAAAAAGAAAACAGATCCAGAGAAATTCAATCCTTTTTCATTCAATAGAATTTTTTCTTCCATTTTATTTTTAAATTTCTCGTTTACCCGCTTTACATTTTATCGGTCGGTAAAATTCTAAATTGAGTTTCCTGAACCATGCTTTTTTGATTGACAGCACAAAGAAGTCTCATCCCTACTCTCATACTAACTGGCAAATAGTCCGTCATCTGTTACAAGTTTGGTCCTTTATGACCGCTGCACAATAAGCAAAACTTACTTGAAATGTCTTTCATTCTTGGAGGTCTGCAACTTCAAGAAATTTTGTTCTGTAGAGCATATTTCATTCCCTTTTCTTTTCTTTTCTTTTTTTTTTAAACCCTCTAATTTTACTACTTTTCTTCTCTCTAATTCACTATTAAATTTGTTCTTTCTTTCTACTTGATAATTTTCGTCCTTTCCTTTTTAGCGTCTTCACCCCTTCTCTGTCTTCTAATTTACTTTCTTTTCCATCCCACTCTTATCTTTCTTTTGTCTTTTTCCTTTTCCGCTGCTCGTTTCTTTCTCTTCCTCTCCCAGTCAACCTGATTAAATACTTTCCTTTCCTCTTTTTATTCCATTCTTTTTTCTCCTATTTGTTTTTTTTTCTTTTTCCTTATTTTCTCTCTACTCCTTGTGTGCTTTCTTCGTCTTTCGTTTCTTTCTTTTTGTTATCACGCCAGTTTACTGCTTTCCCTTCTCTTCCTTCCATTTATTGCCACCTTTTATTAGGTTGGTGCAAAAATAATGTCGTTTTTTGACGTTCAACTTCATGTGAGAAAACGACATTATTTTTGCACCAACCTAATACTTCTAAATATTCTTATTTTATTACCTTCCTTTTTCTTTTCCTTATTTCTTTTTTTTATTTTTCTGTTCTCATCTTTTCACTTTCTTTCTTTTTCTTCACCAATTAGCTTGGTTCAAAACAAAACAAACGTAATTTGCTTTTCTTTCTTTCATTAATTCCTTCTTTCTACCTTTCATTCTCTTTCTTTCTTTCTTTCTTTCTTTCTTTCTTTCTTTCTTTCTTTCTTTCTTTCATTCCTTATGTCTTCCTTTCCTTCTTATTTTTATAATTCCAATTTCATCCTTTCTGTCATTTCTTCATTTTTCCTTTATCTACTTCTTTTTTTTATCATTCTATTCTTTCTTTCTTTCTTTCTTTCTTTTTTCTTTCTTTCTTTTCATAGCCTCTTTTGTCTTTAGTTTACTTTCTTTTTCACCATTTCTCACTCCATTTTGTTTCTTTTGCTTCTTTTCTTTTCACCTTTCTTTTTTCCTTTCTTTTCCTATTCCTCTCTATCTTTTCCTAAACTGTTTCAAATCTAGATATATAAAGAATTTTAGCAAAATACTTAAAGCAAGTGTTATCTGATACCTCCATTTTTTTTTTTTTGGTCAAGTGTTCAACGCGCCATTACTCTAAGCTTGCTGAATTCAAAGATGTTACCAGTCTCATCTTTTTTACAGCCCACATATATTTCAAGAATCTCAATTTAAAATACATCGATAAGTCTGGCACAAGGTTATTAGTGTCGGGTACACAATGAAGACCAGATTCATCACACTAGTTTATAGGGATTTTCCTATATATCCTATATTATCGATTAACAGTTCCTTAATGATAATGGTAATTAACCGTTTCCTTATAAGGAAATATTCAGCATTCACTGACCAAACAGCCAATCTACCATCAGTTAAAATTTATGGAATCTTTCTATTAAAACAATTTTTCAGGAGAATAGGTTTATCATTTTAGCTGCCATCGGTTTTTCCAGTATTGATGGGGGTTTCCTCCCTAACCTTTTGTTTGGAGTAGTGTGGAATATCAACATTTTGATAATGTCTTTATTCTCTCTTTCAATTACATGTTCTATTCATTTTAGTTGCTTTTGCTATTGAAAGTCCTCAAGTGATCTAGTTTCTGTTAAGTGGTGCAGTTCTTTGTTTGTGATTGTATAGCTCCAGTTCACGGGGTTCGAAGAAGGATGGTCCTCTCTAAGACCTACAGGCTTCACTCGGTCAAAGCCATTTTTAATCTCTGACCCAAGAAAGCAGTTGTATGCAGCTGACAGTTTATAGATTTTTAAGGAGTTTGATGTCATGCATGACATCCATATGAAAGCCTCGATCTGACAATGCTATTTAAGAACATGACTTAAGTTCTTAGGTTAATGTTTTGTTTTTTTAGCATTTTGCGGTAGTGGACAAAACTACCTCTAGTGCAGCCTCTTCTAGGTTCAGTTTCCTTCTCTCCTATACTAAATTTGTTATAACTGATTCATACACCGAAGTATTTGAAGTGTTTAAAGTTTATTAATTCTACATCCTGAATTTTAGGATAGATTTAGGTTATGTACCTTCACTGTTTTCATTTCAATTCCAGATAATAAAGGACGCTTAGTATGAAAGTGGGACAGAAATAAATAATTTATTTATATTTATTAATTTGAAAAGAAGAAGTGTGTAGAGATTGATCAAAATATTCTTTTCGGCATAAAAGAAATTAAGCTAAGGAGAGAAAAATGTTCATAAGAAAGTGGAAATCTGAAGACATAAAAGTCATTGGTAGAGGGTATAAAGTAACCACGAAGTTCACAAGGTGTGGTCAAATTTTGTTGAGCCTTTCGGGGGTTGATAAGTTTTTAAAAAAAGTATCCGTTTGTTGACTGGAAAGGGTTGCTGAATGAATGTCGTTTGTGGTAAACTTTCAGAAGTTGATACAGCCTTGTAGAATTATAATTGAAGAGTGTGAGCTGGCAATGTATTACTGGGGAAAAGTTGGTCCGGTTGCGTGTTTGCTTCAGTTAAACAGGTTCAAAATTATCTGTTTTAAGTTTGTGTGTTTTGTCCCGAAGTTCTTTGCCTATCACAGGTTATCTCAAAATTCAGCGTCTTTTTTTTTTCTAAACTTACTACGAAAATTAATTATTCTCACCTGACTACCTCGTCACAAATAGAATCGTAATGAACAATGATTTAACCGGCCGACAGTCTCACGTGTATTTTACCGACCGAATCAATTAACTACCTTTTAAAAGTGTCTCAGCTTTCAAATTTCATTCTTCTGATGGTTTAAAAATAATCTTGAAAAGAAGTGCTTTTTCAAGTTTTTTTTTAGTTTTTTATTATTACATTCCTTTCTTATTACCCTGAACAGGATATTGTGTCGTTGCAGTCAGGCCCAGAAGCAAGGCTAATGAAAAAACTCTCATTCAAACGACCTCATTGGTTGGAAATGTCTTTGCTTTAGATAGCGGGGGGGGGGGGGGCAGAGGATATGTTTTCTTTTCACACAAATTTTCATAAGTTATATAATATTTAATAAGTTTGGCTTGGATGTGCAAATGAATAGAGGCTTGAAACTAGAAATTAAAATCCCGACTTCAAATTCCGGCTGAGATCGTTTCATTCACTTTCACACAAATTAAATACCCTGGGGAAAGATATGAATGTATCTCCTCCTAGCTATGGGTTAAATAGTAAGTCAGATTGGGGTCTGTAGCCGTTTTTGGCAACCAGTAGAGAAGAAGGACGAATCTGGATTCAAAACCCTGATGGGGACACATACTTGAACTGTAACTAAGGTCTGCTCAGTATAGTTGCAGTATGAACCACAAGTTGGCTCTGTGGGTGATGAATAAACACAGACAAGCCTGAGCAGATGGGCATACTTGAAAATGAGCAACCATACTGAAGATGAGAAATCGTACTGATATGCTGTGTTCATTTAAGTCGAAACAGCTCTGATGATCATAGCTTAGTCTAACACAAGCCAAAATATACGGGTCATCAAGAGATGACCGAACTCATTCCAAAGGTCATTTGTTAATATTTATATAATTAGAATTAAACTCAATGTACACTAGTATTGACATTCAAGACAATTTTGCTGACGATCTTTTTTTAATCATTTCACTCCAAGCAAGGCGATAATGCCACTAAGACGCAGGGCTTTCAGTGAATGGAAGAGAATGAACAGAATTTAGTGAAGAGAAATGAAGAAAAGCATAAAAGGGTTCAGAAAGAAGACGGCGATTGACGTTGAATTTAAATTTTTGAAGATTGTAGGTAACAGGAAAGCAAGAAATCGGAAAGGAATTCCACGGGCGAGAAGTGCAAAAAAACAAAAAACAAACAACGAAAAAACCAATTAGAATAGAACATCGGGTTGCATCTACCTAGTTCAACAGTAAATCAGTGCGACCTCATTGTCGATCTTGTAAAATGCTTAAATTCATGCAGTCAAGGCACTGAGGATAAAAGCTCATCAGAACAAATGACTTGGAAATATTAGTAGAAAAGGCAGAGGGAAGCCACGTCACAACAGTGAGAAAGTGACTGAAGTCGAGATGCCAGGTCAGGATCGATTACATTGCAAACACTTCTTTGTTAAGAATCTCGAGATATATAGTAGAAACAGCAGACCAGATATGGCGATGAATGGTAGATTTATAAATGTGCAAGAAGGATTCTAACAAGAATTATCTGGCACGATACAGTGAACCAACTTTCCTAGCAGTAGACCTAGAAATTGATCCAATATAATCATTTCACTTCCTGCGTAATATTCTCCAATTTAAGAAATTTTTTAACAAGTATCGCTTGGCGAACATTAAACACTTTACGGTATTTACTAGACTGTTACATACAAGGCTACGAGTATTGCTCACTCAACGAAGATAGACAACAACACATAGTAATAATAGTGTACTTGTTAAACATTGCCTCATGGTGAGACATTTGTATATTTACCAGGCTTATTCTAACAAAATTCTATAATAGTGCTAGCAAACATTGAATACACTCTGTTTTTTATCAAACTAAGTTACATAAAAGGCCACGTGTTCTGGGTTCCCAGGAAGATAGGCAACAATACATAATAGCAATCGTCTTCTTAATCATTGCCTCACGGCAAAACAAAATAAAGTTACGAGTTTATTCACTCGTCAACTAAAGTTTTAGACATTAGAAATAGGATTTCGTCAACTAAAGTTTTAGACAATAGAAATAGGATTTTTAAAAATCATTTCTTCCCAAGCAAAGCGATAAATGTCCCAGGGGGTACTGAGAGTGAATGAAACAGAAAGGACAATAAAAGAACAAGGATTAAGAAGACAGAAGATGACGATATGAATTTTTGAAGATTGTAGTTGACAAGAAAGGAAGAAGCCGGATCAGAGTTCCACAAGCAAGAAGTGCAATAGAAGAAACTATTAACATAGAACTTACGGTTACGTCTAACAATTTCAACAGTGAAATTATGAGGCAGTGATGCCAATCTAGGACTGTGTGTTTAAATTCGCAAAGTCTAGCTACTATAGAGGAAAACGATATTTATTCTGTAAAATTACAGAAATGTGACACAAGGCCAAAGGAGGGATTGGGGAAAGGGCGGTCTTCTTCTGTCTTAACGATAACTTAGCTAGCCGCAAACACTGACCCAATCGTACGAACAATATTCCTTACACCAAAACAACACATTCATACGTACCTTTCTTACTACAATCACCATAATACCTCACTGTCTCTATGAAAATACTAACTAGTCCCCATATTTACAATTCAGTGTCTGTGGGGGGAGGGGAATAAAATAACAATTCTAAAAACTAATCCCAATGAGTATTTACAATAATAAATACAAATTATTTACAAGAAACTAAAGAAAATAATATTAGTAATAAAAAAACCCACAATCACTAAATGTGGCAGAAATACCAGTTCACTGGTCGAAATCAAGCACGCACTCATTCAGACACAACAAATACGAAAACACTCACGCGAAACGAAAGGCGCCCCGCATCCGCCTGCGAACTGACATCACTAACCATCTAACGAGGGAGGGGAGGGGGAATTAAACTTAAAGAAAAATTGGGACAGAAATAAAAGGGGCCAAATGAGCATACATACCCTAGCTAAGTTAACTGGAAAAGGAAACTAAAACATCAAAAATAAAACCTAAACTAGCCTAGTTTTGGGATGGGTTGCACTAGTTCAACCCAGAAAGAGCAATATCCTGATGCCTAACCGGTACTTAAAGGTACTATAGAGGAAAGCTCATCAAAACAACTATCATGAAAATATTTATAGAAAAGGCACAGTGAAGCTACGTTACGGGAATGGGAAAGTGACTGAGGCTGAGATGCCAGGTCAGGACCGATTACATGGCCGATTCTTCTTTGGATTTTGATCTCTAGCTACGTAGCAGAAACACCAGATCAGATGTGGTAGCAATATTCGATGCACGGACAAATGAATAGACTTATAAATGTGCAAGATAGATTCTGGCAGTAAAGATTGTCAGCCGACTTTCATCGCAGCAGACTGAGCAATTGATTCAATATAATGGTTCCACTTCATATCTGGGGGAAGTGTGAGACCGAGAAGGTGCAATGTGTTGCTCTTCCTGAGATTAACATCAGCCATGCCGATGAGAGGCAAAGATGGTTCTCTTAGGTGATTAAAATTATTCTGCGAGAAATACTTCTCAAAAAAGGAAATAACAAAGAGTGCGTCGATTCCGACCGGTGAGCAGATTGCTAACGCATTTACGAAGACAGGTCAGTCAGTCAGTTGTGGGCCATGCGTGATACACGCTTAGGCGATCATGTATCTTTCGATACATGACTCACGAAGCAGACTTTTTTCCAGCAGTAGGTTGCCATTTCTTTCTACGGCTATAGATGGAGGGAGAAGAAGATGATTCATATCTTTCCCAAGGGTATTAACACATAGATGAGCGTAATGGATTCGACTGGAATTCAAACTCGACTCTCCGATTTTTTCCCGTAGTAGGTTGCCATTTCTTTCTGCGGTAGACCAGTTACCATCCGGTCTGTCCTGCTATTTACCTAGGTACCGCCATGAGATTACTAAAAAAAGCATAGCATGAATAAAAAGGGCCTTAAACTTGATGAAAATAAATTTTATTGTCTAAATGTTTATGTTATTATTAAATAAATGTTTATGCTATTATGTTATGTTATGTTATTATTATTATTCGTTGTGGAATTCACTTGACTCACTATTAGCAGTTGACTACTTCTCCGCGCCGCTGGCGAATCTTATATGTGTTGTTCTTGTCCTAAGTATTAACATTCATTATCAACCTTACTGTGATTATTCTATTCCCTAGGTTACAACACTCTTCACGACTGTACTCCTACGTTTATAAACTTGACACTGAAGCGAATAAGAATTGGTAAGGGTTGAAAGAGCAAAGTGGTTTGAAAGGAGGGTTCAATTTAAAATGCATGTTGAATACCAAAATAGACCCTCACATAATAACAACAAATATTCAGTTTACAATGCAAATGCACTGCTTAGCTGAACCGTGATTTTGTGTTCACCTTTATGCAGATATGTCAGTCAGTCAATTATGTGCCATGCATGATACACGCTTAGGCGATCATGTATCTTTCGATACATGACTCAAAAAGCAGATTTTTTCGCGCAGTATGTTGCCATTTCTTTCTACGGCTATAGAGGGTATTCAAGACCAGCACATTTAATACATGACCACACCAATCCTTACAGACCATGACAGGAAAGCCATTTGACATTACCTTCGTCCCCGATGTGAGATGTGACGCCATTAGTGGTTCACACGCCAATCTCTATCCCTCACCATTTTCATTCACCACAGTATATAATTAATTTTTGAAATATTTTTCCGTACTTAAAGTTTTCGGTAAAAAACTCGGTCATTTTGCTTCTTTTTTTATACGAGATAGGTGATCATACGTAACGAAAGCGGGGAAAATTCTATTACCCCAGGGGTATCTGAAACGCTAAATCTGACCCTGTTGAATCTGTTATTTTATGTCATAAATCATTCTGTCAGAACCAATCAAACAGTCATGTGATACACGCTTAGGCGATCATGTATCTTTTGATACATGACTGACGAGGTAGATTTTTCCCGCAGTAGGTTGCCATTTCTTTCTGAGGTAGACCAGTTGCTATCCAAGGCTATAGAACCGGGCCTGTCCTGCTATTTACCCATAGATGGGGAGAAGAAGAGAATTCATACCTTTCCCAAGGGTATTAGCACTTAAGTGAATGTAATGGATTCGACTGGAATTCGAACTCGGTTCTCCGATTCCTCAATCCGAGCCGCTATCCATTACTCCACCATATTTCATATTCATTGTTCTGAAATTGTGCTCCGATTCGAATCAACGTAATTGTTTCAAATTATGCCTAATCAGGAAGATATTGTTCTTCTTGAGTCATGTTAATTTTTTTCCTTAATCATGTCACCCAGAACAAGGCAATAAAGCCACTAAGATAAAAGGGGTAGGGTGAGAAAACAATAACAACACAAGAATTAAGAAGCCAAAAGATAATGATCGAAACTGCATTTAAATTTTCGAAGATCAAAGTTTTACTGGAAAGTCAAAGTTCCACAAGTAAAAATTGCGAGAGAAAAAACTGTTAGTATAGAAATTATGGTTACATCTTAAAGGATTTTTATGAGGGAGATGAAGAAAAGAGAATGAGTACATCAAATCTCTTATCATACATATTGTGAAAGATGCAAATAAAAATAAACAAGATTCATACTCTGAGGTGAAATCTGAAGGAATAGAAACAATTACAGTGTAACCCGGATATAAGAGAAACCCGGATATAAGAGAAACCCGGATATAAGAGATATATTATGTGGTCCCAAATTAGATCCTGTGTTAATGTATATTTAATAGACCAAACCCGGATATAAGAGACTTCTTCTCCGGTCCCGACAACTCTCTTATATCCGGGTTACACTGTATTACAATGACCTAGAAAGCAGTAATACAGAATGCAAAGTTTACAAATCACGCTTGCACAAAATTTTCTTTTCTGCACCTTACACTAAGGTAAGATTGTAGTGGGTTAGCCAATCTGCATCAGTGACAAAATACAAATTAAACTCACCCTCTACTATTTTTTCTAAAATCAAATGCAACAAAGACAACAACAACAAGAGAAATAATCAAATAGGCAGATATTTGTTTTAACAGAAAATATTTTTATATAACAACAAGTACAAACGATATAATAAAGTTGTTTAAAACTTTAGAGTTCTTGGTTGTGTGATATAAGGTAATATAAAAGGTGTTATGCTATAGATCTGGTAATAATTTATTAAACATCAAAAGACACACTATGCTAATTAAAAAAAAACGATGATTTATCAACATCCACACAAAAAACCATCTTGTTATGAAAAGAGACCTCCCTCAAAAAAATGTTAGCATTGTAGCGACTGACATTATGCATGTTTTTTTTTTGTTCATTCAAGAATCATAGTTACTAAATTTGTCACCGGAACAGGTATAAAGAAGGATTTTGCAATTGAAATTTAGACAAAAATTCAATCCAGAAAAAATTATAAAAACAAAACAGGTAAAAATGTCTGAAACAAACACAGTGTTTGCAATGTTCAAAGTGGATTATGAATCTTGCAGGAAATATATTATTGTTTCTGTAATTGTCGGACATATTGCATTTGACTTGGGAACAAATTGAAAAGCTACGTGTGTCTGAAACAGATCAAATAGCAATGAGTGTGTCTGGAAATACAATTCGTTTCTGGTGAGTTCATTTATTTTGTAGTGGGTTAGCCAATCTGTATCAGTGACAAAATACAAATTAAACTGACCCTCTACTATTTTTTCTAAAATCAAATGCAACAAAGACAACAACAACAAGAGAAATAATCAAATAGGCAGATGTTTGTTTTAACAGAAAATATTTTTATATAACAACAAGTACACATGATATAATAAAGTTGTTTAAAACACTTTAGATTTCTTGGTTGTGTGATCAAGGGTAATATGAAAGGTGTTATGCTACAGATCTGGTAAGGAATTAAACAGTTTATGTTGATGGTGAAATTGAATGCAATAGATTGCTTGACTTACTGTAGAATTGTCACGCTTAGACTGATATAGTTACGATTTCCTTTATGTTGTTAAGATATTGAGTGAGTTGGTTTCTGAATCTCATCTTGGTTGACTTGGTCACTGGATGAGTTGATGTTGAAAAGAAATTGAATTCCACAAGCCGGAGCCAATTTTAATGGGTTCAGCACAAACTGAGAACACTTAGCTGTAATCCTCTTTTAACGGGTTTAAAACAGAGAATGTAGAAATATAATTCTGCAAGATAACAAGTTCTAAAATTGTTTGGCTCATAAAAACTGATATGAATTTTCAACAAAATTTTCACTTATTTTCATCATACATTCAAGTCGAAAATCTTTGAGAGGGGTGACAAATTCACAAGAATCACTGGGTAATTCAAGCAATGGTTCAGTTTTTAAATTGAAATCAACAGTTTTCCAACTTCTCATCCACGTTATATAAGAGGAGGGTGATAATGGAGGTGGACACCGGGGCCTCGTGTTCAGTAATGAGTTTAAAGAAGTTTCAGGAATTGGGGACCTTAGAAGACTTGAAGGGGAGTTCCATAAAGTTAAGGACCTATACTGGAGAGATGGTGAAACCTTGTGGTGCAACAGAAGTTGGTGTGTCGTATGAAGGGACAGAGAATCGGTTGCCATTATTGATAGTGAAAGGTGACACACCGACATTACTGGGACAAAATTGGTTGAAAAAGGTACCACTGGATTGGAGTGAAATATTTCCCTTAGTAGGAGATGATGTTCCTTTGAAATTGAAGGAGTTTTGAGGCGTATTGGGAGTCTGTATTTGGCGAGGAGTTGCGTTGTTTGAAGGAATTCAAGGTAAAAATACCGGTGGACAGAACAACAACTCAATTTTGTAAAAATCATCCAGTGCGTTATGAACTGAATGAAAGAACAGAAAAGGAACTGGACCGACTAGAAAGCCAGGGTATGCTTAAGAAAGTCGAGTATTCACGTGGGGGAGGGGGAACCTACAGTACCAATAGCAAAATATAATGGCAGAGCTATTCGGATTTGTGGAGACTACAAGCAGACCATAAATATGGCCGCTTCTTGTGACACTTATCCAATACCAAGGACTGAAGATTTATTTGCTACATTGAAGGGCGGTGAGAAGTTTAGCAAACTTGACTTGAGTCATGCTTATCAGCAACTGGAATTGGATGAGAAAACACAAGAGTTTCTCACAATAAACACCCATCGCGCTTACAGTTTGGAGTGCGTAGCACTACTGGAATCTTTCAGAGAGAGATGGACCAAAGGTTAAAGGATATCCCTTTTTGCAAAGTGCAAGCGGATGACATTTTGGTTTCAGGAATTAATGACACTAGTCATCTTGTGAACCTGCGGAAGGTATTGTCTGCGCTGGACAAAACAGGTCTAAAATTAAAAAGAAACAAATGTCAGGGGTGACATTCCTTGGATTTAGAATTTGCAAAGAAGGTATAGCTCCCCTGGCTGAAAAAGTGACTGCTATACAGAAGGCACCTGCCCCCAGGAATGTAACAGAGTTGAAGGTCTGTCTTGGAGCCCTAAATTATCACAACAATCATTTGCCCAAATTATTTACCGTACTGGAGCGCCCTTATCGATTGTAGAAGAAGGAAATAATAAGAGTGCCTTTGAAAAAATAAAGAAAATGCAGTTTTCAGTGCCTCTGTTGACGCGTTTTGACCCCTCAAAGTCCATTCTGGTGCATGTGGATACTTCCCCTGTGGAGTAGGGGCGGTAATGGCACATATGATGAAAAATGGAATAGAAAAACCCGTGTGCTATATATCTCGAACCCTATCTGCCTCTGAAAGGAATGTCGGAGTTACCTCCTCCTTACTTTCCTAATTGTCACTAGGGCACGCTCTCCCTACACTATAAATACTGGGCGACTTCTTGCCTCGTTCTCTTTTTTACTTTGCATTTCAGCGGACATAATTAAAAATGTGATCTCTCGTAGAGATCCGTGTTTTCGCCCACTTGTGGAAAAACGCCATGAAAAACACATACACGTACGTACGAACTTTCACCAACATACAACCTCTTTACGTTCACACACAAACACAAATGTTAATGTCTTTGTCACTTATAAAATTATTTAATAAATATATTTGTTGACATATATATATATATATATATATCGGTCTTGCTTGTTTTCTTTTCATCTTCGGTTGGACACAACTAGAGTCCGCCATTTTCTTGTAGTTGGACCCTCTTCTAGCAGGAAAATAAACAGCACGTGATTCTAATACAACACCACCAAACCCACACGGTCCTCTACAGTAACTATGCACACAGAAAAAAGAAGACTTGGCCTTGGTGATCGCAGTTAAAAGGCTCCATCAGTATTTGTACGGGGATTTCTTCATGTTATACACAGACCACAAGCCACTGTTGGGACTGTTTGCTGAGAACAAACCAATTCCTCCTCTTGCTGCTTCTAGAGTACAACGTGGGCACTATTTTTAGCGGCTTATAACTACAGGTTGGAGTACCGAGCCGGTGAATCCAACGGCAATGTTGTCTCAGTCGTCTTCCGGTAGTGTTCCGAGATAAGGAACATTCCATCATCATGAACAGAGTGAACATGATGGATTTGATTGTTTCTCCAGTAACGGTGAGTGAAGTTCAGGCTGAGACTAGAAAGGACCCGATTCTGAAATATTACCTGGCATGCAGAATGGGGACCTTACTTCATTAGGCAAGAGGAGCTGAGTTGTGATGATGGTGCAGTACTGTTGGGGAGTCGAGTTGTCATTCTTTAAGTTAAGGGTAAAGGTATTTCAGGAACTCTATATGTTGTATAGGAGTAAAGGTTCTCTGCTGACACTGTAGTTTGAGCATACATCGCCAAAGAGCAAACACAAGCGATCCCATTTTGAATAAGTAGATTACGTGATAGTAAAGGAAATATATATATATGGGAATTAGTGTGACGTCTAATTGCTCACCATTTCTATTCTATCCTCTATTACTATACGGTTCGCTATTCTCTTTACTACTCACTATTTCGACACTATTTCTCTACACTGGTCACTATACGGATTACTATTCGGTGGTTACTTTTCGAGTGAGTATTATCGAGCAAGTACTATTAGTGCGAGTGTTATTCGAAGGCGTCTGACACCAGTATTGTTCAACGGCGTTACTATATTTGTATCTGAAATTACAAAGTCTCTACTACAACGAGCATTACGAAAGAGGCAACAAGTATTCATTGACATTGCAAAAGTGGCAACGAGTTTTCGTTGATATCACAAAACCATCAGACGCACATTGGAATTGTGGTCATGAAATCTCTTGCTCGAAGCTATCTATGGTGGCCAAACATGGACACAGACATCGAGAGGACCTGCAAGATTTGTGGGACATGCTTACTAGGTCAAAGCAAACCAAACCAAGCATCCATTCATTGCTGGGAATATCCTAGTCATTCCTGGGAAAGGATTCATGTGGATTTTGCTGGTCCCTTTATGTGACGTATGTTTATGATTATCGTGGACGGAGATATGCATAATGAATACGTCTACAGCCCAATCCACAATAGAGTAGCTGAGAGGGGTATTCGCTACACATGGCCTGCCGGTATTGTTAGTGAGGGATAATGGCCCGTGTTTAACCAGTGATGAATTCAAGCAGTTCCTGAAATCAAATGCTATCCGACAAATGTTCACTGATCCTTATCGTCCCTCCTCCAAGGGTCAGGCTGAGCGTACGTTGCACATGTTCAAAGAGGCACTGAAGAAGTTAAGAACGGAAGGGAAATCAACCCTCAAAACCCAAGTACACTGTTTCCTATTCGCTTTTAGAACCACTCTTCATCCAGCAACAGGAGTTTCTCTTGCTGAGCTGATGTTTAAACGTCCGTTACGAACTGCTTTTCATTTACTGAAGCCCGATACATATCACCGAATTCAGGTTCATCAGGCCAACATGGAACAGGGAACAAAGCTGATGAGTCCCCTGCGGCAATTCAAGGTGGATGATCGTGTACTGGTGCTGAATTTCGGAGCTGGGAAACAGTGGATGGAGGCCATCATTACCAGACAACTGGGGTCTGTAAATTCTGAAGTGGGAGCGAGTGGAGGCTTGGTGAGGCGACATATGGATCAACTAGTGAGACAAGATCGCCGTGGCAGTCGTGCCCGATGGGCCAGTGGTAGAGGGACCCGAACTGCCTCAGGTTCCAAAAACCCTTGAAGCGTCTGGAGTGTCGGCTGACTCTCCAGCAATGATTTCTCCAAGGTACACTGAAATGCCAAATGCTACCGAAATGCCTGAGGTTCGGTGGTCGGTCCGTATTCGGAAATCGCCATCCAGATTTGAGGACTGGGTAACAAAGTTTGGAGGTGTTGTGAATTATATTTATTATAATGTTTTATTTATTGATATTTATGTATTTATATATTTAGGAAAAACATAATTATTTTGGACGGACTTATTAGACTAGGGGTGGTGGTGATGGTCCACCCCTAGTTGGTTATAAAAGATCGGAAATTGAACTAATCAGCAGTCCTAACAAGTAGTCACTACGGATGGCTGTGCTGCTCTAATGGTATTAAGTTGACAACTAATTATCGTGCAGCAGAAACTAAAATACAGAAAACTTTCTCTTTCTGTTTCTTCCATTTCCTGAATAAGTTTTCGTTCTGATTTATCTTTCAGCTTCTTTCTTTCTATTTCTCTTTCCAGAATCTTCTTTCCGTTTTTTTCTCATTTTCTTCTTATACCCCACTGCAGTTAGATCTCTTTCTGATTCATTCTGCATGCCATCTGGATGTGAATGCCAAGAAGGCAGAAAACAATAAAAAGGTTGTTTTCTGCACATAGGTTCCTAGCATCACGTCCGGTCCATGAAGCAAGCCCACACAATGAAAGTGATACAGTGGCCAATGACGAATATTCCCACCAGAAAAGGAGATGACCCAGGGGACTGCCAAATCTGCTTAAAAGCTGGCCTCTCACAACATCCAGAGCAGTCACCTGCTATAAAACCACCTGCCGACACTCAGGGGATTGTCACAGTTGCCACCATGACCGTTACTCTTAAAACAACCATTACCACTCCCAAACTTGACTAACTTCATCCAACTCTCTACATGCAGAATGTGGCTGACACTTCCAGGCTCCCAATATCCACCAACGTGGTTTAGAACATCAAACATGGAATCCAACAGAGACCAGCTTTTGACACCACCAGACTCCCAATGTAAACCATTGCGATTTATGACATCTCATAATTATCACCGCCCATCTACAAGACTTCCTTGTCACCACCGCCATTACTTTAGCAGGCATACCCTAGCAGCCATCACTGCAGCCCCATTTTGTTGATACATCACCACAGCAAACAGACTTGCTTCTGGCATACCTCCCAGTGAAACATTCTACCACAGACCTACCAACTATATCGCATCCCTCAGCTGTCATCTCAACAAACTTGCTCCAGGCATACACTCACAGTGAAAGATTCTACCAGTTCCACCAGAGGCTTACCAGCTTCATCTTATCCATTAGTGCCACCACTGTCATCTCATCAAACTGACTTGCTCCTGCCAGTGAAACATTCTACTAGTCCCACCAGAGACTTACCAGGTTCATCACATTCCTTAGTACCACCGTTATCATCTCAGCAAACTGCCTTGCTCCAGGCATACCCTCACAGTGAAACATTCCACTACATGCCTCCCATCTACATCTCATCCCTTAGTGCCACTGCTGTCATCTCAGCAAATTGACTTGTTCCAGGCATACCATTGCAGTGAAACATTCCACCACACGACTATTAGCTGCACTTATCCCTTATTCCCATCACTGTCACCTCTGCAACCAAAACACCTTACCAAATGACCCACCATTATGCCCTCAATTAATCAACATGTTCATCAGCTAAAAACCAACAACTATATCTGGTGATCTCGGTCAAACCAAAACAAGAAATCAGTCAACACTTGGTGCTAACCCTTACACCTAATCACCTTCCTGATGATCAACAAGCAAAATCAACATTTTATCCAATTTCTCAACACGTGTATATTAAACAAATACATCCTCGTTAATCTTTTCCTCTTGCAACCAAACACTCATTATAACACATAGCAATTGATTGAATATAACCTTTCCTCATCATGTCAGCGGACAGCATTAGCCAGAGAAGGTGCAATAATTTTCTCTCCTCGAGGTCATCATCTGACATGCTGATGGAAGACAAAAAAGGTTCTCTAAGACGATTAAAATAGAGCAGTTTTTCTTTGGAAGCATTAAAATTAAAAAGCCATTTCTTGCCGTAGTTAACAACATATTATAGGTCATTTTTTTAGATAAGCTGCCAATTTGACCTTATCGAATCAATCAAAACTTTTGACTTGATGACAACTAATACGTGGAACAGTGTTATTTTTGTCATTGGGAGTACAAAATGATAATAGTGCCAAACAAAGAACCAGTTTAATATTCTAAAGTTTTTTTTAAAAAAAAAAGGACCCCCCCACCACCACTTTGAGGAGGTTAAAGATATTTTACATACTGACATACTTTCCTCCTTCCAATATTTGAATTTTACAATCACAAAACCCATAATCCATTAGGGACATAGGAACACTACAAATACTGCAGCCATAATAGCAGTGGCGTTTCTTAGCCTTACAGAGCACAATCCTCGCCTTCACTTAGTTTATTCAACAATCAAGGTGAAAGGACCCAGTCTGTTCTACAATGTACCCATTGGGGGTGAAGGAGAGATGGATTTATAAGGATATTAAGACATAAATGAATGCAATGAACTCAACTGTAATTTGAACCCAGTTCTCTGATTCTTCGATCCAAGCTGCTGTCCATTACTCCACTGTGATTCCTGCATTACAAGGACACCAAAATCTTTTCCATTGGACACTTGCAACATTAATTCAACATTTTGTGGTATGAACATTTTCCATCAAACCAAACTTCAAGCGTTTCTCAAACTATTCTTACTGACTTATTCATGATTTTGTTATTAAAATATTTTTTCATATCTATATTAATTCACTTACATTACATTTTTCTTAATTTAGCTGAATGTTAGGTTATAGTAAAGGGGGGAGAATTGGTATTATTACCTTATGGACAACTGAATGACATCTCTACCAATACCATCAAGTTTATAACAATTGTTACGTCAATTTTTCTACCTTTGAGTGAGGCGCTGAAAAGTTCTTGAAACGACCCACTTCTGAAAATCTGACCAAACATCAGAATTTCATTTTGAAGGGTTGAGAATATTTCAACTTTAAAACTTTTTTTATGTAAGACGTATGTACAAAAACAACAATTTATAGGGTTTTCCTTCCTGAAAATCAGCTATAATCACCACAACTTTATTTTTATACTTTAATAATTTTATCCTGTCAGGTGAATTGAATCATGCATGAAAATTGAAAATCATATAAATGTTGATGCTTATAAACTTAAAAATGTAAAGAAATAGTATTCATAATAGGAAATAAAAATTTTTTCTCACTCAACTTTTATTTACATTCAGCAAAAATATAAAAAAATACAAGACTCAATATTTAAATATCCAGAAGACCAAACAGCAAAATTCTGTATAAATAAGAAACATTTTCAGAATTTATGCTTACAAGTTTCATAAATCAGGAAATACACAATACTTGCAACACAGTCTTAATAGTAAAGAGTAAATAGTCATTAAAAATAGTTATAACAATCTCTCATTAAATGTTATTAATGTTACGACTTTAAATAAATTTTCGCATAGCAAGCACTGAATTACCTCCCTTACATTTCTTTAAATTGTCTTTTATTTTAAGCTGGTCGTGGACAAACTACTGCACACAATGTGTTTCAGAGCTGCTCAAAAAATCATTTCAGAGAAAAACTTTTTTCTACATTATTCGAAGGTTATCTAAGCAGTTTATCTTTTTTTTCAATTTTAGATAATGTTCAATGAAAATAAATGACAAATCTACAACAATTTATTCATTTCATTGAATTTTCATGAAAAATTACCAAATTTGTACAGGCAACTTCGTTATGATGTCATTTCATGCTAACCAACAATTCACTGTAGTCCCACTTGACTGCTTACGAACATATCATGTTCATCAATGGTTTTTATATGATCACCGAAGTTGAGCAATGTCAAGCCTGGTCATGAGGTACCGTTTGGGAATGCTAGCTGCTGTAAGTTTGGATGTGCAGGTGGTGTAATGGATAACAGCTTGGAATTGGAAATTGGAGGGCTGAGTTCCAATTCCAGTCAGGTTGATTATATTCACTTACACACAAATAACATTGGGGAAGGTATGAATCATGGCGTTCTATATTAACAGGCCTCTGCATAACGCAGCAACTTCGATAGACTGGAGACCGGCTGACAATTAGATCGTTTTAGTTTGAGCGAACTGCTGCGTACTGTGTTACTCATGTTGTTGGCTCGAGAAATTCAAAGGGATCTTTTAATTTACCTTTGGTTGGAATATCATTTAACTTATTTATTTGAAGAAGTAAGTATATTTGATTATTTTAGTTTGAGTCCATACATTATTTATATTTAAATTGTAAAAAGTAAACTTTGGTGCTTAAATTTACTCGCACAAAAAGATTTACTTAAAAAGTTTTAAGCCTTAACACTTTTAAATTAAATTTTAATTCGTTTTTGGCATTTTCCCTCTTAAAGTTTTGTTTGTTCAACATTTTTTGATTAAAGTTTAATGAATTATTTATTGATAAAATGCAATTCTTTTTGAGTAATTTGTGTTATTTTAAGAAGCAAAACAAAACAACGTTTAACAAATTTGAACAGAATTTCATTTAGTTTCTTCAAAGACGTAAAGAAAACTATTTTTATTATAAAATGAATTAAAAATGTTTGTTTTTTTTCATAAATTCAATGTCATTACTTAATTTGATATTTATTTTTGATATCGCAAAAAAAAACATTGTTAGTATGAGTGAAAGTAAAACATAACGTCAACGAAATTAAAGTTTAATTTTCTCAAGTTTTTAACCATGATAAAAAATTAGCATAAGTCAACATTTTTCTATTAAAAGTTTAAGTTTGAATAATAAATTTGAATAAAATTTTAATAGAGAAAGGTTCATTAACATTTCTCTATTAAACTTTATCCAACATTTCCATTAAAAGTAAAAAAAAACAAAAACAAAAAAAACGAATTTATTTGTGCTTTTGTTTCCGAAGTTAAAGTTAAAATGATTATTTTTACTACATTAGTTACCATTTGGTGAACTGTAAGTATATTTTTACTTATTAGAATTAAAGAAAAAAATAATAATAATAACATTCAACTTCAAATTGAATTTTTTAATTTCTAGTTTAATGGCACTATGCAACTATTACTATTTTTTGTTTGATTAAAAACAGTTTTATTGTTGATAATTAAACGTTTAATAATATTGTGCAAAACTGCAAATGGAAAACTGACAGTATTCTTCAAACAAAAAACCATACCCCCCCATCATTTTTTTTTTTAAAATTAAGAAGTGTATTCTCAAGCTGAAGGCAACTCTCTAAAATTTTTGGTTTTAATTAATTGTGTGTATTTAGGCAGGGTGCATGGATAAAACTAAAAGCTGTAATTAAGAGTATAATTAATTTAGCTTGAAAATTTACTCCTAAATTGAAGTATTAAGAGAAATATTTGTTAAAGATGTTTAATCTACCATTTCAGATACTACTTAATTCCTAGCTATGCCCCGGAAGTGCTGTGTGTTTGCTTACAAAACAAATTACAGAAGCCAGCAAGACAAAACTATGTGTGGTGAGATTAATAAAATACCAGTTTATCATTTTCCAAAAAACAAAGACGAGAGAGAGCAATGGATAAAATCAGTTCCAAATGCCAATCTAAATGTTACTAACAATTCTGTTATTTGTCAACAACATTGGCCTTCAAATTTTGATACCATAAAAGTTAGTTAATGAAAAAATACGTCCAAAAAATCCACCATCTGTATGGCCAGGTGTGCCAAGTAGTCAAATACCAACACCCTCAGCTGTTCAAAGGAATATAAAAAAAACCTCCAGTACTGTTAGAAATCAAATTGCTGATGAACTTAATGCTTTTTTAGAATTAGATAAAATTAATTATACAAATTTGAAAGAAAGTCTGCTTAACAACAAAAAAGACTTTATATGTCCAGTTGTAGCATTTTTGGATGAAAATATTTTAACTGTTCAATCATCAAAATCTATTGATGGTATTCCTCTCTTTATGTTGAAAATTTATAACAATTTGCGCTTTGAAACATTTCATTATGGAGTTAAGTGTTATATTAGCAGCCTGTCCAAAAATCTTATAAATACAGTTGATACTTGGTCAAAACTGGAAGAAATCATCCAATATTTAAATTCTATGGCTTTTGATCACAAGAAAAATATCCTGAGTCAACAATTTTTAGCAATGGCTCCCAAAATGGTTGGAATAAAATACAGCTCAGATATAGCTGTGCATGCTTTTGGGTACTATGCAAGATCACGGACATTGTATAATGAATTAAGATATGATTTTCAATTACCCTCATTAACAACATTAGGAAGGATGACGTCAAAAGTTTCAAAACTTAAAGAAAAATCTTTTTGTTATCTATATTTAATACTCTTAATACCAGTCAAAAAGGGTGCATAATTCTCCATGATGAAGTATATATCAAAAAGATGTTGCTATATCATGGCAAACAACTATTTGGTAAATCACTTGACAATCCATCTGTACTTGCTCAAACAGTACTTGGTATAATGTTGATATGTCTCAATGCGGGTCCAAATTTTCTTACAAAATTGATTCCAATTTCAAAATTAACATCTGCCTTTTTATTTGAACAAATTGCGTTAACAGTCCAAGCCATCACATCTGTACCAGCTGATGTAAAGGCTATTATATGTGATGGCAACCGCATAAATCAAGCTTTTTTTAAATTATATCCTACACTTCCTGAAAAACCTTGGTTAACTGAAGATAATAAACATTTGCTTTTTGTATATGTTCATCTGTTGAAAAATATTCGCAATTTGTGGCTGACAAAAAAAACAGGAGAACTAATCTTTGATGATGATGGAGTAAGTCGAGTTGCAAAATGGACACATCTTAAACAGTTATATCGTTTTGAATCTGAAAGACTAGTCAAACTTTCAGATTTAAATGAAATTTCCATTGCTCCAAAGCCAATAGAAAGACAACGGGTTTCTACCTGCCTCAGAGTGTTTTCTGAAAAAACATATAATGCACTTCTCACTCAGTCTGAAATAAGTGCAGGTAAGAATGATACTGCCCTCTTCATAAACAAGGTTTTGACATGGTGGAAAATTTAAAATGTTAAATCCCTTCAAATTGATAAATTACATAATGATCCTCTACAAGCAGAAATCAGATCTCCAAATGACACCCGACTTGATTTTATCATTGAATTTGGTAAAATGGCTCTTAATATGGCTGGCAGTCAAGGTAATCGTAAAAAGCAATTATCCCAAAACACTGCTACTGCCATACATCATACTTGCAATGGAATTGTTAGTCTATGTCGACACCTTTTAGTTACAAGTCATAAATATGTACTACTTGGACAATTTTCAACTGATCCATTAGAAAAAGAATTTGGTAAACTTCGCCAAGGATCAGGTGGCACCTACTTTATAAATGTTCAACAATGTATTGAAAAGCTGCATATTAAGCAGACATCTTTACTTTTAAATCAAAATGTAAATATTGATGAATTTGATGTTAATCCAGGTCACCAATGTACATCTTGTGATTATAAACTTTGTGAGGAAGGTTCAGAAATATTTGACAATCTGGAAAATTTAGAACCATCTCTTTCCAATGAAATAAAAATGGCTCTTGTGTACATACCTGGATATATTACAAGAAATGATAATCAACCCAGTGAATGTGAAACCCATTTTTATTATGAAAAGTATGGAAAATATACCAAATTAATTGACCGTGGAAAACTAAAAGTTCCTTGTGACCACACTTGTCAATGGTTATTTTTTTGTTTCATCCTTTTCCATACAAAGGAAAAGGTTTGCTATAAATCATTAAGTAACATTTTTATGCTTATTTCTGAGTTTCATTTTTTCAACATGGAGAAAAAGCATGCTTCTATTTTTGCAAATATAGTTTTGAAAATTTTTTGCAAACATGGCACACCTAGATCAGAAAAAGAACCAGCTCTAAAAGTTTTGAAACTTTCCTAAAATGATTTTGTTTTATTTGTCTATATTTATGCGATAATTGATCGTTATGTACACACTTTGGCTGATGTCTTCCAGCCTTCTCGGGTTCTGTTTGTCAAACCCAGTAACTGTAATGTAAATTTAAACCAAAGTCTTTATTCACTCACAGGGAATAGATTGAATAAAGGATTCAGTGACACCTGTAAATAATATAAATTTCTGATTCAATATATCTTTTACCAGCAATCATTTGTGTTGTTTAATAATTATCAGTGTTCATAGCAAAAATACATATTTTCATTTATTTATCTTTCAACACATCCTATTATCCTCAGGTGTGAATAAAAATGTTATTCTAAGTATTTCATAAAGTGGTTGACTTCATTTTCTTCTAAAATTTCTGAAAATCCTACATTTTTCAATAGGCCTCCAGTTCTGGCTCTCAGTTGCGCCATGACTTGGCCTGGAGTATAGAATGCCATGGCATGAATCCAACTTTTCTCCCCCCAGCTATGGGTTAATTAGTATTATTTGTATCAGCAAAGATTATTATCTCCAAAAATTCTTATAATTTAAACATTTTTTTATTTTAAATAATCTGCAAAAGGTTGATAAGCTGTAAAAATCAATCACTCAATGTATAGTTTGACAAGCATTAATAAAATGTGATCATTTTTTGTTTTGCAATAAACAGGGTCTTTCTTTTTTTTTTAATCATGTAGTGATGTGAAAATGCTTACAAAATGAAATAAAAAAATATTTACCTCAAACGGATATTGGAATTTTGGTTAGTATTAAATGTCTATCCTAAAAAGGGTACTTTTTGTATGTTCATTATTCAAATTTTTTTATAACTCTGACTTGTCTTGAACCTATCAAACAGTATATGCAGACATCAAAAAAAAAAAAAAAAAAAAAAAAAAAAACATTTGCCCACTTCTGTTCTAAGCCTTCTTTGTGATTTGAAAAGTAAAAAAAAAAAAAAAAAATACTTTTCAAAATTCAATTTAATTTCTGTCTTAATTTCTGCATAAAGAGTTATCGTTCATTTTTTTTAATCATTTCACCCCAAGCAAGGCAATAAAGCCACTAAGATGCAAGGGCTACTGAGTATGTGAGAATAAGAGAAAAAGAAAACATTATTAAGAACAATAAAAGAACAGGAATTAAGAAGATTAAAAATTTAAATTATTTATATTAGAACTAATGTCTTCTGGTTATTATCACAATGTCTTCAGCTGTTGCACACTCTAACATTCTTCAGGTGTCTGTTGATCCGAGAATTTGGTGACCTAGCAATTGTGAGTTCAATCTCCAGTCTGTGGAAACAAGATGAGCAATATATGAAAAGCAGGTCTTACCATTTCACTGTTTAACTAACTAGATGCAACCGTCAATTCTATTGTAATAGTTTCTTTTCATGCACTTTTAAGAAACTCCATTCCAATTTCTTGTTCCCGTCACCTAAAATCCTCAAAAATTTAAGTGCAATGCCAATCTTCATATTGTTTTCTTGAATCTTGTTCCTTTATTCTCCATTTCCTCATTCTCCTTCATTCCCTGTAACTCCCTTGCTTGGGGCGAAATGATTTAAAATAAATACTAAAGAACAAGACTAGTTATCTACCCTAGACGTGAACAATCTACTTCCACAGATTAAACAAAGGGTTCAGTTCAAAATTCTTTAAAAGTCACCCAGATTGACAGACATCAAGGAATGCCAGAGGTCATAATGGATGAAATATTGTGATAATAACAACAAATATAAGGATATTCGTCCAAATGTAAGTAATGTAAATAGTAATATCATTTTTTTATAAATGAATATTAAAATTTTTCTATAAATGAATATTAAAATTTAATATACAGCAAGAAAAAATCACAAATATATTTCAATTCAATTTATATGATATTTGAGGTCAATAGAATCAGGAAAAGTATCTTTGTTTTGGATTTTAAAAAAAAGAGGAATTTTTTAATCAAGATGTAAGATTTTAGAATTTGAAAACTATAGTGGTGCAGAGCTTAGGGGTTAAAATGAACAGTTCAATTATCCACACCTAGAAAATTAATGAAGGATGATAACGATGAGGAAACACACAGGTAATTTTAACAAAACAAGATAATGAATTTATTCCCAAATTTACATGCTTGAATTTGTGTCAGTAGCTCATTTCAGGAAAATAAATCAGAATTCTTAAAGTCCATAGTTTTAATGAATTGTCATGAAGAGGAAATGTTCATACAACAGATTAAAGGATCTGAAAAAAAATGATATTCAAAAATGTTTAAGACAAAGGTAAGAGAGTTCATTGTTCACCAAAGAGATATATTGTTTGTATACGTTCAAAAGTAGATGTAAAGATATAGTTTGAAATACTTAGCTTTCTTGGATTGTTGAGAGAAAATTCCTTGAAATGCCACATGCTGGTAAGAGGCTGATAATATGAGTGGCAAGTAATTTTACATTGGCGAGTACTTCAACGGTGGTTGTGAGGAACTGAAATGGAACCTTTCACATGACTTAAGACATTCTTCTCTGATTAATTTAATTTTTCTCCACATTTTATATAAAAAGAATTTTGCATAGGCTCGCTTTTTTTCCTTATTCTTCTTGGCTGACCAGATATTTTCTGTGAAGGCAAGGTTTTCATTGGTCCAAAAACAATTTCACATAAGTTTGCAATTTCTTTTCCTTATTCTTTCTCAATCCTCTGAATTTTAAGGGAGGGGGTGAAGAAAGTTATTAATTTTGAACTCACTACAAAGTAAAGCATGGCTAGACTTGAAAAATTAATGTGGTATAAATATATCTTCAATTATTTAATTAGTCGTTAACAAATACAATTTGCAGGACACAGAATATGATGCAAGGCAAAGAAATCTAAGGGAGGTAATTGAGTGTGAAATGTGAAAATTGTTTAAAACATTAAAAGTAACAAATGCTATTTACATGCGCGTATCCGGGACATTCGCCGTAAACATTTTTGCCGTAGGAAACCTCGCTTCAGGAATTTTCGCTGTAGGAAACTTTGCCGTATAGAATTTTTGCCATAAGACAATTTCGCTGCATTTTTTTTTTCAATACCCTTATCTTGAACGTTCCTTTTTGGAGTAAGGTTCAATAATACACTTCAGCTCTAAATTCTTTATTTTCATATTTTCAGTATTCTTTTCAACATATTTTCTATCTATTCTGTAAACAAAGTTAAGATTGTCAACTAATTTCACACCACCTCTGGTACTTTTCACTTGTTATGGGTTGGCTGCACAAAAAATATTGTCAAATGAATAAAGAAATTTTAAAGAGTTTAAGATTGTGCCGATCGATATTGCACACACATACGTACATACACAAATACAAATCACATACAACAAGCATTCATTGATCAATAAATCACCACTACGTTGTTATAGACAATTTACAAATCTCAGCAATGTGACAATTTTATAATCGCTCTATTTTCATATAGTCAATTTTGTGCACTTTTGGGAGAATCAGATCCTAGAAGCTTTCTTAAGTCTCCCCAAAACTCACTCACTGATTAGTCAATGCCAACCAATCAGATCGTCTGCACATGAAGAATAACTCTTCCCAGGCAGTGGTTTGGAGCCTATAGTCACCTATATAAGCAAGAAATATTCTTAGCTAATTAGTGAGAATTCAGCTGCCAAACGAATCCATGACAGTTTAAAACATGTGTCAATCTTCTCACTCACATGCTGAACATTCCTTATACACTCAAATAATTTTTTCTTACACAGCAAATCTGCTGAGAACAATTATTACAAGAAACTCTCATAAACTTTCTTTCAGTGAACTTTGAAATACAAAAATAATAAAGAGAGACAACTCTTGTTTTATTCAACCTTTTTCACATCATTGTACATCTTGTTAAATACATATTTTATGTGTAATGATGTCTTTTGCTTATCCTTTTTCACGTCAGTTTTGTTTCCTAATCTAAAATTAAATTAATGTGGTGAAGTCCGCCACAAGATATAATTCTATTTCTTTGAGTGTTCAAATTAGGTATTCAATTTTGGGTATTAACAAGGTAGTGTTTTAAATTGTTTAAATGTTTTTGTGTTTGATGAATTGAATGTCAATTATACTTTGGATCAAGAGGTGATGTGTTGTTATAATGTATCCTCAAATATAAGAAAGTATATTTCAATATTTAGGTATTTATAGGGAATTTAAAACAGTTTATGTTTGCAAATAATTTGTGTAAATTTCAAGACTTAGTGAGTTTGAAAGGGTTATCTTTCTTTGGTCAGATATTTTATATTGAAGTTGGTTGCATATTCAAGTTTGTTTGAAATATGGATTAATACTATAACTTTGCTTATTAAAATATTTAAATTGAAGTAACGATAGTGTGAGCCAGATATACTTGATAAAAAGGTACTTTGCATATTAAAAAAAAATGCGGCAAAATTGTCTCACGGCAAAAATCCTATACGGCAAACTATTCTACCGCAAAAATTCCTGAGGCGAGTTTTTCTACGGCAAAATGTTTATGGTGAATGTTCCTTACATGCAGACTATTGTCCTAATCATTGTTTTCACAAGGTTTCAGCCATGTGTACTCTAAACTTCATCAGGTGTATGTTGATCCAGGTAACCTAAAGGGAATTCGAAATTGAACCATTTTTAATCTATGGGGGTAGACTGTTCGCATTCTTCTGCCCATGACTAGAGATTTCTCGTCTATTTCTTATTTTTAATACTGCTTATTGCTCGTCCTGTTTCCAAGTATACACTGCCCGGATCAGGGATTGAACTCACAATGACTATGTTACCAAATTCATGAATGAATGCATTAATCTACTTGGATTAGAAGATAGGGACAATAATAGCCTTGATAGAAATATTTTTGCAATGAGATGCTAACCAAAGAAATGTAAGGGAGGTAATTGAGTGTTTGCCATATGAAATTGTCTAAAATAATGATGTAATCACTGTCACACTCTTACATTTTTTGTTCTGTTTTCAGAATGCCAGAAATCTTTATTGGAAAACATTAATTACTTCAAGGATGCTGTATTTTTTTCTTTAAAAAATTATAGTAACTAGAAGAAATAACGTTTTGCTATAATTAAAATAGTTTTTTAATACATCGTTAGAAATAAAGGCTTTCACATACAACTTGTAATTTCAACAAGTCATAATTTTTCTCAACCTTTTTTAACCGATACTTAAGAGGCAGTATCGGAAAGATCCCAAACTTGGATCTCCAGGCAGATTTCCTGAATGATTCCAATCATTTGAGGCAGAGATGATAGATCATTCAATGATAATCCTCATAGATCAAGAGTTTTACTGATATTGGTTAATTTGAATGCTCATGATCATAAATAAATGCTTGACTGGTTTTGAAACACATATACAACTCAAAACTTTGTGTTTAACTAAAACAATGTTCACCAAAAGTTTAAAAAGCATTTCAAAGGTTTTCAGAGCAGATTTGCCAAGTTTCACATAAAATTTGCTGAACTCACATTTACCTAAATTTGTCAGCCATTGTAAAGATCACTGAGCTATTTGAGCACCATGTTGCAATCTTTGCATAATAAGTGAACATGAATAGATAGTACAAAGCAGACTGACTCAGTAGGCTGGGGACCAATGAATGTTAGCTGTGCCTGAATTTCCATTGAATAATCAAATCACAGCATGTAAACTCCAAGAACTGTCTGACACCACTAGACTGGGGACCAATGAATGTTAGCTGTGCCTGAATTTCCATTGAATAATCAAATCACAGCATGTAAACTCCAAGAAGTGTCTGACACCACTAGACTGGGGACCAATGAATGTTAGCTGTGCCTGAATTTCCATTGAATAATCAAATCACAGCATGTAAACTCCAAGAAGTGTCTGACACCACTAGGCTGGGGACCAATGAATGTTAGCTGTGCCTGAATTTCCATTGAATAATCAAATCACAGCATGTAAACTCCAAGAAGTGTCTGACACCACTTCACAACATTCTATATTTTCATTAAAGCTTAAAAGATAGAAATGAATTGCTAGCTGGAAATGTGTTACCTACATACAGAACATTATTTTATATTTTATTAAATCTTAATATCAATGAATTGTTAGCTGGAAATTTATCTACATACAGAACATTATTCTAAATGTTATTACAGCTTCTATATTTTACTAAAGCTTAAACAATGCCAATTAATTTTTAGCTGGAAATATGTTATTTACGTACTGAAAATTATTATCAATCAAGGTGTTGCTACAGTCTCACAAAAATGATTTCCTGTCTGAAATTACCAGAGATGAATTTCTTAGAATTTGTATTATGGATTCACCATTTGTATGGAGATAATGTCTACCTGATTCATTAGAATGACAGATTGGACAATGAGCTTTATGAATTCAAAGTTGCAAGATTATTTCTACCAATTATCAACTCAGTGTATAATATGCTGACAGTAGACTGTTTACAAATGACCTTAAAGTTGGTCATTCTTTATACGGCCTTCATTTAGGTATAAATGGTTGACAAGTGGTATTAGAGAGAGATGATTACTCATTAGGTGCATTTTGTTCATTGATTTTTTTTTAAACAAAGATTTGTCATTAAAGATCAAACATCTATATACATTATTTTAATTAAAGAACAGATTTAATTAATAAAAAGTGTATATTTGTTCATTCTTCATTTAAGATAAATAATTAGGATACATCAATGTTTAAATTTAAAAAAAAAAAAAAAGAAGCTTTTCAAAGTTTTAAAAATTTAAAAAAAATAAAAATATATACTGATATCAATGCCATAAACACAATTTCAAACATGACATTTGTAAACAAAACTGCTCGTTTTCCACAACTCTGTAAAACTCAGGAATAAATTTTACACGATATTTCTGTTATGAACAGGTCCCACTTCTGAATCAATAGCAAATCAATATTTTAAAATTCTGACAAATTCTGACAAATTCTTAACGGCCTAAGGAAGGTTCTAAAGAATGTTAGTCAAAAATTATTTCCAAAATAAATTTTTCTCTGGCCAAACGCTATCAAAACAAATAGAAAAATCATATTTAAAAGAAGAAAAAAGAAAAGACCTTTTGTAATTTCTTGACTTGACAAGCAACAATGTTCAGTCAGGATTTGCCTCAAGTTTCCTTATTGCGCCTGTTTATTACATGGGGGTCTAGGTAAATTGCTCGACTGTAAATTGCTCAAAATCAATTGCTCGAAAAATAATTTCTTGCTCTAAAAGCAGATTGCTCGAAGTAATTTCAAAGTTTGAAGCACCACATAAACTGCACCGTCTCACGACACGTCAACGGAACTGGATATAAAAGGATCCACAACACTCAACATTAACAGTCTTGATTTTTTTTTTCTATATTTGTTTTCTATTTCTATTTAAGTAATTTTGGAGATCTCGAACCCTAGTGATGAACATAACTTTTGTTGAGAGCGAAAAAGGAAAGAAGAAGTTGTGTTTGGATGGATATATATATATTAAGGACAAAACAGTGAAGAATAAAATTTACTGGAAATGTGAAATGTGCAAAAAAAAGGAAATGTTTAGCACGTGTTTTATTTTTTTTTAACCACAGGTTTCAAGCAAACTGCCTTTCGAGAAAAAAAATAAGACCTGCTATATAAATGTACTCATTCTTTAATTTTAACTGTTTAGTAAATATTAGAACAATGTAATTTTATTTTTTTTTTTAACCACAGGTTTCGAGCAAACTGCCTTTCAAGCTATTGATAGTTCGAGAAATTATTTTTCAAGCAATTTACTGTCAAGCAATTGATTTCGAGCAATTTACCGGATACGATTACATGGTGGCAGAGGTGGGATAGCATAGTAAAAAGCTATATTCCCAAGTCTCCTGCCAGCCTAAGTGAAAATTACTATTTTACACATTCTTTCAAGGGCTCGGATTGAGTCATACTAGTGCATGGAAAGTGGTTAATGACTTGAGATATTAAGAGACTTGATAACTGAAGGAAAGAGTGGAAATATTATTAAAAAAATATGGGAGAGTGGTTATTCAAATTGGAGTCTGATGGAAAAAAGTTTGATTTTAAAATATTAATTTAAACCCATAAAATACTTATATGGAGGGCCTCAGAAGAGTTTGAACTCAAATTAAACTAAGACTCAGTATAACTGATATCTTTCACCCAACTCCATAACCCCAAGGAAGTTGGCATGACATGACTATTGATTGCCAAAAAATGGATTTGCAATCATTCTAGGTTTTGTTTATTTAGAGACCTATTTGTTACATTTGTGTTGATTTCAATGTAATTTTGGAAACTTAAAAATCCAGGCTGAAACTGAAAAACACCTTATAGATGGCTATTTAGTTTACTTCCAGGATGTTCTTTGTTTGAGAAGCTAATTAATCTTATCTATTTCCTAGACAGCCTATATAAACGGAATATGCATGTGCAAGAACGAGTTTTAGGGTTGAACAGAATGATTCAGTTTATTTGAAGTCAGATGAGTTGAACGGCCACAGAGAGAAAACCCGCACGTCCCATTAAAACATCATGCATTAGAAAAAGTACACCGTAAAAGTAATTCACTGCCAAGATGTTATCACCATTGTCTGTCAGTACCTCAACTAGTACCTTGAGGATAGAAAAAGAATGATTGGAATGAAGCAGCCTCATAACTGTTGTACGATAATAATATATTTCACCTCTAATTCATTCTTAATAATTCTTAAACAGCGTCATTTTCTTCCAATTGGTACATTTACACCTTCTCAGCAGGATCACCTAATAGTGAAGAAAGTTAATTGAATTTGCATCCAGATCAACAAACATCCACGCCTTGTGAGTTTTTCTTACTGGTACACAATGAACTAAATCCACTAGACTCCCATCCCAGTGAAGGAACCAAGTGTGGCTTGCATTCAGTGCAATCCGCCGTCACTAAAGCTTAACCACCACCCCTAAGGATATTTAAAACTCAGACAGGTGTGCTGTAATTGAGGAACTAGCACAAATACAGGTTATGTCTGGTGGTTGCCAGGGTCAATGGATTATAGCAGAAATTCTGCCAAAAAAATGCTCAATAGATAACTAATGCTATAATATTCAATCAATTAATAAAAATTCAAGTGACTTATCTGATTAACTAACTCAAGAGTTTTACATTGAAACACACACCAGGGCTAGATGTTTGATAAATATTTATAAAACATTGTCCCTAATGAGTATTATGATGTAAAACTCTTGAGTCACTTGACGCTTTCTTAATTGAGTATATGTATAAATAAATAAAAAAAAGTTCCTACATATTTAAACTGACTACAAGTTTCCTGATGCCAACATTCCTCAAGGATAGATATTTGTTCTAGATATCTATTGAGCACTCTTATTGACAAAATTCTACCCACCTTGACATATGGTATATTATGTAATTTTATTATATATATATATATATATATATATATATATATATATATATAGTGAGAGAGAGAGTGATAGGAATAATAAATCAAATGACCAGATATAAGCAAGCGTATACACGCATGCTGGTGTGCATATACAGGCAACCAGATAAATAATTGTCAAATTTATAAATGAGGGGTAAACATAATAGTGCTCAATGTGATTAGACAGAGCATAGATATATATATATTAATTAGTACATAAACGTGTACCCATGTTTTGGTGTGTGACTTAAGTTTTGCTGGATTACAGCTCGTCAGGCTCAAAGTTACTTTTAGTAACATAGACTTTGTGCCCAATGAGCTGTAATCCAGTGAAACTTAAGTCACACACCAAAATGTAGGTACATGTATATGTAGTAATTACTATATATATATATATATATATATATATGATGGAGTCTCCCGTCAAACTCGACGTATGAGGGTCAGACAGATCAGTTCCCAGAAACTGAAAGCCCGACACCCACACAGGATTTGATTATAGTGGTGAAGGCTTTGTGCAGGGCCATCCACACTTTTTGGAGGGACGAATACAGGGACCTGGTGCAACGAATGCCACAAGGTCCCCAAACGACCCTCCGCAGGTTTTGAATTCAGAGTTTTCCTTCTCCTAGACCAGTTGCCATCCAAGGCTATAGAACCCAGTCTGTCCTGCTATTTACCCATAGTTGGAGGGAGAAGAAGAGGATTCACACCTTTCCCAAGGGTGTTAGCACGTAAGTGAATGTAATGGATTCGACTGGAATTCGAACTCGGCTCTCAGATTCCTCAATCCAAGCCGTTACCCATTACTCCACGGTGCCTCCTATATATATACACACACACACACATCAAAAGAAAAAAGCTTAACACATTATGAAAAACCCAATAATAAATTTATTTCAGCAGGTAAGTTTCTTCATCAGACCAGAATTACAAAATGGTTTAAATTTATCCAGAAATATGTTAAAAATTCTGTGTATAAATTTAAAACATTTTGTAATTCTGGTCTGATAAGGCAGGTATTAAAAGCCTACCTGCTGAAATAAATTTATCAGGTTTTTCGTGATGTGTTAAAGTTTTCTTTTGATGTATATCATATTGCTCGGTATACAATACATTGAGCTCTCTTCATGGATCTATCTTTTTAATATTTTACATTAAACAGACCTACTTGGATTATCATTTCCACTTACAGATCTGATATTGTTATCTATACATGGCATTTTATGTAGCACATATATAATGCATTAAAAATTCCCTTTCTCTGCCATGCGCCAATAGCCTAGGGGTAAGGGTGTCTGACTGATGTCAAATCAGTCAAGTTTCGATCCCAGCTTGAAGCAATCAGATGTCTAGCCACACTGTTGAGCTGTGATACACTGAAACAGGCTGTCAGTGGATGACTATATATATATTATAATTATTTTTTTAAAATATGATTCCTTCGCTACATAAGAGTTCTCATATTTCAAAAACAGGAGCCAAAAACTTCAATTTAATTCCCAAAATTTTGCTTGAAGATGAAACAGAGCTTGATAATTCAATTTAATTTTTATAATTAAATTGAAGTTTTTGGCTCGTTTTTGAAACATGAGAACTCTTATGTAGCAAAGGAATCATATTTTAAAAAAATAATAATTCTAACTTAGGCTCTACTTTTGTATCGAGCACTGTTTTTTAAAAACAAAAATACTAAAGAACTTTGGATTATTTACCTAACGTGTTCTTTCCTATATATCTGCACACACACACACACATACATATATATATATAGGAGGAAGTGGCCAGGCTTGATGTTGCTTAATTGTGATGATCCTATGACAACCAGTTTCAACGTCACTTACCATAATCTATCAATATTTGATTCCCAAATAAGCGGATATTATAAGGGGGATCAGTTTTCCTTATTTATATTCATTGTTGACTAATATCCTCATCTTTGTTGTTATCATCATGATTCAGCCATTGTGCCTACCGTCCTTCATCAGGTGTCTGTCAATCTGGGTAACCTTCATGAATTCTGAACTGAACCGTTTATTTAATCTCCGGGTGTGTAGACTGTTCTCATTCAATTATCTATTTCAATAGCCTAGTGGATCAAAGTGTTAGTTTGTGAATTTAGTTGCATAATAATTGCGAGTTCAACTCCTGGGCCAGGTAGTACAAACTTAGTGGAAAGAGGATCAGCAATTAATGAAAATTACTAAAATGAGAACAAGAGCAGATGTCCCTCGATATGGACAGTGAAACGAGAACAATCTATCACCTAGATTAAATAAAGAGTTTAGTTTGAAATTCCTTGACGGTTATATGGATCGGTGAAATGGTCAAAACACTGTAATAATAACAAAGATGAGGACCTTCGTCCATCTGTAAATAATAACTCAACATCCCAGAAATTCAGACCAAAACAATACAGTTAATAATAGTACTAATTAGCTAATAATGTATCTAAAATACAATCTGATATACTTCTGGTGTGTAACACTTTTCGAAATCACAAATATTATTTTGTTTTGTTTATTATTCAGGGAGTTATCATCATCAGTCTGATGACCAAGATAATTGAGATTAAGCCTGTGCTTTAAATTCAGAAAATTTTAAAAGAAAAAAATTTGATAATTATGAACTGGAAAAGAAAAATTATTTTTTCAAGAGGTCCATTTCTGCAGAAATGTCTTTTTATGTACAAAAACTTTTTTTTATTTATTTTTTTTTTAAGCTTATCACCCCAAGCAAGGCTGGAAGCCACTAGCACGCAAGGGGTTACAGAAGGTTTGGAGGAAGAGCAGATAGGAGTGGTAAAGGAGAGGATGTGGAGAAAGATAGTGAATCGATTAAGGCAAGGGGGTTGCAAAAGATTTGGAGCGAGAGCAGATAGGAATGAAAGGTGAAAGGATGTGGAGAAGGGAAGTGGATAGATCAAGGCAACTGGAGATGTCGATTGACGTTACACTTAAATAGTTGGAGATTGTATTTGTCAGGGAAACAGGAATAAGGAAGGGAGTTCCACAGGCGTGATGTGCGAGACATGAAGCTATTGGAGTAGAAGAGACGTCTACATCTAACAGTTTCAACAGTCAAGGGGTGGGAACGGGATGCCAGCCTCGTAGTGTTTTTTTTTGTTTTTTTTCCTTCTCTCATGAAGGATAAAAAAAGTTTTGAATAATTTATCTGATTTGAAAAGGCTTTGAACAGAGGAGCTATATAACACAGGCCATAATGAATAATAAATGAAAGTAATTTTGTTAATACACTTATGAACTAAAAAAAAAAAAGAAGCTGAGTAGTTGATTTTAACTTAATTCACTACAGTACACAGTTACTTGAAACAAACAGTATTTGACTGGTTCAGATTTTGTAGAGGTTTGTGCTGCTAAAAAAAAACAAAAAAAAAAAAAATAAAATAAAAACCAGTGGTGATAAAATTGAAGGTCCAGTAAAAACAATGGAGATTGATTAAACATTGATTATTAAAAATGAAGAAAGAAAATATAACCACGGCCGAGTGCTTCATCAACAATGGTTCTTTGGAGGAACTGAAAGAAATTCTGAAGAATTTGATTACTTTGTAGAATTAGTTCCTGATAGTTCTCGAAGCAGTCATCCAAAAGACAAGGTTCTCTGATCATTAGTGATGGTCGGTCCACTTATAATAGGCTAAAAATGAAATGATCTGGGGCACAAGAAGTTAATTCATGAAAATGATTTTGTTGATTTACATTAATCTTTAAGTTCATACGAGAGAATAGCTGGTTTCAAGAAAAACGAACCAACAAGAATCCGCACGAATGAGCATATTCTGAATACATTTTAATTCACAATTTATGATCCTAATTCTAGTCTTTTACCCACAAGTACAAACTTCAGAAAATTTAGTTAACACTTAACATGCTGTACAGTACAATTTCACTGCACTGCTTCAGTGACCCAGTCTTGAAATACACAATACTATACAAATCAAACCTTCTTTACTGGTAGCAGCTCAGACTGAGGAATTGGAGAAACAAGTTCGAATTCCAGACGAATCCATTACATTCACTTACATGCTTGGGAAAGATATGAATCCTCTTCTCCCCACAGCTATGGGTAAATAGCAGGACAGACCGGGTTCTATAGCCTCAGATGGCAACTGATCTACCGCAGAAAGAAATGGCAATCTACTGCGGGGAAAAAATGTATCGAAAGATACATGATCACAGAAGCGTGTATCACACTTGGCACATAACTGACTGATGCATTCTTTAATGTAGGGGAGAGAACTCTTATCTTTTCCTCTACTTTTCATTTCCATTCTATAACGCGATTTCAGTATCATAGCTAAATTTTCAACAGAATGTTAAGAGTTTACCCATGCCATAAAAATTGACAGCATTTTGAATATTTTTTCAAATTACTATTGCTACATTTTTTTCCCCCTAGTTAGTCTTTTCACCTCCTGGCTTTGTCTCAGAACCATCTACCATTGTTATAACAAAGATATTGCTCCCAGTGTTAAGTAAGATAATTATAGTGCAGCAAAAAATAAAAAATAAAAATCACAAATAACATTTAGTGTATGATAATATTTAATAAACCTAAATAAGGTTATATTAAGTTTTAAAATGTACTCTTTCAAATGGTACAAAATGTTTAAATTGTCATATGTGGTAAACATTACAAACTGTTACAAGATTTTTATATAACTAACGAGTGTAGCATTGTTTCAAGCTGCAGTGGATGGCTCTAATCTAAGCTGCAGCAGACGACCTTCAGAAAATAAATAATAATTTATATAAATATCAATCACATTATAAGTTCAGGACTTGTGAACATTAACCCTGTAAGAGATTATCCAACTCTAGGCAGTTTATATTTAAGCTTCATTCTGGACTGAACCAAAAATATTTGGGCATGTTGATACATTGAAAAACAAGTTTCAATTTCTTATACACACTGGAGTTCCAAATTTCACACTATCAGCTGCAATAATAATAAGGGTTACAGTTTTTAGCTAAATGCAAGGAGTTTGGTAGAAAGTTTAAAAAATTGAATAAAAGAAAAAGAAATATTTTCAAGATCCCAACATTACATAGTTAATTTAAAAATAAATAAATACAAATAAAAAGCTCTCAAATTAAATGTTGGGTAAAAAAATATATAACTTTATAAGGAGACAAGAACAATTAAAGTATGGCTTTGTCTCTTTTTTTTTCTCTTGCTTTATATTCAAATTTAGTATCACTAGAAGAATTTATTGATTGTACCAACAATACATAAGCTACAATTTCCCGATCTTAATTGGATTAAAAGTGAGCTGTTTACCATAAGTTTCACTATCGTCTTACATTACATCATTCAATCGTCATTAGAGACTTATTCAACTTAAAAGAACTGTATCAGTTTTACAATATCGAATGTCTAACCTCCAAAATTACATAAATAGACCAAACATTTAAAGTCTTTTTGATTTAGTTATATTTTTACCTTCTCTCAGTTATTTGTTCATTATATACAACTATCTTGTTGTCAATTTTTTCTTTTCTTTTTTTTAAACACTTCCACCAAAATAAATAGGATTATTTTTTTTAATTAAAAATGAAAAATGTCAATAAAATATGTTTGTTTGGTGTTTGACAAAAAAAAAAAAAAAAAAAAAAAATCGAAAAAGAAATAAACAAAAAACAATAACAAAAAAATTAAAAATAAAACGAAAACAATAAAAAAAAAACATCCCTGCAAATTTTGCTGCTGTTCATGTAGACATTGAAATATTCATTTTTCATTATTTTAGTTCTTCATTTTAAATTTTTTTTTCTCCTTCATTCTCCCCTTCAGTGTGAATGAACTTTTATAAATCAGAGAATTAGGATTTGAATGTTGCTTTCCAAGGCAGCACTTACAATTCATGACTTCATTTTCAACATTTTCTCATTTCAAATATAGTCTTTAAACATGTTTGTGTGGAGATTTTATGTTAAATATTACCGTGAAAAAAAAAAAAAAAATTGCAGTGTTCCATGGCAAATGTTCAGATGAGCTACATTTTTTTTATTTCCATCAGTTGAGAATCTTACAGCTAGGAACTGCTATGCCACATACACAGAGTGAAATCATACTCATTGCCATCATATTCCATTGAGAAGAAGGAAATTCTACTGTTTCTTCTTGAGAACCCTTACTTTGTGAAACAGACTCCCTTGAGGAGGCTTCCCAGTTCACTACAATCTTAATCCCTTCAAGTCTAGGGTCAACTGTTATCTATCCTATATATATTCATTGTCACTGTGACTTTGGTCAACCCACCTGACACACATATCCGCTAGAGACCTACCTTCTCCAGACATCAACACCATGCCCAAAGAGACATTACACTCACTGTATTAGCAATATAAAATAATTTTATATCTATAATTCTTGTCTTTTCTTTTCAGTGATACTGTTGTTTTATTTGTACTTTTGTGCTACCATACATGTGCTTAGAACATGTCCATACAATTTAATTCAGTAATACTCTACCTTGAAAGGCTCTTGGGCTTTGTATTGGGTGGAGAAAACCTTCAATAAAATGTGCAGTTTTAAACTTATTTAGTGTAAATGAGGTCACCATTTTTATCTGATTTCATTTCTTGCAGTATTTATGAAATCTGCATATATTCAATAGATTAGGCAGATATTATGAAATCTGCATATAATCAATAGATTAGGTAGAGATATGCAGTTAATAAAGCCTCTAAACATTTCATAAATTATCATAAAATGCTTATATTCAGTAACAATGCCTAAGGATATCAAGTTGCAGATGGTCTAACAGTTAACAGCAGAGAAAATGGAGTCAAAATCCAAGTTCAAATTTCAGCTGAGATAGCATTAGACCAGGCACAGAATATTGCTGTCACATCTGGTCTGGTGCTTCTGCTATGTATTTAGAGACTCTTGATAAAATACAAAGAATATGCAATGTTATTGATCCTGATCTGGCATCTTGGCTTCAGTCACTTTCCCACTGCCAGAAACAGCTTCACTCTGGCTTTTATATAAATATTTTCACAGTAATTCCTCTGATGAGCTTTCCTCTTCAGTACGTAGACTTTACGAATTTAAGCACAGTACTAGATTAGCCACAAGATCTCATGTTACAGTCAAAATGGCTGGATGCAACCTTAAGTTCTATGCTAAGTTTCTTGTCTCACACTTCTCACTTGTGGAACTCTCTTCTGGCTTCTTGCTTTCCAACCAACTTTGATCTTCAAAACTTTAAATGCAATGTCAATCGTTATCTTCTGTCTTCTTAATTCCTGTTTTTATTATTCTCTCTCCTTAATGTTTTCTTTTTCTCATATCCTCTCACATACAGTAAACCCCTTATGTCTTAGTGGCTTTAGACCCTTGTTTGGGGTGAAATGATTAAAAAAAACAAAAAAAAAACAATAGTTTATGTTCACTTTATACTACTGCCCTTGGTAATGGCATGAATCTAGTTCTCCTGCTTTAGCTAAGGATAAAACAGCAGAGCAGTTTGGAATCTGAATTCAAACCAGGAAGACCTCCTTGAATTGTTTAAATATCAATAATTCCCTTTCAGTAAATCCTTTGAACTAAGATGATGTGAATATCCATCAGTTCCCCAAATGTACAGCAGATGGGGCTTGAGTGAAATTTTTTACAGACTGGGTAAGCCGAAAGTGGTTTAAATAAATTACTTAAAAAACACAAAAAGGAGAATTTCCTCACGACACCTCATAGTACAAGTGGATAAAATTTAAAATATCTAACAAAAAATATCTTGCATTTGAAGAGGGTTTTTTGCAAGATGTGTTCGCTTATGCTTCCTCAGATTTGAAGATACTGAAAAATTTGACCCACAGATATCACAGTGAAAGGGCTTTTCACCAGTGTGGACCACCCTATGTATCTTGAGATTAGAATTTGTTGAAAATTTTGCCCCACAAACATCACAGTCAAAAGGTTTCACACCCATGTGTACTCGCAAATGCCTCTTATGACTTGAACTGCGAGGGAACGTAGCCCCACAGATTTCACAGCAAAAAGGTTTTTCTCCAGTATGAATCAAAATATGAGTCTTAAGAGTTGTACTATGAGAAAATTTTGTACTGCAAACATGACACTGAAATGGTTTTTCACCAGTATGTATTCGCATGTGCCTTTGAAGGCGTGACCTATGAGTAAATACTAACTTACAAATTTCACAATGGAAGGGTTTCTTACTGGTGTGTATACTTAAGTGGTATTCCAGATTGGAACTATCTGAAAAATTACATTTACATTTTTCACAATAAAATACTTTTTCTTCAGCATCTTTTTTTATATTGTTTTCCTGACTTGAATCCTCAGTAAAACCACAATTGTTGTCATTAGATTTAGAGTTGTCTTCATTAATGTTTTCCATGATTTAACGAATACTTAAAATGTTCAAGATATTTTCTTTTCTTTTTTTTTTTTATTTTCTGTCAGAAGCACTGGGAATTTGGGATCCAAAGAGCATCCGATAGAAAAACTGAACAATAAAAACTTGCATAAAATATTTACTGTATTATTCCAGAATATATGCCTTTGATCTTGCAGTCAACTTTGAATAGTTTTCAAAAAAAGGATGACAAATTAGTCCATAGATATATGCCTGCTTGTATCCCATATAAATCTCTGCACTGACTCGTACTTTAATATAGCATCCTAGTTTTAGAAAAATCTGAAAATAAAAAAAAAAATACAGTGTAAAGAATTTTTAATTGGTGAAAACAACATATATTGTTAAAATTAATTAGAGAAAAATGAATAAAAATTTCTTTGGTTGTCTTCCATTTTAGCATCTAAAACTAATTCCCCCAAACCAATACTGAATTACCTCCCTTTGATTGCTTTACCTAACCTCATATTCTGAGCACTTTCTTCCTCTTAAAAAATAATGAAATTAAATTATTGTAATCAATAATAATTTTAAGTAATATTTTCATAATGTCATAACATAAATAAGAAGAAATTATGAAATATAACTAAACGTTTGTGACAAAAACAAAAAAAAGATACTTTGCAAAAGGTTAACACCTGCTTCCTTAAACTCATAACTTCGGTAAAAAAACAGAGAGATTTTACCAAAAATAAATAGGGAAAAAACCAGAAACCCCAAAATTTTAGCTCTAACAAACAAAACAACATTCGTCAAATTTACAGCAGTTATTTCCAACGGAGGCATGAAATGGGACCAATTTCAGGCTAAAAAAAAAATGTTTCCATTGTTGTAAAAACCCAAATTCGGTAAAATCGTAAAATATCGGAAAATGTTATTTCCACAATAATAATTTTTAAATAAATCATGCTAAAAATGGCGAAACGGTTTTCCAAATATACAGGTTATTTTCACCCAGCAGCATTTTTTAGTGGAGAAAACTCAATAATTTAATTACACTTTTCAGTTTTCACTCAGGAAGAATTTTGTAAAATCTGACAGATTTGGTAAAAGACCAAAAAAAATGCATAGTCAAAAACTGGAAAACAAACTAAAGTGGCAAACTAGGAAACAGGATTGCCAGATAAAATTTTTTATTTAAAGCCAAATAATACATAAAAAAGAGAAGATTTTACTGTCTCTCTCTCTATTTGACATGTAAAAAGAAAAGCCCAAAAATGCCAAATCAATTTTCTGGTGCCAAACCAACACGAAAAAAGCCAGATTTACGGAAAGTTGGTGTCACAAAAAATTCAAAAAAAAGAAGAAAAAAAGCCAATCTGGCAATTCTACTAAAAGACCTGAAGAAAGAGCTCAAAACAAGTCTACCTTTAAAAAATGTTCATACAACTTCACGGATATTCCACATTAAAAAGAATTTTGGAATTTTCTTTAACTTTACTTTAAAAAAAAAAATTAAATCCCCGTTCCAATTAAGAAGCAACACACGACATTGAAAGTAGTGGAAGGGGTTAAACACCCTCCCCCCCCCCCCACAATATTTGCACAAAGTTTTCTAATAAAATTCAGTACTGAAAATTTTCTTTCAATCGGATTAATTCCCAGATTGTAGGCAAGCATTTTATTTTATTTTTAAAACAGAGAGTAGCGATTTTTTGCCGTCATTTCAGAAAAAAATATACATTTTGAATTGGTGGTAAAAAAAACATTTCATTTTTAAATTGTAATGTAAAGCGATACCAAAAGAGAATTTCTAGTAATTTAAAAAAAAAAATGGGCTGTAATAAAAAAAAACCCCAAAAAACAACATAACATGTAAAAAAAAAAAAAAAAATTCAAAGATAAAAAAAAGAAGAAACAAACGTTTCAAAAATGAGTTTATTCATTTTTTTTTTTTTTAGTGTCATAACGGAATGTACACAAATCGATATCCGTATCGGCTGGGTCACCGTGGAGAGGGGAATATGATGTTGAAAGACTTAAAACCCCTTGAACCTCAGCTAGAAACATCACTGATGATGTCTGTACCAAAGCATCCAGCAGATGTATTTTAAATTTTAATTTTACGAAATGATTTTTGAAAAAAATCTCCAAATAGGTGTTTTTCACTGAAAAACAAAACCGCTTCTTAAATTTCCCGCAAAAACTTATGGGCCCTTTTGACGCCAGAAAAAAAAAGGATTTTTAACCAAACAAAAAACTTACAATGTTTTAAAAAGCATGAAAAATTAATTTTACATAAAAAAATTCTTTTATCTTCCTAGTCTTAAGATTTTCACAATAAAATTTTATTTGTATGTTTTTTAGGCATTTTTTCATCAACGCCAACGGATAGAGATGATTTTCGGTAAAAAACAGAGGATACATTATCATCTGATTTTTACCGAATTTTTGGTGGCACATACAATTTTTAAAATATTTACAAAGGGTTTTAAGTCCGAAATTAAATCAAATTCACAATATATTTTAAGAAGAAGAGTAAGACAATTATTTTTAGTGATACTAAACTTAAAGTAAACGAAACGGCATCACCTGAATAATGTGAAACATCAACATTAACAAAAACAAAATTTGTGAGAAAAAATAGTACAGCAGTTCATTAGAATATTAAAAGCAAAGAGAAAATAAAATAAACAGATTAAGGAAATAGTAAAACATTATTTTTGACAGACATTGACGAAGTTTTTTTTATTGCATCTCCTGATGACAACCAAAAATATTGAATTAACTTCTGCAGTTAAACCTTTTTAAACATTAATCTCACTTCATTTCAGTAAAATTTGAATGTGAAAATGTCCAATAAAAAAGAAAATGAACCGAATAATTTATGCTAAAATGTTCAGAATATTATTTGTACCAAAAATAATTTTTTTAACTTAAAAAAAATATAAGCGAAGTGAATGAAAACTTAGCAGCACCTTCTTCGCTAAAAAAAACTGGAGTCTGAGAAAATAAAAAACGAAAGTCGGAAAAATAGATAATTCTAAAAAAAAAGTTCATTTTTTTAAGTAAAAAAAATTCATATAACTTCGGCTCTTAACAAAACTATCCTTTTTTTCATTTGATTTTTATTTAATCATTTATTTAGTACTCTTTTAAAATAACTCAGGTGTCTGATTAAAAATTCAGCACGCCACAAGGAAAGATACAAAATAATAAAAATAACACATTGGCTTCGTAATCTTCTTCAGACAATATATGAAAAAGGTATCAGTGTGTATCTTTTGAATTCGCTTCTAGAAGAAGAAAATAACTCTTTGAAGATTATTTATTCAACGAAACAGACATGATAAAAATACTCATTACTACTGCTAGTTGTCGGGACATGTACCACTGACTGCCATTTTTACGCGCGTGCGCAAAAGGCATTTAAAAAGCTACTTTCTTTTCGCACGGACAGTGGACATATTTTTTGGCCTTTTTGAGGGGAGTAATCTTTTTTCTTTTAGTATTTTTACCGATATATCTAAATAAAGTCCCCATCAAAAAATAAAACAAAGAAATTTGAAAATTTCCACTGTTGCTAGCCATTAAAAAAAAAGTAAAACTAAATTTGATTTTGTATTTGTTTTCATTCAGGTTATTGGATTGCATACACATCGAATAAACCCTGACAAGCAGAGCATTAATGGAAATTCTCTTTCTATTTAATTTATTCTTGAATAATTATTTATTTTCTAAACTCTCCCAGAAAACACTTGCTGGTCAGGTAAACATATCTTTAAAAAAAAAAAAAAAAAAAAGTGAAATGAACTGGTTGTATTTTAAGCAGAAGTTGCCAATAGTGTATTTGAGTTATTTTTAATTTTTATTTGTCCTTTAGGTGTGAGCAAAACTAAACAAAATCAACCAGCATCAGTTGGGGAAAAAAGTCTAGAAAAGTTGTTTCTGTTCACTTTAAAGGCAAGTCTAACATAATTTACATTTTACAACTAAAGATGTTGTAAAATAATCACATTTTTTGTTTCTTTGAATTTTCGTTTCCTAGTACAGTGTATTTATTTACATTACTTACCTCCGTTTTTCGTTGGTTCCATTTGATTCGGACTTTTTGCCAATACAATATTTAAAGAAGAGATAAAAATCAATTAGCTATAAATAAACCTTCTATATATTTCTAAATTAGGTTTAATTTACTTATTTTTATCAAAATATCAATATAAGTAATTGCTTTCAATAGCACAGAAGCTTATTTCGGTGATAGATGAAATACATTCCTTGTGTAAAATTGACCTTCGTTCGATTTGACTCTGCATTTTCCCCTCTTATGACTTGTCAGCAAAAGGAACAGACCAACATGCAAATCACAAATTGGAGATACCAAAATCAAGCAAGTACAACAATTTTTAAATATCTGAGAAATGTTTTAAAGTGTGACAGATATCCGAAGACGTATTGAGGAGACGAAAGATGCATTCCAGAAACTAAGCAATGATTCTACAGTGATTCTACAGAAGGATGCTGAGAACACCATGGATCGAACATGTGAGTAACAACGAAGTTTTAGAAAAAATGGAAACAAAAAGCATACTTATACTTAAAATCAGCAAGAAACAGTTGAAATTTTCTAGGGCACATAATGAGGAAAGAAGGCTTGGAAATGTTGATACTCACCAGACAGAAAACAATGCATAACCTACCTAGTAAGCTTGAGTAAAAATGGATGGCAGAACAAGGTTTAGGAGAGATAACAAAAAGACAAAATTTATTAAGAGCTACAAAGGACAAGAATTTGTGGAAATAGTAAATTCACTAAAATAGGTTGAGAGCTGAGAGAATATTCAGTTTCATATGTTTGAGTTTATTAAAATTCTAAAAATAGCCTTTGGAAAAAATTGCTGAGGAAGTATACAGTAATAGTAAATGTCAAGAGGAAAAAAAATCATTTTTTGTGTCCATAAAAAAATAGATAAATAAAAAAATTAATTATAGTGTCAAAAATAATTATAATTAATTCACTTTTTTAAACCAATGAGAATCAACCCCACTTTTCTCCTCTACACACACAAACATATGACCTTGGGTCTACAAAAATTTTGGCTCCTTTCTTTTTTTCAGGCCAAAATGGTAATATTCATCTCTTGACACTCAACAAAAATTCAAAGAAAATCCCAGACATTTCTTTTATTTTCCAACTGAATTATTTGGATACTCATTACACAAATTGTAACAGAGAATCTGGTCAGCCCAATAAAAATGTTGATTTAGTTGTATGTGGTGCTGTAAGCACCAGGAGTTGTGTCCCCTTCCACAACGGGCTGTTGAGAGAAGACCTACATGGCACTGACTATTTGCATATGAATGATACTAGGCAGGTATTAGCCAATAGTCAGCATGGGTCTGGGAATTAGATAGCTATATAATACCAGTGTTTTTCTAAGTCAGGAAGAGCATCCTGGGTATGACAATAAACTACATTCGTGTCCAGGGTAAGATGATAAACTATATCCAGTAGCAAGGAGGATTTGAGGAGCGTGGAACTACCTCTTAATTGCTGGTGTTCCCTGGTCCACCCTGACCCGGGGGTGGTAGCACCTGTTAGGGTCCCAGCTATAAGCAAATAGTTAACCCCGAAACTGAAGTAAAAAACAGTAGAAAGTCTAAAAATAGGTTTTAATACCAGAAATACTTTGTAAAAAAACTATTACCAGAAATAAATTTTTGAAGAAAAAAAACTATTACAAGCAATACATTATTAAAATATTACCACCTATACATTTTTGAGGAAAAAAGTATTACCAGAAATATATTTTTGACAAAACAAAAATATTACCAGAAAAAAAAGCTGTTGGCATTAAATGACCCATTGAGGTTGATATGCTGTAAAACAAACCAAACAGGAAGAGTACTCCTGATGTGTGGACATGTGAATACCAGACAAGACGAACACACAAATGTATAAAAAAAAACATACAAGAAACACTGTTTACACTTTACTCATTCTTTTTTTTTTTTTATTATTCTGTTGGATTCCGATCTATATTTGAGCTACATTTAATCCCAACTTACAATTTTTATGCAATATTACTGTCTCTTATCTCCAACACCACATAACACCCAGATAATAAATGATGTAATGAATATGCATACACCTGGGTTCCCCCTCACAGTAATATGATTGGCTGGTGTCAGCCACAAATACAGACTGATGTGGAGGTACATCGCCTACGCCTATGGCATACACCTATTGCCTACAACTATGATGAGTACCAGTCGATTACAGCTACCTGCTAGATTGTCCTACCCGGTTACAGTATCCAAAACCACTTAGCTACTTCGAACAAATATATCCCTTTCTGGGACATATCAATAAATAATACTCATTTCCATGTCTTGCCCTTTCTCATTTTCTACAAATATTTTTGTAGATATAAATGTTAGGGGATTTATAATTATTTACTCAAGAGTTATAACTTCCCTACAATTTTGACACACCATTTTTTGATGAGTATCTTCATTAAACTTTGCCAACACTTTTATTCTATTAGGAATTTTTAATATAGAGAGTGTTCCAGGATAAGAAAGAGTGTAAATTTAAGGAATGTTTGTGTGGCAGCCAATATAGAAAGAAGAAATGAATATGGTTGAACTTGAACTTTCTCTGTTGTTGAGTGGATGAATGAGTAAGGTCCATGTGTACTGTCTAGGCCAAGTGTTGTGTTCTGAGAGCGTAGAGATTTGTATTCTTCCCCGTTTGCAGTGTTGCCCAAAAAGGACTATTTTTAAAATTCATGCTGTGCATGCTCCAATTTTTTTTTTTTTTTATCCATGCCTGTAATGCTGAAAAGGGGCAACTGTTCGTATTAGGTTTTTAATACATGCACATCTAGCCAAAAAGAGTGCAGCAGCTGCTCCACTCCTTCTGATTCCTGAAACCTACAAATATACATAGCCTCTGATGTCTTTTCAAATCAATGAAACTTGTTTGATTTTAACATTTTGAGGCTTAAATCTGATGATCAGCTCATCCTGTGATCCAGCATGTAATCACCATCAGAACTGTTCCAAATTGAAGAGACACTGCAAATAAGTCTGAGTTTTCATCTTCAGCACGGCTACTCCAAGCTTATCTACTCAGGTCCATTTATATTTCTTCAACACCCACAGAACCAATCTGTGGTTTATATTGCAACTATGCTGAGTAGACTTTAGTTATAGTTCAAGTATGTTCTCCACCAGGGCACATGCAGCTTTGAATTTAGATTTGTCCTTCTATACTGGTTGCCGATGATGGCTAAGGGGAGAAGTGATGGATTCATACCTTTTTCAAGGGTATTTGAGTAAAAGTGAATGTAAAAATCTTGACTGGAAATTGAACTCTGTTCTTCAATTTCTCATTCTAAGCCTTTAAGCCTTGCACCATTAAAATCTAACAAGTTATTTGAGACCTTTTCAAGTATTTAAAAAAAAAGGAAGAAGCTCTTATTTCTTGGGTTTATCTCATTGATAATTACTAATTTATTTTTTACTTTACTTCTTTTAACTATTATTTTACAGCTCCAGTCCAACATTTGCTAGAAATTATTTCAGCATTTAAAAGTTTTTCTTTTATATAATCATTTTTTTTTCTTGGCAGATTTTTCATGATACAATAACATTATTTAAATTCTCTCACTTTCAAATTAGAATCTTCAGCTTTGGAGTTTTATTTTATTAACTTATTTATTCCTTTTTAATTATATTATGTGACTTATAGGGATTTTCCTATATGCCAAAAAATTTATCAATTAATAATTCTTTAAGTTTTTTTTTTGTTTCTTTTAATGAATTCACCCCCAAGAAAGGTTACAATACCACTAAGATGCAAGGGGCTACTGGGAATGAGTAAACTTTAGAAGGAACCAGAAACCTAATCCTAAAAAGGAAACTAGGGATAAACCTCTACTCTTGTTCAAATGTTCAAGAAGGAGTGTAAATCAGACGATAGGTGAACCTAAAGGACTCTTACACAATATGAAATTGAAACAGAAAAAAAATATTTATAAACAATATTTTACAGTGTAACCCGGATATAATAGAGTTGTCGGGGCCCGGAGAAGAAGTATCTTATATCCGGGTTTCTCTTATATCCGGGTTTCTCTTATATCCGGGTTTGGTCTATTTTGTTTAGGTAAGTATGGCTCTAATATATCTCTTATATCCGGGTTTCTCTTATATCCGGGTTACACTGTATGTGAAAAGAATGGTAGGGGTTGCTCAAAATATTCTTTTGAGTGCCAAAAGAAATTAAGCTACGGTGAGAAAAATGTTCAAAAGTAAGTGGGGATTTACTGTGGTAGCTGATGTTATAAATGACCTTGGTAGTATCAGTAAAGTTCATAAGGTACCATCAAATTTTGTTGAGCTATTGAGTGGGTGATAGGTCAATAAAGTAGCAGGAGCTTCCATTTGTTGAATGGAATGAGTTGCAGAGTGTTATTTGTAGAATTAAAATTGAAAAAAATGAGTTGTCTTCATATTAAGGAAAACTTAGTCTGGATATGAGCTTGTTTCCAATAAATATTCAATATTTTCTGTTTTTGTATGTTGTCCCAGAGTTCTTTGTGGGTGACAGGGTATTTCAGAATCCAATGTCCACTTTTCTGAATTCACTACTAAAGTTCCCTCATTTCTCCTAGACTGCCCATGAACCGACTGAATCATTATGAATAATGACCAAGTTTGTTGAGATTTTTCTTTTGTGTGATCAATAAATTACATTTCAAAATTGTCTCAGATTTCAAATTCATTTCTTCTGATTGATTGAATATTTTCAACCAGTCTTGAAAAGGAGTGTGTGTGTGTGTTTTTTTTTTGTTTTTAGTATTCCTTTGTTTTATTACTCTGAACCGTACATCATGTTGCCACAATCAGGCTCAGAAGTAAGACTTTCCAAGAAAGCTCCATCCAGACACCTCATTGGTTGAAAATGTCTTGACTTGAGGTAATGGAAAGAAGCAGATGGTTGTATTTTTTTTGACAAAAATTTTAATATAATTATTGTACCAAGTGAAGCATGTACATTTACCCATTATTTATTTTATCATAAAATAAAAAGTTTTAGATTTTAATTAATGAAAGTTTACATGTGATTGTTATATTTATTGATAATATTTTATATATATATATATATATATATATATATATATATAAATATATATATATATATATATAAATATATATATATATTTACAAATCAAAATGTCCATCCTTTGCTTTCACCATAGTTCTTAATCTCTTCCAAAGTTCATGACCTTTCACCACTCACATCATAAGAGCTTCTTTCAGGTCTGACACACTTGAGATATGTGAAACATTGTTTTCCAGAATGGGCCATATCACAAAATCCATAGGATTAATATCAGGGCTTGATGGAGTCAAATTGACTCATCAAAACCTCTTGCACCAGTTCTGCATGAAACTGGCCATATATGTGTGAGCTCCATCTTGATTAAAAACATTGGGACTTCCAAATGTGGCTGACCTTCAATGCAAGTCATCTTTTTCCAACATTTGCTGATAAATTCTGCTATTCACTTTTCATCCTTCAAGGGTAATTTTGAACAATCAGAAGCAAGATCAGTCCAAACTATGACACTAATTTGTTTCTGTCACTTAAAATATGTTCTGACACCTTTGGGAATGTTTCCTGATGAAGTGACATGAATCCTATCATTTTGGTATTTGACCACAGCTTCCACAGTGAAAAACTTCTCATCCAACCAAACAAAGCAGTATACTGCATCTCTTCCAACATTTTCTCTCTGCTAAGGCACTTGAGAGCAGCTGTTGTTGAATATTGTATAGTTTTAGCCCTAAATCCAGTTCCACAATCCTCCTTAGCAACCTATCCAGAATATCCATCTCTTTTGCCATCTACCACATGCTTCTTCATGGACTTCTCTTCATACTCTTCTTAACAGCTTTAATGACTCTTGTGAGTTTGCGTATGCAGTCCTTTGTCATTTATATAGACAAACATCCCATTTTAAAAAAAAGTACTTATGAAAATAGATAAAAACAGATTTGATGAAACGCTATGATAAAAAATAACAAGAAAAACATGAATAATTTGTCAAATAACTTAATGTTTATTACAAAAATACATATGAAATAATTTCCATCATAATTTCAGAATAAAGCACTAAGGTAATTTCAAAAGTTATCTTTATAATAGCATATAGACTCATATATAAGCCAAAAATACTTGACAAAAAAAAACAATGATAAAATAGAGGGTGGATGCTTATATTCAAGGTCAATGTCTGGAGTGATTACTTTAAAATGAAACACTGTTTTATGTAGATTTTACAAGCATTTTACAGAATATTTTTAGTACTCACCTTATTTGTGATTTCATTTCACTTAGCATGTGAGTTGCAGATTCCCTATTTTAATTTCTTAAATGTTTACAATATAAAGCTTTAATAACTTAGTAAAAACGGATCTACCTGTAGGACATTAAATGTTTGTTTAATGAATACGGTCACGTTTTTAAGAAACCAATTAAGGTAACTATACTATCAATTGTCTTTGCAATCAGCACCTTGATCATGAAGCTAGAAATGAATGATCAACAGGAGAATAAATTTTTAGTTCACATTGTTTTTCTTCAATTTGCTGTCATCTTTATTTGCTTTGACTTTAAAATATACCCAGACATACAAAGTACGTTTTTTTCCTCACTGGACTCTCCACTTGGATGGTCTTGTGCTAGACTAAACTGAACCTGAACTTAGTAGATGTAAAATAAAAATTTAACATAATATATATACTCGTATATAATACAAGATATCTCGTAACAAAAAAAATAAATAAATAAAAAAATCAGTGATAAAGTGGTGGATAGGCTTATACTGAAGTTCAATATTTTGTCAATTTTTGCCAACTTCAACATCTATGTAAAAATTAAAAAAAGATAAGCCAAGTAATGTTACAAAAATTCTGTTAAAAATGTGGGTAGGCTTATATTCAAGGTCAATATTTTGCCAATTTTTACCAACTTCAACATCTATGTAAAAAAAAAAAAGATAAGCTAAGTAATGTTACAAAAATTCTGTTAAAAATGTGGGTAAGCTTATATTCAAGGTCAATATTTTGCCAATTTTTACCAACTTCAGCATCTATGTAAAAAAGAAGCACAAAAATATCTAGTGTGATTTTTATTTTACAATGAAACACAGTTTCACTTAAATTTTACAAGTATTTTATACGCAATACTTTTAGTACTTATTGTTATGAATAATCAAGAGTGGTCTCCCCTTTTTTTGTTGCTCTCCTCTTTGAGAAAGCTATTTAGGTTTACTGGGACTATAAAATAACACTATACACGAACCTTGTATACTCAGTTGAATAAAGCTTTCTTAAAGCCTACACCTGCATACTTTTGTCATTACACTTATATTTTAATTTCTCCCCGCAGGTGAATGGTTGGTTCCCTAATTAATTTTCATCTATTAAAAGTTACAATTGATTTGTATTTATACAGATAATCCATTATTGTTTATTTACTCTGGAAGTTGAACATATATAATGCTAATAGAAAAATGATATATAAATTTTTTATATATCAAGAACAATTTTAATAATTCCCACAAGAAATATGGAGGAGAAACCTCAAAGAATTTAAATGTTTATATGAACACAAGGGATTTTTACAAAACAACACATTAAATGCATTAGTTGCTCACCATAATGAGACTGACCACAATTTTGATTTTAAAAATTCTACTGTAATTAAAAGAGAAAACAAATTACTAAGATGAAAATGTATAGAAAGTGCTTTAATTACTAGATCGTCCAGATTCTTACAACATTTTACCATTCTTGATAGATCTTCTATTATCACAATGTGGGAGATGATGGAAATATAAAGAAAACAGAACCTAAATGAAATCAGTTAGATTATAGACCTAAAACATATATTTAAAAAAAAAAAAAAAAAAAATTCTCTGCATCCCCCTTCATGCGCATGTGTAATTTGTGTTAACATAAATAGAAATTTTCTTTGATGAAGTACTAAAGGACAAAAAGCGGCACATGAAAACCTTTCCATTTTGTCATACATCTTTCTCCTAAAATTAATGCAAATTATATATACACACCATGATTCAATTTGTATGTTAAATAAATTCCTGAAGATGGCGCTATTGTTATCTGCTAAAGAGAAGTAAACAAAAATTCAAGAAAACTTTTTGAAATTTTATAAAACATGAAATGGTAAAAAATATAATTGTGCAATGGAGTTATAAAACAAAAACTATACTCTAAATAACACTTAAAACATTTTAGATATCTGTCTATATTTCTGAGATGAGGTATTATGTACACTAATAAATAATTAAAAAATATGGCGACAAAGATGGGGATATAGTCTGAATAATGTAAATAGTGAACATTTTAGATATCAAAATATTAAAACTTCATAAATTATTCCCTACTCGTGGAAATTTACAAAGTTAGAAAATGCTTTTTTTTGTCTGAATTTCTAGGGTGAGGAGTTATCATTACTTACACTATTTACATTCAGATTATTATCCTCATCTTTGTTGTTGTTATCACACTTCAGCCATTGTGCTTCCATACTGGTAACTGTAGCTCAGTCTACCCGGGTTCTGGGTGGAAAAATAAAATTGGGTCAGCCACTGAATGTAGAGGTACTTGGTCTCACACAAGCACTCGATATAACAAACGTGAGAACAAGAATGTTGATTGTTTGACTGATTAACTGATTTAACTTTCTTTCTACACAAATACAAAACAGATACCCACCTTTTACTAAATTTCGATGAAGTGAGCTACTTCTTTTCTGCCCTAAGGTTGACTTAAATCTAATACTTAAAGTACAAAATTAGTTAGGAAGAGATCATTTAAACTCCATGAAAAATTTTTTCTGTCGTGGCTGATAAATGAGGTTTGGATTTTGCCCATTTCTCAGACATAAAATAGGGGGGAGGTTGGTTTATATTCAGATCAGCTTATACATGAGTATATATGGTAAATATGTAACAAAATAGATGATAACCTATCATTTGGATTCATATAAAAAACATGACATTATTTTTTCCAATAATATAGACTTATTTCTTTCAACACTTTACACATTCTTGTTTCTCTTCAATAAAGTTAGAAAATGTTTTTTTGTCTGAATTTCTGGGCTGAAGAATTATCATTATTTACACTATTTACATGTGGACTATTATCCTCATCTTTGTTGTTGTTATCACATCTCGGCCATTGTGCCCTCCAGCCTTCATCCGGAGTATATCGATCCAAATAAGCTACAAGGAATTCCAAACTGAACTCTTTAATCTATAAACTGTTCTCGTTCCATTGCCCATGTCTAGGGATATCTCATCTAGTTCTTATTTTTAGTACTGCTCATTTATTGCTTTGCCCTGTTTCCACTGAGTCCAAGTACACACTGCCCGGCCCAGGGATTGAACTCTGAATAACCTAGCAGATTAAAGTGTTGGTTTATGACAGTAATTGGAACCTCACAGCAACTTCAACTTTTGCATCAATTGAAACTCAACTCTTCATTCAATTTTGGAAACAGCCAGAAGTCTTTCAATACCAAAATGGGGCTGTACAAACAGGGTAAATGTCAAAAGCATTAACTTCCCTTGATTTGGACTCTTCCAGAATTATCCATAGTTTGCTGTACTATATATATATATATATATATACCCAAGTTTAGGATTGGTATATACGGAGTGAGATCCAATAACCAACAATTAATATTCTTTAAAGAGTGCTCAATACAGAGTAGAGCAGATATAATTATTTATTTGAATATTACAACATAAATATGTTATAAAATCAAATTGTTCTTCCCAGACGCGTAAGAAAGGCGGCCAAGACGCGTCGGTAGAACAGCAGCAGCAGCACTCGGCAATTCGAGACCGACGATACGACAAGCTGGCAAACGATGGAAATGACACGCGAGCGCGGCAGCGAGTTCGAACCGTGACCTCTCTCGGTTCGAACTCTCCTCATTCCTGATCGCATTTACAACAATGTATACATTTTAGTTTCATTTCAACATGTTAGTCGCCTCTCACGCGAAATCATTCGAACGCACCGCGTGAGAGGCGACTAACATGTTGAAATGAAACTAAAATGTATACATTTCTGTCTGGGATTCTGAACATCCCTTTCAACATAATTTCAATGAAAATACAAATTAAATAGCATATATATCTTTTATTTTTATTTTTTTACATTTTTTCTCCTTGGTAATTCTACAATTTAAAACTTAATAGAGATTTGATTTAGATTTCTAAATAGGAAATTTTAATTTTTTACTTTTAATTTTAATTTCAAATTTTATAAATCTTTTAATATATATGATAACCTTGCTTAGTTGTCAAATTTTTCGAATCACCCTATACTTGTATTTTGATTGGTCACTCTAGCTTATGTAACAGCGTTTACTCCTGGCTAAGGATCGTTGATTAATTTGAAACTTTTAAAACCATTTATTCTATATTCTACATCGTCACTTGAAAAGACACTAGAAGTGTTGAAACAAAATGGCTACTTTTGTCGTGATTTTATAACATATTTATGTTGTAATATTCAAATAAATAATTATATATATATATATATATATATATATCCTCTTTTACTTGTATTCTTGGTATTCTTATTTGCTCTTAGCCTCATCATGGACTACTCTGTTTATTGAAGCCTTTATCAACATACTTCTTTAGCTCTGTTTGTTCCTTATTACAGTCCAACAATTGTGACTTCACTGTGCTATTTATTGACTACAATATGTTGCTGTGATGGAAAAGATGTTCTTTTTAAAGGAAATATTCTTTATTTGCACTGTTTAAGTACTTGCAAGGTTTCATAATAGCTTACCAAATTGTAATTCCTTTTGCCAGAAATCCTATGTGAATAGCTCTTTTTTATATGTAACTTGGACATAAGTACTCATTACTAATAAGTAATTCACACAGCAAGTGAACACCAAGCAATTTGAATATATTCCCAAATTCATATACATATGTTTCTTCTACTATTACTAACACTATGAGCCTTAGACTGAAGATCTAAAGGTCCCTGGTTCAATCCCGGGTTTCGGCATCCGGTGGCTGACACTATTTACTAGGAGGCACAGTGGAGTAATGCATAGTGGCTCGGATTGAGGAATCGGAGAGCTGAGCTGGAATTCCAGTCGAATCCATTACATTCACTTACTTACTAATACCCTTAGGAAAAGTATGAATCCTTTTCTTTTCCCCCCGCTATGGGTAAATAGCAGGACAGATCGAGTTCTATAGCCTTGGATAGCAAGAAATACTGCAGAAAGAAATGGCAACCTACTGCAGGAAAAAATCTGTCTTGTCAGTCATGTATTGAAAAATACATGATCACCTAAGCGTGTATCATACATAGCATTAAAAAAAAATGACGCAGGAAACCTTATTTACTAGTCAACTTTTGTATAAACATCTTACAAATATCCTATCTTTTCATACATCTGAGATTATATTTTCAAGCTGTGTATCAATAGTAGACGGTGTAGTGTAGCTGTCACCAGCATGTGTGTTCATGTGCCTTTTGAGAGTTTGTTTCCGTGCAGTTGCATAGCTACATTTCTTGCAATGAAATGGTTTCTCACCAGTATGTGTCCTCATATGAATTTTCAGATCTTGCTTACGTGTGGTTCCATATCCACAATGCTCACAGTGAAATGGTTTTTCACCAGCATGGATCCACATATGGATCTTCAGATCATGCCTTCGTGCTGCTGCGTACCCACAAATCTCACACTGAAAGAGATTCTCGCCAGTGTGAATGTTCATGTGACTAGTGAGATCGTATTTGCGAGCGGTTGCATAACTGCAAATTTCACAGCAAAATGGTTTTTCTCCAGTGTGTGTAATCATATGTCTTTTAAGATGCGATCTCTGTACAGCTGCATAACTGCAAATGTTGCAATGGAATTGTTTGTCACCAGTATGCGTCTTCATATGACTTGTTAGATTAGTCTTATTTGCAGTTGAAAACTCACAAATGCCACAGTGGAATGGTTTTTCTCCAGTGTGTGTCCTCATATGTTTCTGGAGACTATATTTTTGTGCTGTGGCATAATCACAGATATTGCAATGAAATTGCTTTTCACCAGTATGTATCTTTGTATGGCGTATGAGAGCAGTTTTTTGGGCAGAAGCAAAATTACATATGTCACAGTGAAAGGGTTTCTCGCCAGTGTGTGTTCTTGTATGCCTTTTGAGATCATGTTTTCGTGCAGCTGCATAGCCACAAAGTTCACATTGGAAGAGGTTCTCACCAGTGTGTGCTTTCATGTGACTTGTGAGAGCAGTTTTCTGAGTGGTCGCATACTCACAAAAATCACAATGAAAAGGTTTCTCACCAGTGTGTGTCATGACATGCCTTTTAAGATCATATCGCAATGAAGTTGCATAATTACATTTGTCACAGTGAAACTGTTTCTCACCAGTATGTATTTTCATATGTCTTTTAAGATTTGATGAATCTGAAAATGAAGAATCACAAACTTCACAATGAAAATGCTTCTGACTGCTGTGTGTCTTAACATGTATTTTGAGTTTAGCATTGTTTGTAAATGAAGAGTCACAGAGTGAGCAAATAAATGATTTCTCCTCCTGAGATGCGGACATTTTCTTCAAATTTTGTTTTAAATTTACAATAGTTTTTTTTTATATATAATAAGAAGAAAATACAGCATTTGCAGATTGCTTATCTTTGCTTTGTATATGCATTGGATTTAAACTTTAATATAAACAAATATTCTCAATCTATAAAATAGATATCCAAAATATAGCTTACACAATTATAGGGTGACTTACAGTTATTATCTCTGACATAATACGAATAGTATTATGTATTCTTTTCTCATCAAAATGCAGTCATAATTTCAGTATATGCATACATAGATTAATAAAATTCATATCAGATCTTTATTGGTGATGGTTTTGAGCTGTGTTTAAAGACTGCCTTTCCTTAAATGGTCATCATAAACCTTCCTTGGATTTATGATTAACTCTGAATTCCAGTTATTTACCAAATTTAATATATCAAGAACTGTAAATAAAAAAATAATTCTGAGTATAGAAAGCAAAAAGAAAAATTAGCAATTTTCTATTTAATAAGGTTACTTTAACTGAAATTTTTGAAAATGATTTCCATTATTAAAAAAATTAGCAATTTTCTATTTAATAAGGTTACTTTAACTGAAATTTTTGAAAATGATTTCCATTATTAAAAAAATTAGCAATTTTCTATTTAATAAAGTTACTTTAACTGAAATTTTTGAAAATGATTTCCATTATTAAAAAAATTAGCAATTTTCTATTTAATAAGGTTACTTTAACTGAAATTTTTGAAAATGATTTCCATTATTAAAAAAATTAGCAATTTTCTATTTAATAAGGTTACTTTAACTGAAATTTTTGAAAATGATTTCCATTATTAAAAAAATTAGCAATTTTCTATTTAATAAGGTTACTTTAACTGAAATTTTTGAAAATGATTTCCATTATTAAAAAAATTAGCAATTTTCTATTTAATAAGGTTACTTTAACTGAAATTTTTGAAAATGATTTCCATTATTAAAAAAATTAGCAATTTTCTATTTAATAAGGTTACTTTAACTGAAATTTTTGAAAATGATTTCCATTATTAAAAAAATTAGCAATTTTCTATTTAATAAGGTTACTTTAACTGAAATTTTTGAAAATGATTTCCATTATTAAAAAAATTAGCAATTTTCTATTTAATAAAGTTACTTTAACTGAAATTTTTGAAAATGATTTCCATTATTTGCATTTGTCTTATATTCTTCAAAATGTTGCAGCCTGTCCTTAAAGAAGAAAAATCAAAAGCCATTTTCAGCAAACCAACTTATTCAGAATGGATAACATCTAAAGAATATTTCAATAAAATACAGTGATAATATTCCTAGATTAAATGAAAGAGAAAAAAAGCATTTAGTGATAACTGCTTTGCCCAAAAACAAAAAAAAAATACTAAAATCATTTATTTCTAAATTAAGCATTGATTAGTCCATACAGATGCTTACATAGGTTGTTTTAGACCTACCTATTTAATGTCATTAAATCAGCATCAATTTAACCTTTTAAACATTTGGCAACATTAAAAAATTTAGGTGTACCTTTCTATAGGAAATATATATTTGTTGAATTTTCCCTCAATAAATTCCAATAAAATTTCAAAGTGTGATAATTTTATTTAAATCCTTATAAAATAGAAAACAGTATTGCACAGTAACTCTAAGAATTAACTATATCAGATTTTATAATGGAAGTAAATTCTTTTTTGCAACCAATGTTGGTAAAATTTTCAAGATATATTTATATGATCAATATATGTATGACTTTCAGATCATGTCTCCTTATGAAAAACACTGATAATTATTTGTTTTGGCAGATGTCAGGTTTTACTATGCAAATAAATAAAGTGTAATATACATTTTTATTTATAAATAACCCATATAGGCAACAGAAACATATATAATCAATACATCCCTTACGCTATAATATTGGCTGCTTGACGTTCTAAAATCATCAGCCTTTCAACCATTGATCTTTTTAAAGTTTTCTGTTTCAACTCTAGTGTCGGTACTTTATATTTCTTCTCAAAGATCTTTGTCTGAATACAGTTTTCTATTCTCATAGTCATCTCTTTTAATTTCTTTTTAGTGATGGCCTACAAGTTTTTTATTGCATTAATATTGGTATATGGAGTGGAAGACCATATCATTAATTTGGTATCTTTGAAACATTTTTTGGCAAGATGGGCAATAGTCAGATGTGCAGCATGTGAAAGAGCATCATCTTGCATAAATATAGTCTTTAGCTTAAAGTTTCTTGGTTCGGACCTGTACAACTCAAAAAAGAACTTTTGTCCAAAACCATACAATAATTTTCTTCATTTGTCTTGGACCCTCATCAACTTTGGAAAAATTTTATAATTTGACTGCCTACAGTACTAGTCCAGAATATTACTCCACCTCCCTACAGTTGTATTCTAAGTCATGATGGTTGATTTTTACTGAGCCACGAGGTCCATCCAATGCAGATTTACATTCATCATTAAAAATTACTGTTGGGGAAATCAGTTTTAATGTACTTCTTTGAAAAACTTACAGCTTCCTCTTTGTGATTTTTACTCAAAAGATGGTGGTTTGGTTAAAGATATGAAAGCAACCAATGTTAATCTTCCACATCTTCTGTTTTTATTATTACAGCACCAACTTTAAATATTTTCTTGCTGGCCAATTCATTTTTCTTTTACTTTTTCCCAAATTTCTTTTTTTGTCATGATTAAATCGTTTTTTTTTATCTTGCCAATATTTGTAGTTTCTTTTTTGTTTGTTCTACCATCTTTATTCAAATTTTTCATAATTTCCAATTTTGTTGCTATTGCTCAATACCTTTATGCAATTTTTGCATTTTTGGTTAAAACTTTCTTATAGTCCTTGGCAGTCTTTATCCATCTGAAATTAAAAAATAAATATCAATAACTAAACTATTACATATATAATATATGAATCTTTGTAATGTAAATATATGCTGCCTATTTTATTATATATATATATATATATATATATATATAAGTAATTGATTTGGGGATTTAGGCTAATTTTATAGTAATTCATCGAGCTTAGAATCCTCAACAGAATGCAGAAAGCACTGGACGACCGTTTCGTCCTATCTGGGACTCATCAGCAGTGCACATCCACTACCAAGAATCGAACACGGATCGCTTCGATACAATGCGAACATCATACCAACTGTACCACGGGACTCGGTGACGAAGAAGACATAAACTAGACTCGATATATCGCCGCTACTCACTCAGTGGTACAGTTGGTATGATGGTTGCGTTGTATCGAAGCGATCCGGGTTCAATTCTCGGTAGTGAATGTGCACTGCTCATGAGACCCAGATAGGATGAAACGGCCGTCCAGTGCTTTCTGCATTCTGTTGAGGATTCTAAGCTCGACGAATTACTATAAAATATATATATATATATATAATAAAAAAGCTCAAACACTAATATTCCATGGTTATAATTTATTACATTGGAATCGTGATCACGATCCAATTCATCAGACCTACAAATTCAAAAAGAAATCGGAAAATATAACTCCGGGTATAAAAAATACAATTTTAGTGAGAGTGTATATATATATATATATATATATATATATATATATATATATATATATATTTACAACATTATGAACAACCCTTAATTTGCATAATAAAATCTTCAACCACCAAATAAATTATTGTAAATATTTTTAATAAGAACAATGAGGGATGAATTAGTTTCCACCCTACAGCTCATTTAAGAACGACGAGGGATGAATTAGTTTCCACCCTGCAGCTCATTTAAGAACGACGAGGGATGAATTAGTTTCCACCCTGCAGCTCATTTAAGAACGACGAGGGATGAATTAGTTTCCACCCTGCAGCTCATTTAAGAACGACGAGGGATGAATTAGTTTCCACCCTGCAGCTCATTTAAGAACGACGAGGGATGAATTAGTTTCCACCCTGCAGCTCATTTAAGAACGACGAGGGATGAATTAGTTTCCACCCTGCAGCTCATTTAAGAACGACGAGGGATGAATTAGTTTCCACCCTGCAGCTCATTTAAGAACGACGAGGGATGAATTAGTTTCCACCCTGCAGCTCATTTAAGAACGACGAGGGATGAATTAGTTTCCACCCTGCAGCTCATTTAAGAACGACGAGGGATGAATTAGTTTCCACCCTGCAGCTCATTTAAGAACGACGAGGGATGAATTAGTTTCCACCCTGCAGCTCATTTAAGAACGACGAGGGATGAATTAGTTTCCACCCTGCAGCTCATTTAAGAACGACGAGGGATGAATTAGTTTCCACCCTGCAGCTCATTTAAGAACGACGAGGGATGAATTAGTTTCCACCCTGCAGCTCATTTAAGAACGACGAGGGATGAATTAGTTTCCACCCTGCAGCTCATTTAAGAACGACGAGGGATGAATTAGTTTCCACCCTGCAGCTCATTTAAGAACGACGAGGGATGAATTAGTTTCCACCCTGCAGCTCATTTAAGAACGACGAGGGATGAATTAGTTTCCACCCTGCAGCTCATTTAAGAACGACGAGGGATGAATTAGTTTCCACCCTGCAGCTCATTTAAGAACGACGAGGGATGAATTAGTTTCCACCCTGCAGCTCATTTAAGAACGACGAGGGATGAATTAGTTTCCACCCTGCAGCTCATTTAAGAACGACGAGGGATGAATTAGTTTCCACCCTGCAGCTCATTTAAGAACGACGAGGGATGAATTAGTTTCCACCCTGCAGCTCATTTAAGAACGACGAGGGATGAATTAGTTTCCACCCTGCAGCTCATTTAAGAACGACGAGGGATGAATTAGTTTCCACCCTGCAGCTCATTTAAGAACGACGAGGGATGAATTAGTTTCCACCCTGCAGCTCATTTAAGAACGACGAGGGATGAATTAGTTTCCACCCTGCAGCTCATTTAAGAACGACGAGGGATGAATTAGTTTCCACCCTGCAGCTCATTTAAGAACGACGAGGGATGAATTAGTTTCCACCCTGCAGCTCATTTAAGAACGACGAGGGATGAATTAGTTTCCACCCTGCAGCTCATTTAAGAACGACGAGGGATGAATTAGTTTCCACCCTGCAGCTCATTTAAGAACGACGAGGGATGAATTAGTTTCCACCCTGCAGCTCATTTAAGAACGACGAGGGATGAATTAGTTTCCACCCTGCAGCTCATTTAAGAACGACGAGGGATGAATTAGTTTCCACCCTGCAGCTCATTTAAGAACGACGAGGGATGAATTAGTTTCCACCCTGCAGCTCATTTAAGAACGACGAGGGATGAATTAGTTTCCACCCTACAGCTCATTTAAGAACGACGAGGGATGAATTAGTTTCCACCCTACAGCTCATTTAAGAACGACGAGGGATGAATTAGTTTCCACCCTACAGCTCATTTAAGAACGACGAGGGATGAATTAGTTTCCACCCTACAGCTCATTTCGCACAAATGTTGCTCGCCTCTCCCTACTTTCATGGCAAATGTTCAGACATTTAGTTCCACCAGTTCAAACTTTCACAGCTAGGACCTACCATGTCACATACAGAGGGTCGACTCATCATCATTCCCTTCATATTCCATTAGTAAGGAGAAAGTTCCACTCAGACCCAGAACTGTTACATTGCAGAATAAACTCCCAAAAGAATGCTTTCTCAAATCACTACAATCGTAACCTCTTCAAGTATAAGATCAACTACTATCCTTATAATTCTTACTTCCTCACTTTACACTCTTGCAACAAACCTCATTTCAGTAACGTTCTACCTTTAGTGACTTATAAGCTCTAAGACTGGGTGAAAAATAGTACAGAAAAATAAATATATATATATTTATTCTGAAAATTTTGCCAAAATCAGTTTGCTAATACCAGTTTTATTGCCAAAACTTTTGTCTTGCATTTGTGAATTTAAACATTTCTCTACATGAACTTTCAAATTTTAATGATTGCTTGACATATAACTGCCTTTTTTTTTTTAATTTAAGATTTACAACAGATAAAAACAAGAAATTTTGATGACAAACCTGCACGAATAATAGACAAAATCTAGAACCATCAAAGTGAATTTATAAAAACAATCCTTAACATTAAGATAATAATAAGTTCAGTTTTTCTACTTTTTCATAATCTTCTGATGACAAGTTGATTTATATCATTCATATTAACCCAACACCACTGATAAAAAATGAAATTTCCTTCTCCTTCAAATAAAGAAAATCCACTCACTAAAACCTCAATATCTGCTGTAGAGAACTTCCTTGCCAATAATAAAATCTGCAGGTAATATATAATAGGTCTTAAGACGAAATTGTCAACCTATTTTAAAGCCATAATTAAAATTTTAATAGCTTCTGATGCAACATGATGCCATCAATTGGAATGATTTTATTGATTCATTTATTTTGTATGGCTTATCAACCCTTTGCAGGTTATTTACATTATTCGGACTATTGTCCTCATCTTTGTCGCCATATTTATTACAACGTTTTGGCCACTGTACGCTCTGGCCTTCTTCAGGTGGTTGGAATGTCGAACTGAACCCTTTATTTCGCTCACTGGGGTAGAATGTTCTAGTTCCACGTGCCATGTTTTAATGGATGTCAGTTATCAGTTATCTCCTGTTAATTTTTCCCTTTGAAAGTTCTCCACTGCCTTAACCGGGTATTGAACTCACACTCTTGCAGGTTATTTAAAGCCAGAAAATATTTTTAGATTGTAAGAATTTTTTTTTCAGATAATAATGATTTAGTGATAAAAGTCTTATTAATTAACCTATAACTGGATGGAGAAGAGCTGGATTCATACCTTTCTCAAGAGTATTTAAGCATGAGTGGATATAGCGAACCTGACTGGAATTGGAACTCAGTTGACATTTCTGAGCCATCATCCAATTACACCACCCAGACATCCAAGCTAACAGCATCTGGTATTCCAAAGTGGTTACCCATCAAGGTACTGAATAAACTCAATATTGTTTAACTTTGGTGACCATATGGGAACTGGTGTTTCAACAAGATATGGCTGTAAGCCTTGGAATGTTTTCTTTTTCATATCTTCCACTTAATTTAGATGAGGAGAAAAACTTAAGTAGTCATCTGATGAAAATGGCTTTGATGATATTTAAATTGATTCATTTTTTAAATATTTTCAATATACTATTAGAGATAATTATGATTTTAATTTTCTAAATGTTAACTTAAATAGTTTCATAAACTGAAATTATGACAAATTCATATTTGATTGTTTTATTGTTATAATACTGGTTGTAAAAAAATCTGGGTTTTTTTTTTATTATGTTTGTATTGAAATATGCGCTAATTTGGTTTGCAATAATTTTCCTAACTGGCTAAAAAAATAGTGATGCGATTTCATCACATTTGACACGTACACAGTACACTTCAGGCCTCATTGAACAGTGGGATCACCAATAAATTTAACAAGTAGTTTGTTTATCGTTAATTTAAATTAGGGTGAATTATTATAATTGTTACTGAAAAGTGAATCTAGCACCATAATAGGCGAGGTTATGTTATTAAATTTCAATTATTAGTTGTTATTCTTAGGTTTTCTTTGAATTCATTTTTCGCCATCGTGATATAATCAGTGCTGTGTGTTTATCAATTCCATTTTTAGGTAACTGTTTTTAATTTTTTTTCATCATCAGAAAATCTGCGAACAATAATTGTTAGTGAATGCACGAAATATTTCACTGCTTGTAGGAAATAAAATGGTCAGTTCTAAAAAATGACTTTGAATTAAATTAAATTTGTTAAAAAAAATACAATTCAAATGTTTTTATTTAGTGTTTTAGTTTACTGTTTGTTTACGATAGCCAAAAAATACCTGGTTTCTAATTTTTCATGATTTTTGCAATCTTTTATTTAGACATTCAAATTAACTACGAAGTCAATTTCGAACTTTGTAACTTAAAAAATTGGATCTTTTTTATCTATCAAACCAAATTAATTAATGAGAGAATATACACGAAACGAAACGAACCAGTGATATGCAAAAATAAAATACAAAAAACAAAAGTTTATTTCTAATTTTGATTATGAAATAATAACTTACATTGTTTAAGTTTATCTTCAATTTCGTTATACTCCATCAGCTTCTTTCAATAACCAGTTAAAGCCTTTTTTTTCGTATACTATCAACTGCAGCTGACATTTTTACAAGTCACTATTTGACGGTGTATTCGTTATTAATTCCCTTTTATTTCTATTTAATAAACAAACTTTTGATTTTTATTTATTTATTAATTTCTTTTAGTACAGTGTTATTTTAAAAAAAAAAGTAAATGAAAATATACTTTTGAAATAATATGCACAGGACTCCTTCATAGTACTCAATACTAATCACTTAATTTTTATCGTAAAAAATAAACTTAACGCTCGCATGTTGTGAAAACACTAAAAACAGTCTTTTCTTAATTTTATTTTTAGTTCATTTTACGGTCTTCTTATTTGAATATTCAGTCAATTAAACTTGAATTTGGAATATTTATAAGTAATTTTTTAATGTTCTACTTTTATTCAGTTATTTGCATAAATTACGTTTTTTGCAGTTATTTTTTTTAAGTCATGTCATTTCACTATTTCAGTAATTCCAGTTTACCAATTAATATATATATATATATATATATATATATATATATATATATATATATATATATATAGAGAGAGAGAGAGAGAGAGAGAGAGAGAGAGAGAGAGAGAGAGAGAGAGTGAGAGTGTGTGTGTGAATGAGAGAATGAATGAATGAATGCACATTTTGAAACCGTGGGTGTCCACAAGGTAAACAAACAGTTGAAAAATTTTGTTTACATCCGGGCTATTGTCCTCATTTTTGTTGTTATCGGCTGTTGTACCCTCTGCCATCCTCCAGGTGCTTCTCGATCCGGGTGAAAAGTGTCAGGGAATTTCAAACTAAAAAAAAGCCTTTATTCTACGGACAGGAGTAGATTGCTCTTGTTCGCTGAATACGTCTCTCTAGGGATATCTTGTCTTGTTTTTATTTAGTACTGCACAGTTATTGCTTGCTTTGTTTCTTTCCACCGAGTCTAAGTTTGTTTGCATTACCTGGGCTAGGGATTGAACTCACAATTATCACCAAATTCACAAACCAACACTTAGGGTATTTGAAGTAGAATTATAAAAAAAAAATTATAAGGAAGATGAATATATTTTTAAAAAAAAAGGTAAATTTGCTTTTTATAATTCAGGCCTAAAGAATGCTAAGCTACAAAAATTATTCCCCTCCCCCAAATTTTCCCTATTTCTTTGAGTGGATCAGTCTAAGACTTACACTCTAAGTGGTGCCCTTTTTTACTTGACCCTGTTGAACAAATAAATACTTTTTAATAAACCTGTAATGAAAGTTGGGGATAAAAAAAATGTAACTGCACTTCACTGAATGGTCCATAAAAAATGAATCAAAAATTATTATTATGAAATTAGTGTCTCCTATTTATTTTCATGGAAACTACAACAGTTACAGGGGTGGGGGTGGGGCACAATAACACTGTTAGAGAAAGTTTTCAACTACAATATTTTATTTTTCCACATGATAATCATAATAATTGCTAGTGACTATGCATTTTTACCAGCAATGAATAAGAGCTGCTAGTAAAAAAACAGAAACAGCAGGCTGACCTACATTTTTTATACACCTTTTGCTATTGGTGAAAAACATTGCCCACTGCATAACTGTGCTCGCATCCATTGTTTGGTCACCAAAAACATTCACTAAGCATCGATGAATGAAGGACTCTAGACTTTTTCCACTATTGTTTCAGAAGCATTTTGAAAAAATTTTAAGCCATCCTGAAATCAAAATGTTTTTTATTGTTATCATTCAGAGTGGTTAGTAGCATAATAAAAATACCATTATTATTCTTTGCCACAACTGCAAAGAATGGAGTACACACAGTTTTTGGTTATGTTCTTCCCCATGTTAGGCTTTACTCAGCAGAGATTTCTCTGAAGAGTGGCGCTGCTTCTGAATATTGTCCTGATGTGGTATGGGCCATAGATCTTTGCAGTTGTAGCAAAGAATATAAAGGTGAATCTAGCCACCCCTAAAAGTATGGCTGAAAAGGAAAATCAAAACACAATAATGAAGGGACAATGAAATCAATCATGGCTGATCATGTATATAGGAAAAATGGTAGTCATCAGACCCTGTAGAATGAAGTGAAAATACTGAATAAGGAAGAACACTGGAGAGTTAAACATCTGAAAGAATCAGTGCATATGCTAGACTATGAGGACCTGCTTAGCCTGCAGCAGCAGCTATAACAAAAGATAAAAGCTTCAATAAGTGCAAGACAAGCAGCAGCAGCATTCATCAGCTGACAGGTTAGATTTAAGGCTCCAAGATCTCCACAGGACAATAGCCGAGTGGTTTAAAATGGTGATTTCTAAATTTGTTAACATGGTAACCATGAGTTCAATCTCTGGTCCAGGCAGTGTGTACTTGGACTCAGTGGAAACAGGGTGAGCAATAACTGAGTAGTACTGAAAATAAGAACTAGACAAGATAGTCCTAGACATGGCTAATGGAACAAGAACTGTCTACCCTTGTAGATTAAATAAAGGGTTCCTTTTGAAATTCCCTGTAGGTTACTCAAATCAACATACACTGGTGATGAAGGCACAACAGTTGAAACATGATAACAACAACAAAGAGGGTGATAATAGTCTGCATGTAAATAATGTTAACTCCTCACCCCAGTAATTCAGACAGAAAAAACAAATTAGTCAAATTTTACTGTAATTTTTATTAAAAACCAAAACCTTATTTTTAATTAATATTTGCGTTACCATATATAGACCCAAATATAGTGTGAGCACCTCGGTATGGTATAAAGGTTAGCAGGCTTGTCTCGCTAGATCAGTTACGAGTTTCATCCTCACTAGGTGCCCCATACTTTCGACCTTGTGCCACATGTAAGCTTCACTTGGAAAATACCCAAGTTTCGTGCAAGTTTTTATATTCAGTTTTTTTTTATGCCAAAAATAGGGGTCAAACTATAAACAGGTCATTTTTTTTGAAGAGGTGAAAAATCATGCATTTTCAGTTGCCAGTTGCACTGTACACAGTAAATTTCTTTCTGGAGGGTTTAAAAGTCATACCGAAAAATTCAGGGGTTGAACTATACATGAATTTGGCTTATACGCAAGTACATGCAATATATCATACTAAATAATTTTACATCTGAAAGTTCTTAATTCATTATCCTGATCTGAATAACTTTTCTCTTAGAATCAGGCTCCATGCATTCATTCTCTCTAAAAAGAAAAATGTTCATTTCTTAAATTTTCCCTTATATTTTCAATTTAGTTTATGATAAGCAGAAAACTCTTAAAAAGAAAAAATGAATTTGTGCAGGAAAGGGTTAAAAGTTTTGTAGAACACCAGGAACCTTTTCTCGCCACTGTCAAACGGAGAAAAATGGTGTGGTTTGGACACGTTACCGTGCAAGCCCATCATGCAAGGCTCTATTGAAGGTAGACATAGGAGAGGGCACCAATGCAAAAAATGGTTAGACAATGTCAAAAAATAAAGTATGACTGTACCAGAATTTCTGATGGCTGCTGTTAATAGACCATTGTGGAAAAGAGTTAATGTGGTTTCTGCATTTGGGTCTGCCCTATGATTACAAAAATGAAGAAAAAGAGCAGCAGCAGCAACAACAACAACAACAGCAGCAGCAGCTGCTACTACTACTACTGCTGCTGCTGGCATCAGCTCTCAAATCAGTATCTCTGCTGATGACACAACTATTTACTCCAGTCTTAATAGTAAGTCTGATCATTTAGTTAAGGTCAAATTGGCAGCTGATCTAAAAAACAAAAAATGAACTACAATCTGCTGTTAACTAGGGTAAGGGATGGCTTGTTAATTTTAATGCCTTCAAAACAAAACTGCTCTCTATCAATCATCTGAGAGACCGCTTTCTGTCTTCCATCAGCATGGCTGATGCTAACCTCCAGGTGAGTGACTCATTGTGCCTTCTCGGGCAAGCATTTTCTGTTGACATAAAGCGGAAAGGTTATATCTAGGTCTGCTGCTAGAAAAGTTGGTTCACTGTGCCGTGTTAGACAATTTTTCTCTCCAAAATCTGTCTTGCATATTTATAAGTCTATCATTCGTCCTTGCTTTGAATATTGCTGCCACATATGGTCTGGTGCTGCTGCTATACATTTAGAAATTCTTGATAAAATCCAAAGAAGAAGCTGCAATGTTGTTGATCCTGATATCTCAGATTCAGTCACTTTCCCACCATCACTCTTTGCCTTTTCTATAAATACTTTCATCATAATTGTTCTGATGAACTTTCCTCTATGATATCTAGACTTTATGAATTTTAGCGCAGTACTAGATTGGTAGCAAGTTCTCATCATTTTAGAGTTGAAATGGCTACATGTAACCATAAGTTCTATGCTAATAGTTTCTTCTATTGGACTTCTTTGACTTTTTTTTTCCGTCAACTTTGCCATGATTTCTTTATTGGGAAAGATAGGGAAGTGGTTTCCTGTTGCTTTCTCTGTGGTTTTGATTTCAAGGTTAAAAAATCCAGTCAACTCCACTACCATGGCTAGGAGAGAAGAGATGGATTCATGCCTTTTCCCAGGTCCTAGCATCTTGGCTTCAGCCACTTTCCCACGATTGTAATGTAGCTTCCCTGTGCCTTTTCTATAAATACTTTCATCATAATTGTTCTGATGAACTTTCCTCTATGATATCTAGACTTTATGATTTTAAGCGCAGTACTAGATTGGCAGTAAGGTCTCATCATTTTACAGTTGAAATGCTTAGATGCAACCATAAGTTCTATGCTAACAGTTTCTTCTATTGCACTTTTCACTTGTGGAACTCTGTTCTGGTTCTTGCTTCCCAGTCAAGATTGATCTTCAAAAAATTAAATGCAATGTCAATCAGTGTCTTCTTAATTCCTGCTCTTTTATTGTTCTCTCTTTCTTCTTAATAATGGTTTTCTTTTTCTCATATTCTCTGACACTCAGTAACCCCTTGCATCCTAGTGGCTTTATTGCCTTGCTTGGGGTGAAATGACTAAAAAGCAAAAAGGTCATTAGTGCAAAAGTGAACACAACAGATAAATCCAGAATCTGGGCTTGGTTCACTAATTTCACTTTCTGTACTAATAACATTAATGCTACTTGTATAACCAGAAGCGATTTCCATATAAAAATACGTTATTTTGGTAAATAAAATTAATTTTATTAAAATATAAAGAATGATAGTAATATCTGGGCATGGCATGGCATGGGGTAGTAATATCTGGGCATGGCATGTCATGGGGTAGTAATATCTGGGCATGGCATGGCATGGGGTAGTAATATCTGGGCATGGCATGGCATGGCATGGGGTAGTAATATCTGGGCATGGCATGGCATGGGGTAGTAATATCTGGGCATGGCATGGCATGGGGTAGTAATATCTGGGCATGGCATGTCATGGGGTAGTAATATCTTGGCATGGCATGGCATGGGGTAGTAATATCTGGGCATGGCATGGCATGGGGTAGTAATATCTGGGCATGGCATGTCATGGGGTAGTAATATCTGGGCATGGCATGGCATGGGGTAGTAATATCTGGGCATGGCATGGCATGGCATGGGGTAGTAATATCTGGGCATGGCATGGCATGGGGTAGTAATATCTGGGCATGGCATGGCATGGGGTAGTAATATCTGGGCATGGCATGGCATGGGGTAGTAATATCTTGGCATGGCATGGCATGGGGTAGTAATATCTGGGCATGGCATGGCATGGGGTAGTAATATCTGGGCATGGCATGGCATGGCATGGGGTAGTAATATCTGGGCATGGCATGTCATGGGGTAGTAATATCTGGGCATGGCATGGCATGGGGTAGTAATATCTGGGCATGGCATGGCATGGGGTAGTAATATCTTGGCATGGCATGGCATGGGGTAGTAATATCTGGGCATGGCATGGCATGGGGTAGTAATATCTGGGCATGGCATGTCATGGGGTAGTAATATCTTGGCATGGCATGGCATGGGGTAGTAATATCTGGGCATGGCATGGCATGGGGTAGTAATATCTGGGCATGGCATGGCATGGGGTAGTAATATCTGGGCATGGCATGGCATGGGGTAGTAATATCTGGGCATGGCATGGCATGGCATGGGGTAGTAATATCTGGGCATGGCATGTCATGGGGTAGTAATATCTGGGCATGGCATGGCATGGGGTAGTAATATCTGGGCATGGCATGGCATGGCATGGGGTAGTAATATCTGGGCATGGCATGGCATGGGGTAGTAATATCTGGGCATGGCATGGCATGGGGTAGTAATATCTGGGCATGGCATGTCATGGGGTAGTAATATCTTGGCATGGCATGGCATGGGGTAGTAATATCTGGGCATGGCATGGCATGGGGTAGTAATATCTGGGCATGGCATGGCATGGCATGGGGTAGTAATATCTGGGCATGGCATGTCATGGGGTAGTAATATCTGGGCATGGCATGGCATGGGGTAGTAATATCTGGGCATGGCATGGCATGGGGTAGTAATATCTGGGCATGGCATGTCATGGGGTAGTAATATCTGGGCATGGCATGGCATGGGGTAGTAATATCTGGGCATGGCATGGCATGGGATAGTAATATCTGGGCATGGCATGGCATGGGGTAGTAATATCTGGGCATGGCATGGCATGGGGTAGTAATATCTGGGCATGTAGCTTATCTGTGCCTTTTCTATAAATACTTTCATCGTAATTGTTCTGATGAACTTTCCTCTATGATTGTGTGTGGTGGGGGGGTTATTACTAATATTATTTTTCTTTAGTTTCTTGTAAATATTTTGTATTCATTTTGTAAATACTCTTTGGGGTTAGTTTTAGAATTGTTATTTTATTCCCCTCCCCCCACAGACACTGACTTGTAAATATGGGGACTAGTTAGTATTTTTATAGAGACAGTGAGGTATTATGGTGGTTGTAGTAAGAAAGGTACGTATGAATGTGTTGTTTTGGTGTAAGGAATATTTTTTGTACAATTGAGTCAGTGTTTGTGGCTAGCTAAGTTATATTTAAGACAGAAGAAGACCGCCCTTTTTTACCCAATCCCCTCTTCGGCCTTGTGCCACATTTCTGTAATTTAAACAGAATAAATATCACTTTCCTCTATGATATCTAGATATTATGAATTTTAGCGCAGTACTAGATTGGTAGAGGAGAAGGCAGAGTGGAATGATCTATTATGTCAGTAAAATTGGTATTTACATGCATTGTATTTATTTTCAATTTTTCTAATTGAATTGTTCACCTATATTTCATATGATATAGTGGCTCGGATTGATGAATCGGAGAGCCGAGTTCGAACTCCAGTTGAATCCATTACATTCACTTACATGCTAATACCCTTCAGAAAGGTATGAATCCTCTTCTCCCCCCCCCCATCTATGGGTAAATAGCAGGACAGACTGGGTTCTATAGCCTTGGATGACAACTGGTCTACCGCAGAAAGAAATGACAACCTACTGCAGGGAAAAAATCTGCCTCATCTGTCATATATCGAAAGATACATGATCACCTAAGCATGTATCATGCATGGCACATAACTGACTAGATTGGTAGTCTCATATTTTTAAAGTTGAAATGGCTAAATATAACCGTTAGTTCTATGCTTACAGTTTCTTCACCTAACTTGTGGAACTCTCTTTCGGCTTCTTGCTTTTAAGTACTACTCGGTTATTGGTCACCCACATATACACATTGCACAACCCAGGGATTGAACACAACCACTATGTCCCACACAAAGAAATTATAACATTCACCTCAACAAATGGTATGTAAGAAAGGGGAACCTTACTTGTTATATTTCATGAAGGGAAAATTTGGGATTTCTTTTTTTTTTTTTTTTTTTAAAGCTTATCACCCCAAGCAAGGCTGGAAGCCACTAGCATGCAAGGGGTTACAGAAGGTTTGGAGGAAGAGCAGATAGGAGTGGTAAAGGAGAGGATGTGGAGAAAGTGGATAGATCAAGGCAAGGGGGTTACAGAAGATTTGGAGCGAGAGCAGATAGGAATGAAAGGTGAAAGGATGTGGAGAAGGGAAGTGGATAGATCAAGGCAACTGGAGATGTCAATTGACGTTATACTTAAATAGTTGGAGATTGTATTTGTCAGGGAAACAGGAATAAGGAAGGGAGTTTTACAGGCGAGATGTGAGACACATGAAGCTATTGGAGTAGAAGAGACGTCTACATCTAACAGTTTCAACGGTGAAGGGGTGGGAATGGGATGCCAGCCTCGTAGGACGTTTAAATTCATGAGGCCTAGGAACCAGCGAAAGCAGCTCATCGGAGCAATTACCATGAAAGTATTTGTAAAAAAGATAGAGCGAGGCAACGTTGCGTCTGTGAGAGAGCGACTGCAGACAAGATGACAGATCAGGGCCAATTACATTGCATATCCGTCTCTGGATTACAGCGATTTATCTATGAACTGGGTTAGGCCACATGCTTTTCCCTGTAAGACCTACTGTTGTGGCCTAAGGACGTCCTTCATCTCTGGGCTCTACATGACAACTATTCTTGTCAATCTCCTTTCTGGTGTCATTTACCGGGCGTCACATGATCCTCGTGACTATCTCAATGGAAGGGAGATAATCGCTATTTGTAACCGAAAATTACCTCACCTATGGCTAATATCAGGAAGGAAGAATGTGGCTTTTGAATTCTAAGAGGGATGTTTGGTTTTTACATCTGTAGCACCAAAAAACTTATCTTTTTTCAGACACCAACTGGTGGAACAGCTGAGTTTAGCAGCTGGTTGCTATAGTAATTACTTCCATGATATTTTTTTTTCTGAACATCACCTTGTCTGAAAGCAAGACATCGCTGCTTTCATGGGTCATAGAAATCAGCAACTCTGATGACAGACAAGAAAGACATGTTATTTATAATGAAAATATTACATTTGAATGAAATAATATATGTTAAGAAACAAATGCACCTATGGTATCTATATAAGCAATACTCTACAAGATACATTAGGTTCCAAGGATTTTTTATTAAATTTTTATTTTAGAGAAAAAGAATCAGTTTTATCTTAAAAAAAAAAAAAAATAATATTCCATCAGGATAATGCTAGACTGCATATGTCTTTATTGATGAGGTAGAAACTGTACCAATTTAGTTGAGTTATTTTCACTCTCTGCCATATTTACCAGATATTTGGATTATCATTGACAGAATTATCTTAATGAAAAAAACTCACTTTCCTGAAAGAATGCAAAAGGCACCAAAAGCAACTCTTTAAGAAAGTAAAAAAATGTTCTGAGAAAATTGAACTATAAAGTTAGCCAAACCATGGAGGAAGATACGAGAAAAAAAATGGCTACCATGTTATTTTGTTGTTCAATAAAGTCATTACTAGAAATTTAAAATAAAAATATCTTATTTTGAATTTATAAACTGAACAAATATATTGGGCTACACGATATATTAACCTTTCTAATTATCAATAAATTTACTTTTTTCCATTTATCCTAAAATAACAAGTACTATATGTGACTGCCTACAATCCGAAATATGTTTTGACTTTAAATAACCACCAAAGGCATAAAAAACAAAGCAATCATCCACTCAACCATTTATTACATTACTCTTTTTTTTTTTTAGAGGTAGTGGGGAGATGGATAGTTATTTATATCTCAGTTTGTCTGGTTTTGAAGATTACGGATTGTTTTTTTTTTAATTCTCTTATATAAAGTTACACAAAAAAAGAAAAGATTAAAAATTAATATGTGACTAATCTCCAGATTTTCTTTAGCAATACCTCCCACCTCCCAAAAGTATAGCATTTGTAATGTGTAAGTTTCTGAAGAACAGAAATAAATTTTTAGAAAAAAATTCTCTTATTGTAACCCTGTCCTTCACAGTGTTGATCTTCAGGCTCCTTCAGACCACCATGGTTACCATTTAGCTGACTCCTCACTTGTTAACACATTTCTGGTTTGTTGTTGTTATTGTGTTGATGAGAGCGTGAGAAGATCATTGATGAAGTAAACTGAAGTGAAGAACAGGTTGACGGCAAGGAGCTACACAAAAAAGAATTCTTTGGAATAAAGAATTAACTGTACAATGCTGTTAAATGCAAAATACTTCTTTATTTACACAATATAATAATATAGCCTGATGTGCCTTAACCAATTGGGCCACAGAGGAGCGTTCGGAGGACGCATATTTTCTATGAAAATTTCTCTGACATTCAGGCCGGTAAATGTTGTTAATACTGTTTATTATAAACAGAGCATTTACTTAAATATTTATATCTATAAAAAGAACGTATAAGCATAAAAAAATGTCTAAAAAAAATAATTGTCGGACTTTGTCCATTTCCTAATGTGTAATACATATGTATGTATGTATGTATCCAGATGTAGTAGCTGCTGCTTGACAATATGAAGAAGGAAGATATGTTTGTTTTCAATGTAGCAAGTAGGGTTTAACCATCTAACATTTACCAGCTAGTGGTACAAATGTCACATTTTGTATCTGGGTATGTTACAATGATTGTAACATTGGATAATGGACAAAATTAATTTATTGACTCTGATTTTGGCTGATTTTCCATTTGGTTATATACACATCCATAGAACTGCTTCCAAAAGGTCACTCTGCTTCTCATTAGCTTGCAGACTATATCCTGGTTGTGAAGGTTTCTGATTGGTTGGTCAAGCTGTTTTTAAAACTGGTGAAATTTTGGTTTCCATGTTATAATCTGTTTATTTCCTTTCTTACATCTTGATTGTGAAAGCTTTCTGGTTTGTTGTCTGAACTATGGCTTTGTTTACGTAGTGATTTTAAGTATACATCTATTTTTAGAGATGGTGAAATTTTTGTCTTCTTATTTATTTTTGTATCACCACAATCGCCCCTACCCTGAATCCATCATAAACATTCAGAATGTCTTGCAGCACCTAATTAAATTTTGAAATTAATCATTCAATTCAGAGCAGATAGGTTTAAATGGCATTGAATAATCCAAAGATCTATTGTTATTTTCCATTTACTTTGTATGTAAGGCTTTATTTTAGAGCAATTACACTCTGTTACCAATTGTTAATTAGTCTTGCAACACCTTTCTCTCTTCATCTATTTTTCCAGTTTAATAATGTCTTATCTCATGGCAAATTCATTTAAAGCATCTTCATATATGGGTAGTAACTCCACTCACTCTAATATGTAGTGATAAATTCTAAACACTATAAATGTTATATATTAGGCAAATGAATAACAAAGTTAAAAAAATTCTGTGTAACATGTTTTGTTTTTCACTTTGTCATTCATTTGCCTAACATTGTATATAGAAATTTACATATCATATTCTCCCATATATATATATATATATATATATATATATATATATTAATGCATGTTTCATTAAATAATATACATGGGTTTTGTCTATTTATTTTAAGTTCCTTTCATATTGTCTGATAAGCTTAATCACATTATCGTTGAAAGATGAAAGGAAAACACCATATTAATACATGTTTTTTAATCCTATCTAAGCTTTCGGCTTACATAAGCCATTATCAAAGATGACTATTTCAATAAATCAAATGACACATGAAACTACAATGATAGTCCTCCCTTGCTGCTTGAATAAGCTCAAAGTAACGACAAATTCATATATACAAGACGAGGAAGCGAAAATCGCATCACAGCTCGTGATGTCACACATGACCACGCGAGAGTGAAACATGCATTAATGAAAAATTGCTGCCGAAATATATATACACAAACAGATTGTTTTGCTGTATCACAACTCTTTAGTGTGCCTAGTGTCCGATTGCTTCAAGCCGGGATTGAAACCTGACTGATTTGACATCAGTCAGAGATCCCACTCCTATGCTATCATCACAGAGAGGAAGGAAAATTTTAACATTTTTCTATGCAAAATACACCAGTGGCTCGGAGAACTCATTTCATACTTGAAGAGTAATGCATTAATAGCAGTAGGAGCCAGTGTTTTTAAAACTCCCCCTTTCTCTCAAGAGCTATATGTGTGTTTGTATGTAAATTATTTTCACATAGAGTGTATCTGTAGAGGAATAAAATGAATAAAAATAGAGTCACTATAAAAAACTATTCTTAGACAATGCATTTCGTCCTCTGAGGAACTTTATTAAGGCAATATAGGATTTATTTTGTTGTATGTGTTTATATACAAAAGCAAAGATGTCATTGGTTTATGAGGTTTTTAAATTTGAGAATGTTCATGAATGTTCAAAAGGTGGTTAAAAGGTCAGTCAACACATGTGGAGTACACAAAATGCTATAATTCAAAGTCTGGCAAAAAGTAAGTGAGTAATATTCAAGGTTTTTTTTTTTTTAAATGAATACTGTTTTGATTGTGATTAGATTCTTATGGTATGAGATGGACGTATGTGCTGCACCTCTTCAAAAATTCAATATTCTTTTAAAAAAATTTCTTGAATATTACTCTGGATGCTGAGAAAGTGGGAGAAGAAAAAAAAGAGAATAGTACCACCTATAAGGAGCGATGGTGAAAGATGAGACATGAAGGGAGTTGGATTTAATGGGTGGCTTGATTCCTCTGACCACTTTCAAAAGGAGGCTGGACAACATCTAAATTTGAAAAAAACATATTTTGAAAATATGGGATTTTAGAAAAAGTTTGATGCTAAGAGTGGAAGACAACCAAATCCCAGACCCTTATCAGCCACACACCTGCCAGACACAGGACTCAATAAAAGCTGGAAGTTTGGGCAACTTGGAGAGTCTCTACATTACTGCTACTGGAATGCATATTGTTTGCCAAAAACTCCTGATCAATTCCTTGTACCAGCCGTGAAGACCAGAACTTAAAAATTTAAATTATTACTAACACAGACTGTAAACTCCAAAAGAGTATCCCAGTGTCATTTGATTATAACAGTAAGTGGGAAGTTCTGAAACCACTGTATACAACGAATCAAAATTGTTTTCTTTATTACATTTTCCTTTGAGGGGGTGGTTACAAAACCATTTATTAATACAAGTTACTAACATGTATACTTTAAATAAAAAAAGATCAAATGAATACAGTTAGTAAAAAAATGACTTGAATAAAATTTGATGTGTAAAACTTTGTATATGTGAGGCTCAAACTGATGATGCAAAAATACGGCCAAAATTAAGCCTAAAGGTGTATAAAGAAAAAAATACATGTATAAAATTTAGATTTCAAATTTTTTTCAAAAAGAGGCTCGAGTCTGATGATCTCAAAACCTGTCAAAATACAGGTATCATTTAAAGAGATATTTGTGATTTTTTTAACCAATAGGAAAAGTAAGTTACACCCTGAGTTTTCAATTTTTTTTTCAGTTTTTGAGTTGATTTGTGGTTATTTAAAAGGTCTGGTTTGTCTGACAGATAAAAGGGTTTTGGCATTCACAAGGAGGATATTGGCTGGTACTGGGAGTTGAAGAAAAAAAACAAACTAAAAGCCACTGATGTAGAATGAAAAAGAAATAACAGAAGCTAAAGAGATAAAAACACAAAAGAGACAATTTTACAAATTTAGAGAAATATACAGTTGTCATTCTATAGTTGTTTGTGATAGTTTGTCACAAAATTAGGGGTATTAACCCTGATTTTGAACATTTTATGAAAATATGAGATTTATTTCACTGTGGTGAGGTAAATCTCATATAAAATATATCATGTAAATATAAATTTTTTTCAAATTTTACACCAGAATAAGTCTTGTGTTTTTTCATTTGCATCATTCATAATATTCTGGGTAAGAGATTTAACATTCTCTCTTCTCTTCTCTCCCAAAATCTTTTTATTTCGAACCTGGGTTTCATGGCCATAATATGAACATTCTAGCCACACACTGATATATATATATGTATTTTCTCTTCCAGTTGTACAACTCTGAGCACTATTTTTATAAGAATGTTTTATATATATATATATATATATATATATATATATATATACAGGGTCGGTGCAAGAGTCTTGCATGCCCCACTGAATCTATGATACAATTCTCTCTACTCTACTACATCTCAATTTTCATAAGGCAGTATACATTTTTTTTTTTAAACCTTATTATGTACAATAATGGACCATATGCAGTATAGGTGAACAATTCAATTAAAAAAATTTTAAATAAATACAATGTATATAAATACCAATTTTAGAGACATGTCATAATAGAGTATTCCATCTTAAATAAATCAACAATATTTTGCAGCAATTTTTAACATCAATTTGAGATTCTTATTAAAAAGTTGAATAATTTGTACACATTCACCATTATGAATAATAAAAAGTGAATTTTAGAGGTTTTCTTTTTAGAAAAACAAATTCATGGATTTGGAAAGAAAAAATAAAACGGAGCCGGAATGGATGTCAAAATCTGCAAAAATTTTCTGTCCTTTCATAATAATAGTCAGTTGTGCTTAGTTTAATTTGTGACGTATGTAGGTAGAAAAAAGCAAATGTTAATAAGATAGTGAGGGTCACAAAACACTGCCCGGGCTCCTAACCAAGCACCTGAAGATTGTGTTGATCATGCTACCGGTGAGGAAAAAAAAAATTATTATTATTAATTCCATAGATTAGACTAAAAAGCTAAGCAATAATTGAAAGAAATGGAAATCCTTTAAAAAAAAAAATGCATTTCGTCCTTCTCTACAGACTAAAAATAAAATGATGGATGGAATCATGAAAGAAAATATAAACAAACTAAATATCAGCTTAAAAACCTTGAGGAAAACGCTGAAGAAGATTCAGGAATTTTTTAATTTAAAATTTAAATCTTAAATTTATGGCATCCGATGTTTTTTTTAGGCATTTATTTTAGCCAATTTCATGCAGCTTCTTACCGATTTCTTTTTGTTGTGATTTTTTCAATCGCTTTTTTTAATTTTTTTTATTATACATTCCCTATTTTTATGGATAAATATCCATCAATAAAAGAATTACTTAGTCTCAAGTCGTCCTTTTGAAGGATTAAATACGTTACATAATATTTTTTTAAAAATTTGGTCAAGATTAAAAAAAAACCGTTCAGTATTTTTGGACGGTAGTGCAATATTGACCACCAAACCAAGCCCCCAAATAAGCAAACTATAAAGTAGCATAGAGTTGTCTCCCTTGTGTTACTCTTTAACGTAAAAGAAACTCGATTCTCCGACGACGCCTTACCTTACTTCGCACCTTTGACTTGGTGCCAGGTTACCAAACCAACAGAACTTCCCGGGTATGTATTGTCAGATAAGAGCAATTTATTAATACTTTTCCTTCAATGTATGCATAAATTAATCCACTTGTTACACTCTCTTTTATTTACAGTGCATTTGTGAATTTACGTTTCAGAATTTTTAAAAATGATTTTGTTTTTTAAATGTATAAAAATACAGCACAACCTTATTGTTTATTTTCTCCTCTTCTAAGTCATTGTTGTAGATCAGGATGTCCACTGTTTGAAAACTCCATCCTCAATAAAATAGACGAAAAAAATAAACCTTGCCTATTCTCCTTCACGTGTGGTGTTGTAGGTGTTAATGAACTCGTACGGTTTCATTTAACATACCTTTGTTTACTGTGTACTGAATTCGGCCCTCATTGGGTGCATCCATCCATATATTTATTTATTCTTATTGCTCTGGGATGCATAATGAATACACCAACACTCACATTATTGTAGGTATGCAAGATGTAGACTTGTAACAGAAAAGAAAAGTAAGCTGAACATGGTCAATTAATTTATTGTTTACTGTTTTTTTAACTAAAGCTTTACTTGTGAAATTCAAACAGCTTTTTTAACACTATATTTCAAACACGACGTCATAAACCAAAATATTTTACGGATACTAAAAAGAAAAAAAAGGAATATGTTCATTATCGGATCTTAAGTTTTACTTTAAATGTCCCTGATGCTGTACTATTTTTGATCCCCTATTTTAAAGAGCTATAAATTTTTTTAAATGGAAGCTTTTTTTTTTCCGAAATCAAAGCAAAAAAATAAAAATATCTTACCTTTAGGCTTTACCCCTATTTAAAAAAAAAAAAATATCAGAAATCAGGGAATTATTCGATTTATGAAATTTTCAACATTTTGATTTAAAACTCATAATGAATGGCTTGTATGTAATAAAGAATCTTCTATGTTTCCCGTCCCTAAAATAAATAAATTTTGTCTTTTTGTCATTTCTCCTAAATCCTGTGCTGACATTTATTTACTCAAGCAAGATCGTTAGACAGGTTATGTATTGTTTTTCTTCTATCCCTCTTGCCTTCAATCTGTCCTGTGAGTATGAAATTTTCCTAACCTTCTTTCCTCATTACATTCTTTAGAAATTTCAATTGCCTCTTTCTGATGTTAAGTATAAGTGGCCGTTTGGTTTCCATTTTCTCTAAAACTTTCTCATTGCTAACATGTTTGGTTCATTGCATTCTCAGCATCCTTCTGTAGAACCACATTTCTATTGCTTTAAATCTCTTCTTCATCTGTGAGGAGATTGTCCAGTTAGTATTCACTGCCATACAGGAGGACTGATATTACACGATAGTTCAGAACTCTTTTCTTTGTCTCTAACAAAATTTTCCTGTTTCTTAATACTTTGATTAACTTTTGGAAGACATCTTTTGCTATCCCAACACGACTTCAGATTTCAGTTTCACACTTTCCTTCCTCTGTTAAAACACTTCTGATATTTAAGTTGTACTTGTTTGATTTTTTTTTTTTTTTTTTTTTTTTTTTTTTTTGGTGTCTCCAGTTTGTAATTTGCATATTGGGCTGTTCCTTTTGCTAGCAACCATGCATTCTATCTTCTTTAGTCTTTTCTTTTCTCTTTCCTTCACTACCTTCTGTAGGAGTTCTTGTAGTTTCCTTTCTAAATCTGCTATCAACACTATGTCATCTGAATATCTTGTGTTAAGATTGTGGCTGCCAATTCTCTCAGAATTGCCTCGCTGTATAGATTGAATAAGTCTGGTGAGAAGACACATCCTTGCCTCACACTCTTTCTAGTTTTTCATATTAACTGAATTCATTTTCTGTCCATATGTATGTGGTTTGCTGCTATTATAGGTTCTGGATTATTCTAATATGCTTCCCAAAATATGTCAAGGTTACTTAGCAGCCCAAACAGTTCTTTGTGACATACCTTATCAAACACTTTTGCATAAGACAGAGATATACATCTTTTTGCATTTGTATCACTCTTTCTGATATTATTCTGAGCATAAATATTGCATTTTTGTTCCAGTGTCTTCAATGAACCCACACTATTGTGCCCTCTATTCATCAGAATTTGTATGATAAGTTTTGTTATATGGCTCATTAGGCTGATTGTCTGATAGAGTTCACATTCATTTGCACCTGGCTTCTTACACAAATAAATTGATTGAGGTCTCCTGATATATCACCGCTCTTGTATATTTCATTTATTATGTCTAATCTTGTCAATGCCAAAATCATCTATGGCAGTCAGCATCTTGTCTCTCTTAACAAATTCCCAAACCAACAATGGAGGTGAAAATGTTTGTATTGCAAATCCAGTCTCACAAATCCAAAAAGCAAGAAATAGTATAGTCAAAAATCATAATCACAAATTTAAAAAAAAGGGTAAAAAAATCCAACTTACAGATCCTAATACAGCAAACTCACTACCTCTTGCTAAAAAATGAAAAACAAATAAACTCACCCTTGTCAAGATAAGCACTGGTTTTTATTGAAGAGTAAATTTTGCAATTGGTTGCAGGTAGAATAAAAATAATTACCATATGTGAGGCAGTAATTATTAAGAATTTTTTTTTTCCTTGGCAAACTGTGCACAGGGCACAATCGCTTTTTTTTTTTTCTTTTTGAGTATCTGTCTATATTTCTGAGATGAGGTATTGTAACGATTTGCACTATTTACATTGTTTGGACTGTTGTCCTCATCTTTATTACCAACAACAATATTTCACCCCTTGTATGCTCTGTCTTTCTTCAAGTGATATACGTTGGAATTTCAAACCAAACTCTTTATTTAGTCTGGTCTGTGGGGGTAGGTTGTTCTAATTCCATGTGCCATGCCTTTTTTAGATATCTTGGTTTCAGTTAATTTCTTTAGTAACTGAATTCTTCATGGTTTTGTTCCCTCTTCTGTGGGCAAGTTTTGAACTCACAACTCTTTGGGTTAAGTCACTTTTTGGATTACTCAACCAATGCCTTTATACATATGACCCAGTGGCTAGAAGAAAGTTGGTGTGTACAACAGCTGAAATATTGTGAATATGGCAATAAAGATGAGGACAATAGTTTGAATGATGTAAATAGTGTAAATCTTTTTGTGAGGTGATTTTCCTCTTTGCCACATTCCTCTCGGTCACTCAGGTGACAACTAGGGGCAAGCCCCTTGAGTCTTGTGCTTCTTCTCACTGTGACAATTACTGTCTATCCTCCAGATAAGGTGCCTCACGTGGAGTCATCAGGCGCATCTTCACTAGGCTCTGAATCGCTTACTTTCAAGGATGTATCTTAGGCGTCTCCAATATTGATTAGTCTTCCACTTTCTGAGGCGTTGCTGCTGGTACTACTTGCTGACAAGTTTGAACTGACAAAGAGGCGCAGGTCCTTTACATGGTGCAGCATCCTGTCAATAAGAATCAAGGGCAAGCCACTGATCCCAGTGATACATCCTATTTGATATTGAGTTGTACATCAGCTTTGTTGGGGGTTCTACCCATACACCATCCCCTAACTTGTACATCAGTTGTTCACACTCTTGTACTGGTAGAGACATTGAATCAATGCTTCGTAAACAGACTCGATAGCGGTAGATCCCATTGACAGGTGTAGTGGAGGATGATACACCAAAAGATGGTGTATCATTGTGCCACTACACAGCCTCCATTATCTAGTATTGTTTCTATGTGGCAATTTGTTTTATGCTGTGACGATGTTGTTCAACTATTCTGTTGCCAGAGGGGACATATATGCAGCAAAAATGGATGTGAACCCCCCCCCCCCTTACAAAAACTTCTTGGGCAGTTTATTGTTGAATACGGTGTCATTGTCAGTATTTCAGCTGGAGGGACCTATTTGAAAAATAGGGCCTTTAAATGGTTGATCATGTTGGTTGAATCCTGCCAGCACAGTTGTCGCCAAATGATGAATCTAGTGGGACCACAGAGTCTATTCACATCAGGTAATGTCTGTCCTCATAATGATTGATGTCAATCCCCACCTGAATCCATATATCACTAACATCCAATTTTCCCCATGGCCATCATGCTGGTTAACTGACATTCCCTGAATGCTGCTTTCAAAGGCACAGGATCAATCCAACTTGCAAGGTACAGACTCTGTCTGATGTTGGGGGTGTCCACTTTCACAATGTAAAGACCTCATCTGGTCAGCAACATACTTGCTCACCAATATGGTGCACAAATAATTTACAAAGTATATATATTTAATAAATATGTGGAAACTGGATTTGGCATTAAATAACCCATAGTGGTTGATATGCCATAAAACCCCAAAGAACCAACCAACATCCAAATGAGCATCTTGCTCAGAACATTTGTGTGTATCTAAGCCTTTCCTGAGCGAGTGTCTAATAGCCATCCATGAACACACGCAGAGTCTATGAATAAGTGCAGTTCTGTTGCCTTCCATTGAAGTGCTACATTGACTCCCTTAAGTACGGTGTCCCACTTTGCTATGCTTATTTGCTGAATGTCAGTTTCTGACTGCAACCAACATACATCCTCTGCTACATCTCCATTTAACTCTAGAAATACTCCAGTTGTAAGGGAGCTTCAATCTCAAATCTATCGACACACTACATGCCCCATATGGGGTCCTCTTGCTGTACCCTGGTGACAATGTCCATGATCATATTTCCAGTGGTTGGGGTTGGTCACTTCATCATCCGAACAGGATGTAACCACTGTAGCTCTGTATTTAATGAAAGCAGTCGTAATACCAAGCCATCCACAAATAGGAACGTTTCCTACCAATTTTCTGTATATTGAAAATAGTTTCTGCATGTCACAACTTCATGTCCCTTTGGTATTTCACCCCAATGCTTCCAGTAAAGGATGTCCTGCTCCCCCTCCCCTCATGACTTGCAACCCGAGTTCTTGGACACGTTCTCCAATCATTCTGGTCTTTGCATTTTAGACCAAAGTTAGTGAAATGTTGCCTTACACATGCTGCGGACACTATATTTTTGTTGGTGTATATATCATCAATGTAAGCTGAAGGTTGCCTATCAAATAGATTCATCTTTCAACAGAACAGTATCTCCTTGGGCTTTCCTGTCAGTGCCACATTACCACATTAAGCCCAAATCCCTATCAAGTTAAGCAGTATCTCCATCCCTTGTAAATGACCATAGTGATCAGTACACATTGATTTGCAGATAGGCTCTCCTAAGATCAAGCACAGAGACCCTTTCCTTCATCATTCTTTCAATTTTTTTGCACAAATATCAGCATGAGTAGTTTATACATCAACATATCCATTTAGTTCCCTGTAATCCAACAAGGGGTGAATCTTTCCTTTGTTCTTTTGCACCACTGCCATTAATGGGTTTAGGCCTCTTGGGAGATCACCTTCTTCCTTGGGATAAGGTATCACCCACCAATTTACCAGCTATGTCTTTAGTTTGCATTGGTATTTGCTCTTGGCTTGCTTAGACACAGGGTACTCAGATATCTCTATTTTTCGATACCCTGGTGGGTGTCGGTCTGACCACTTCCATGATGCAATCCAAATCTCGGTGTGTTTGTTATCTCTAAAGTCGAGCTTGTTGATATTTATGGCTGCACATATGGGTGATTTAGTAAATCTGACTTCACCCAATTCAGTGATGCAAACTCTGTTTAGCTTCTTGATAACGTCCATTTCAAGGAGTATGTCGAACCCCAATAATTCACTCTCTATTACCAAAAGATTGACTTTGGATTATTGTTATCTACACAAAATCTCACGCTTGCAACTCCTTGGTTTCTAAGAAGCTTTCTGTTAGCCATCGGCATGTTCATTTTTCGTCTGCTCCATGGACAACGGACCAATATGTTGGTAAGCAACCAAGAGCAACCATTGTCTACTAGGGTGGTACATTTTGTCCCATGAACAAAAATTTAGCTTTCTGGGAATTGTTACACCAGACAACCAGATATGTGGCACAAAAGGTGCATTGAAAGAATGAAAAATGCCATCCAATCTCTAAAAGTATTAAGAAATAAGAAAAATTTGTTAAACAAAGAAAAGACAGTTGAACCGATATGTAATATTAATCCTCTGATGCGGAGGAGAATGCTGGACAATCATCTCATAGATTAAGAGAAGAATCGAGGTAACAGAAGTATTGTTCTACAGAAGGATGCTGAGAATACTGTATAAGCAACAAGGAATTTTTAAGGAAAAGGTAAACAAAAAGGACATACTTAGAATCAGAAAGAGAGCTGAAATTTCTTGGACACATTATGAGGAAGGAATGCTTGAAGAATTTTACGCTCCTACGACATATCAAATGCAGATGAACAGAGAGAGGCAGTGGATCACCTATCTAACCACCTTGTGTGAATGGATGGCAGAACGGAGGGTAGGCGAGATAACAAAAAGATAAATGTTTACTAACATTTACAAGGGATAAAGAGCCATGACTGGCCACGCCTTAAAGAGCCATGACTGGCCACGCCTTAAAGAGACATGACACATAGGACAAGAATTATTCAGTTGTGCAGAATAAATGTCATTTAAAAAAAAAAAAAAAATCTGAAAACTAAAACATCTGACTTGATGACAAATAAATTTATTGTTGTAAACTACTGACTCTGCAAGAGAATCAGTCCTTAAGAATTCAAAATCAACATGAATCAACTTACGACTGCCCTGTTGGCGGGACTTCAGAATACGTCGACTGCACCTCTGCAGAGGGTAAAAGTCCCTCAATGGGGCCACCTGTTGGCCGTGGGTGGTGACCCGTGTCGTCTGGGGACAGGATCCTGGTGATTGAGCAGGCCATGGCCCGGGTGCAAAGAGGTCATGGTCATGTGACACATCACTTTGGCCCTTACCTGGACTAGACGGGCGGTCAGAGATACCCAATCCGATTAATCGGCTAGTCACGTCAAGCACTAATACTTACCCATATAAAAACCCATCTATCTAAACCCCATAAGATGTTACACAAAACCTGTCCAACTCTTTAATACAAACAAGAGATAGATCATAAGTAAGTATTAGAAGGCGGTGGCAAGGGTCAATCTACTAGTAAGGAAAAGCCGTTACAGATAAGGATTTTAACTGACTTTTTCATCAAAAACAGGTCGGGAAAACAAAGGGAAACCTGAAATGCTAACAGCCACTTACTAGTGCGAGTATACCTTCTTGTATCCCTGGGATAATAGGGCGAATGGGTTTCCCCCCTAACATCTCCCACTGATGGGCTCTGAGGAGGGTGGGGAGCAAGGAAGGTGAATTTTAAAAAAATAAAACTCATGGCAACAAATAAAAACAAAAGACCCCATATTGAAGACAGTTCGGAGAGCCTATACTCCGAAACCGAGTCGGACAACAAACTTGATCAAAAGCTGTTCCCTAGATTTATTGTCTTAGAGTCAATAGAGAACACCCCAATCACTAAGTTGTCTCCATTCATTGTTGAAAAAACAATGAAATCTTTAATAAAAACCTTATCAATAAAAAAACTAAGGAACAACACCATTTTAGTAGAAGTTCCAAATAAAATTTCAGCAAATATGTTACTGAAGCAAAACACTTTTTCTAAGCTTAAGATAAAAGCCTACCCCCACACTTCCTTGAACTCCTCAAAGGGTGTGGCAAGAAGCCCAGATCTCTCACTCTGCACTCTGGATGAAATGAAAAAACAACCTAAGGAAACAAGGCGTCACAGATGCCCAAAGAATATTGATAAAGAAAAACAACCAAATGACTCCAACAAACACTTATATTCTAAATTACAACACTGCAAAACCTCCTACAGAAATAAAAATTGGATATATGATAGAAAAAGTGGAAGTATACATACCAAATCCTCTGAGATGCCACAACTGTCAAAAGTTCAGGCATCACAAGGAAAGATGTTCCAGATCACCAACATGTAAAGATTGTGGAGAAATCGGGGATCACATTGACTGCAAACTCCCATTAAAATGTGCACACTGCAAACAAAATCATGCAGCAGACTCAAAAGAATGTGAAGTCTGGAAGAAAGAAGAAAAAATATCCTCAATTAAACACCCAAAAAACATATCATACCCGAAGGCAAGAAGGATATTTGAGAGTTCTCAGAATGCATCAACATATGAAAATATAGCCAGAACGACAAACAACTCGATTCAAAAACAAGAAACAACACAAAACAATCTGTCCGATCTGGTAGAATTAGTATCACTACTGGAGATACTAAAGAAAAATTTAATCAGTTCAACAACTAGATCTGATACTGAATCGGATCTAAAGGAAAATCCCCAATACCAGATCAACGAAACCAATGATGTTACAAACTAAGCAACAGCAAATGCCAATCCTCCCCATCACCACTAACAAATTTAATAACTCCTCACCTCCAAAAATGAAATCTCCTTTGAAGAATCAACACAACAAAAAGGAAACAGAAATTGTCTTAATTGAAAATGAAAACAAATTCGAACTGATGGAAACTGATAGCCAAGACAGTCAGTCAAGACAGAGAAGTTCAAAAAGTCCCAACAAATCAAAAACAATCATCCCATCTCGAACAAGGGAACAGTCTTTATCCAGACAAAGATCAACAAATGAATCAAAGAAAAAAACCAAAGGAACATCCCTCAATAAACAAAGAGAACCAAAAGAAATCCAAGGGTCAAAATGCAACTAAGACAGAAAGCATAGATGGACATCTCTATTACAAAATACAATATAGACAAGTAAATCCTCATAAGATCTCATGATTCAAAAAATTATACAATGGAACTGTCGGGGCTTAAAATCAAATATAAACGATCTACTCCTTCTTATAACGAATCATTTCCCCACCTCCTCCCGGATGCATAGCATGTCAAGAAACTTATACCGTAAAACACTTCCGACTCGATTGCAGTGACTTAACACATATTCGGCAATCTCTTTACAATGTTAACAACTTGAAAGAACTTTTTGAAAAAACAAACCCCAATACAATCTTAACCTTTCTTAAAAAAAGTTAAACTATACAAAAAAATATAATCCCAATTAAATATCTGGTGATAAAAAGGGACCTCTGACACTTACCAGGTGAAAAGTTTCGAAAACAACACAACTCTGAAAGCAATGGATATTTTATAAAAAGCAAGACAACACAAAAAAAAAAAATTTTTTTGAAAGTGATTCAACTTTATCCAAAAAAAAAACAAAAAAAAATTGTTTGACATTAAATGATCTCATAAAGATTGATAGGTCGTTAAACATTAAACAAACAAACAAACAATCAAAATCAACTTACGAGATGCTAAGCAAAGAATTAAGAAACAGGAAAGATTTGTTAGAAGAAAAGAAAGGACAGTTGAACTGATATGTAATATTAATCCTCTGATACGGAGTGGAATACTGGACAATCGTCTCATAGATTAAGAGAAGAATGGAGGTAACAGAAGTATTGTTCTACAGAAGGATGCTGAGAATACTGTATAAGCAACAAGGAAGTTTTAAGGAAAAGGTAAACAAAAAGGACATACTTAGAATCAGAAAGAGAGCTGAAATTTCTTGGATACATAATGAGGAAGGAATTCTTGAAGAATTTTATGTTCCTACGACATATCAAAGGCAATTTTTTTTTTTACACATTAAGATGAGGCTTGAGGTGACAGAGATGTGATTTTACAGAAGGATGCTGAAAATACCATAAACAGAATGCGTAACAAGGAAGTTTTAAGGAAAATGGTGGAGGGGGCATTTACAGACAAAATTTCTGCAACGTAAGAGGAAAGAGTACTTGGAGACCATGAAACTCACAGAACATTGAAGGCAAGAGGAGCAGAGGGGAAACCTCAAGTAACCTACATCATGAGCTCATGTAAATGGATGACAGAACAAGGATTGGGAGAAACAATAAGGGGACACATTTTGTTTACAGCTACTAAGGATAGAAGGTTATGAAGAGCAAAGATTGGCCACATTTTGAAGGATAAGAAAAAAATGACTTATCATAAAGTGGTAAATTGGAAGATATAACAAAAAAGAAACAACAAAAAAAAAGCTAACCAGTTATCACTCCTCACTCTTCAGAACTCAATTGAGGACAAGACATTTACAAGTGCATAATAATTCTATATTGGTACATCAGTTAACTGATGAAAAAAAAAGAAAAAACTTTAATTTACACAAATATTTATTTTCCAACAAAATCTCTTTCCTTGCCAATGCACTTAATTCAGTAGTGGATATTAATCTCCTATGTAGATTCATCAATAAGTCAGTAGCCTAATTATAGAGAAAGTTTTTATTTTACACAATCAAAATTTATACTTCAACATAATCTTCATTATTGTCAATGCACTTTATTTAGTGGTGAATATTAATCACATGAAAATTTCAGATCAAAATTCAACCAATAATTGTGTGTCAGGATACAAATTTATTGACCTACCTCCATAATGGTTCAGTATTACACCCCTACTTGAAAATCTGGTTCAAGTTCCCCTTGAATCAAGTTTCTTTTATTCACAAGGTGATTTTATTGCTCAAGCTAACAGTCCGCTGTTTGATTTCCAAACAATATATTCTAAAATATTTTTGTACCTGCTCCTTTCTCTCAAACAACAAATCCAACACACGATCTTCTAGTGTGACATACTCACTATACCTCACAGATTTCTAAGGAATAAAACTCCTCTCATTTCTGCTCTTTTTTTTTTTCAGATTTTCACCATGTGCACTGAAGCTTTGATCAACTGAACCAGGACTTTGAATACTTCTCCTCCTCCTCTTCTGTTGAGGATGAAGTCAAATGGATGCAGACATTCAAGACTGCAAGATGAAGTCGACTGGAGGTGAATGTGGGGTAGTACGGGCTCGGACTGGGCTGGAGTCTGTTTGCCTATGTTTGGTGTTTGTGGCTAATATTCTTTATGCCTTAGCAGCAGTCACCCATGCCTGGTTTCAGTTGCCCCCTCACAGTTTCTATGGTCTCTGGTGGGTCAAGTTTTGTGATTATCTCCGATGTCAAATTATACCTGCCTTCTATGCTGAAGAACCTGGTAAGATATACAAATTTTTTCTTCTTTTTTTGTTCTTTTTTCTTTTCTTTCATTGAGCTTTTTTTTTGGGGGGGGGGGCGGTGTTTGTCATTCTGGTTGTTAACTTTATTTTTTATTTTTTCCTTGTGACGGCATCACAATCAAGAAGTGGCCGTCCATGAAAAATAACAGCAAAAGCAAGTAGATATCTAGTTCGGCAAGCCCAGACAAATCCAGATGTGACCTTTTCGGTTCTCCAATGCTCACTGGCCAATGTCGGAATCAATGTGCCTACATCTACAGCGTGACGAAATCTGAACTATGTTGATCTTCATGGCTGAATGCCTAGAAAAAAAGTCACTGCTTACGAAATAGCAAATAGGCTCATCTCAACTATGCCAAAGCTCATATTAATAGGGTAGAAACCTTCAGACAATATAGTATGCATTGACAACACAATGGACTCTGAAAGATACAAAGCAGTTTTGATGAAAGTGTCTTCCTCAGTTCAAAAGTTGAGTTTAGGTCAAGGCTGGAACTTTCAACAAGACAATGATCTGAAGCATCAAAGAAAATCTATGAAAGAATGGGTTTGTAAAAAGAAATTTCAAGTCTTGGAACAACCTAGTTAAAGTTCTGATCTAAATCCAAGTGATTCAAATAAAAGAAGGCAGTGCATGCAAGAAACCCAGGTAATATTGAACAATTGTGAGAGTTTTGCCAAGAAGAATGGCCAAAATTGGCACTCACTACTGCCAGAAACTTCTTGAAAATTATAGAACAAGACTGGTTGACATTGTAACCTCAAAAGGAGCAGTCACCAAATATTAAATGTAAGGGTTCACTTGCTTTTCCACATCTTAATTTTTAATTAATATTTTTTATTCCAGCTTCATGATTTTTGAAAGTGGTTGTAATTGATTTAAGGGCTTTTCTTAAAAAATATATAGTTTGATTAATTTTTGGGAAAAAGAGACAATCTTTAAATATTATCTTAAGATTCACTTTTGCACAGCACTGTATATTAACAAATAATTCTTAACATCCTATAGCATAAGGTCTCACCACCACAAATTAACATATTCAAATTAATTATCATTAATACTAGATGGAACCATGGACATTCCATGAGTGTGGCTAAGAGTATCCATTACTGTATGCCACTACTTTTCTGTGTCTTCTCTTTCTCTTCCTTATCCCTTTCAATCTCAGTTGCCATCTTAACTGCCAGACAACAAAAATTAGCTCCAGAATTTTATTGGTACACCAATTTTTACACCTATTTATGTATATGTTTCTTTCTTTTTCTTCTTTCTCTGGTCTTTCTTTTAGCTTTCTTACCTCTCTTCTTTCCTTTTACCTCCATCCTCTCTCTCTCTCTCTCTCACCCCCCCTCCATTTCAGAAATTAAGCAGATACTCTAACTGGAAGAATTAATGCCAGGTCACCAACTGTCAAACTAATGGTGACCTACACACATAAGCAATTGGGACAGCTTGCCCAGGTACTCAACTCTTGTGGTTTATATAGGCAGCCAAGATGCTCACCATTGGTCAAATAACACATTTGCATACACTGCCGAGCTCTTTATTAATGACCTTAAGACATCCCCGAATGATCATTTATGCCTGCTTTTATACACCTTCCCATAAATATTTGATTTAGTCTGATATAACGTCACAAACGGATTGAGTGAAAATAGAACTGCAAAACCAACATGTCAACTATTGCTCTACAGCAGGGGCCCTTTATTGATATGGCCTAAACTTAGCTTCATACCACACAAGGTCACAAATATGTGGCACCCAGTGAGGATTGAACCTAATTCAATAGTAATTTTTTGGTTAGAGAAGCTTACTATTATTTCATAACAAAAAAAAAAAAAAATTGATATTTGCTATTATCTATAAAGTGATCATTTTAAATTTTATTTTTTTTATCATCATTTTCATTTTGTCCTTGTCCTATGTTTCCCTTGTCTCTTATGCGTTCTCTGACTTTGTTTTCTTCCAGCCTGGTACCATGTGATGCAATTTCTCAGCTTGACCGGCTGGGCCGGGATGATGATCACAATGGTAATGCTGATCTCCAAGAGACTGGACATGTACCTACCACCAACATTCCGCACCAATCGCCTACTCACGGTTTCCTCCTTGTGTCTTTTGTCTGGTAAAAAAAACAAACAGCTTATATAGTTTCTTTCTTCTCCTAAATCTGTGATATTAAAAAAAAAAACATTACGTGTTTTTTTTTATTATTTAGAATATCTTTTTCGATAAATAGCATAGCAGTTGTTCTAATGAGCTCTCCTCCCTGGTGTCTCAACTGCATGAATTTAAGCATACTACTAGATTGGCAATTAGGTCTCATTACTTTGCCGTTGAAATAGGTCGATATAACCATGAGATCTATTCTAATAGTTTCTTTTCTCGCCTGTGGAACTCTATTTCAGTTTCTTGCTTTCTGATACATACAATCTTCAGAAATTTAAATGCAACATCAATTGCAGTCTTCTGTCCTTCTCCATTCTGTTCTTTTATTGTCCTTTCTCCTCACTAAAGTCTTCTGATTCTCTTTCACTCCCAGTAACCTCTTGTGTCTTAGTGGCATTTTCACCTTGCTTGGGGTGAAACGATTAAAAAAAAAAATACAATCCTGTATCAGGTAAAGGATTAAATAAGTGTTTGAACAATTTGGTTTGGTTTGTTTTACGGCATATCAACATTAATGGGTCATTTAATGCCGGCAACTTTTTTTTTTTTTTTTTTTTTTTTTCCTGGTAATATTTTTGTTTTGTCAAAAATCTATTTCTAGAAATATTTTTTCCCTCAAAATTGTATAGCTGGTAATATTATTTTCAAAAATGTATTGCTGGTTATAGTTTTTTAAAATTTATTTCTGGCAATAATTTTTTACAAAGTATTTCTGGTATTAAATCCTATTTTTACACTTTTATAATGCTTTTTACCTCTGTTTCGAGGTTAACTATTTGCCCATATCTGGGACTCTAACAGGTGCTACCACCCCGGGTCAGGGTGGACCTGGGAACACCAGCAATTAAGAGGTGGTTCCACGCGCCTCAAACCTCCTGATCAGAGGCCTTGCTGTTGGACGTAGTTTATCATCTTACGCAGGATGCTGATGTCGTTTATCATCATACCCAGGACGCGGATGTAGTCCAAAGTTTTGGGGTTAACTATTTGCCCATATCTGGGACTCTAACAGGTGCTACCACCCTGGGTCAGGGTGGACCTGGGAACATCAGCAATTAAGAGGTTGTTCCACACTCCTCAAAACCGCCTGATCAGAGGCCTTGCTTTTGGACATAATTTATCGTCTTATCCAAGATGCGGATGTAGTTTATCGTCATACCCTGGACAGTTGAACAATCAATAATTCAATAATATTTATGGTTTTTTGCAAGAAGCATTCACTATTTGAACATTATACAAAATTTGACTATAATCTTCTTTTTACTTTCTTTTTTTTTCTTTTTTTTTTTTTAAATCACTTAAGTTATATGCAATGTGGAGCTAACCAGTAAAAATGGACTTTAGTTTTGGACTTGGCATCCCAAAATTAGCCAAGGAAAAGTATAAGTTGGTTTGCACCAAAACCTGTGTAGGCCAATATAATAACATTTTCAAAATACAAAAAATTAATCAAGATGAATTTGTAATGTTCTTGGTCCTACTTGGTATCTTGACTTTAGTCACTTTCCTACCATGATGTGGCTTTCCACTGTCTTTTCTGTAAATATTTTCATGGCAACTTTTCTATTGACCTTTCATCCTTGCTACCTCAACTGCATGAATTTAAGCGTACTACTTGATTGTTGAAAAATCATTTTTTGTTTGTGGTGGGGGTACTTATTTTAAAACTCTAAATGATTACACACGAATACAAATAAAACAACATATTTCTGACTGAATCTCTGGGATGAAATGTTATTATTTATACTATTTACATTTAAACTGTTTTCATTATCTTTGTTGTTGCTATCAAAATGTTTTAGCTGTTGTATCATCCAGGACAGTAGCCTAGTTGGTTCATGAATTTGGTGACAAGGTAATTGTGAGTTCAATCCCTGGGTTGGGCAGTGTGTACTTGGACTCAGAAGAAACAAGGTGAGCAATAACTGAACAGTACTAAAAATAAGAACTAGACAAGATATCCCAGACTTGGCCAGTGGAATGAGAACAGTCTCCCACCATAGATTAATTAAAGAGTTCAGTTTAGAATTCACTGTAGGCTACTCAGATCAAAAATACAATATACACCTGACAAAAGCCAGAGGAGACAACAGCTAAAACATTATGACTAAGACAATAGTCAGAATGTAAATAATGAATCTGCAAAGTAATATAAAATGTAAATAATGAACCATCTACTTTTGATGGTTCATTGTTTACATTATATAAAATGTTCATTATTTACATGATATAAAATGTAAATAATTTACAAGATAAACAAATAGAATCTTTAAGAGAACTGTCCAATATTATATTTGCAGGAAGAAGTATTCAAAATAGTTCTTTTTTTTTTTCTTCTCTGTTTTTACAGTATCGGCCATTTCTACTAGTATTATCATGTTTTATGCCAAGTTGGATGAATCAAGCCCAAAGCAGACTCCACAAATGTCTTGGTCAACAGAATTGGCTGGAGCTGCATGTATCTTTGAACTGATTGCTGCTTTGTTGCTATTGACTGTCTCCTGAGTGTTGACCATGCAGTGTACCCAATCAGCAAGCCATCCACAGGAACGTGTTACACCAAGGTCAGCACCAACTATCATGGTAGTCACCCGGCTTACTTGTACTATTTTTTGACCTAACTACCAATCTTTAATTAAACTGGCACCATTCAGAGCATGAATTGAAAAGAAACTGTTCTTAAGCATTAACCAAAAAAAAGTCTTCACAGATATACAAGTACACACACACACACACATATATATGACAGCTGTTTTTTTGTAACATGTTTTTTGTTTGCCTTCCCACTTCCAGTGTCTTCACAGAAAATGGGAGAAAAAGATTTTTTTTTTTTTTGCACCCTTCGTTGGATGGAAAGGTTTGGCGATACGAAGTGTACCTGATCGTTAAGCTCTAGGCAACTTTATTTTTTATTTCCTCTTCTTTTTTTACAATTGCCATGGAAGATCAAGTTAACCTAATGATCTGACTTGAATTTGAACCTGATGACCTCTTCACACCAGTTTTGATTTTTTTTTTTTTTTTTCCCATTCCCTTTATAAAATGGAAAAAGCAATTCTCCCGGTTTTCTCCCTTTCCTGAAATACATTCTAATTTGTATAATGCCAGCCTTATGCACTGCCAAGGTCTTTAATGATTTGTTTTCATCTTTGGATTGTAAAAAGATATTCTCCTTCTCCAGTTGTTTGTCTTCATTTTTAAAATTAACAGATGGAAAATATAACCTAAGCAAATATATAAATATAACCTGAGCAAATAAATGACAATACAGAAAACTTTATTGTGACACATTTTGTTCATAGTAAACATCTTCAGACAACTCAATCATATATCTATAAAGAGAAACATACAATAAATGCTAGCAATAGTTTATAGTAAAATGTTAAAGATCAAGAAACACTCAACATTAGCCTATCCAATTATACAATATTTTACCTCATTTACAATGGAAATATAGAATGGATGTCTCAACTACATTAGATCCCGTATAGCAACATAATTTTTAATCTTTGTTTCAATTTTTTTTTTTTTTAAACTACTAAGACTGATTCCATCCTGCAATTATAGATATGTAAGAAATTGCATCATAATTTATTTTATGGGGATGTATTTTTGTTTTGTTTTTTTTTTTAAATGAAATCAACAAATCCAATTTCTTCTACAATGATTTTTTTTTTTTTTTTTTTTTTTTTTTTTTTTTATAAGGCTATGGAAGCAATCGGGTGTTATTTTTGCTTCCAAACAACACAAATACATTTGAATATTTCTAATATCATCATAAATTGAAATAAACTCTGTTTTACAAGTTTTCAAAATAGCAAAAAAAACTGAAATGCTATAATTGTAACTGTGGGCAGAACAAAATCCAAAGCTTCCAATGGCTAATGGAATCCTGTAGAGTGTTGCTTTGGTAAAACTTTTATTTTGGTAATCAATATGCTAGGCACTTGAAATATTGAAAATAGAATCTTCTTGTGTTGAGCATTTAGCTTTTGTTCTTAGATAATTTAGATAAATTGCTTAGATAAGTTATTTTTGTTTTGTTTTAAGAAAACTTTATAAAATAAATATCTTAAAATGTTTAATAAATTTGTAAATGGTAGAAAAGTAAAAAGTCAGTATTTCAAATTTAGTTGTGGTCACACTTTAAGACTTTCCTGTATTTTTGGAGTCTATACTTTTTTTCGCTGGCAAATGATTAATAAAGTCAATTGTGTATAATTTTGAACAAATCTGGATGTGTCGGGCATGAAATGAATAAACCTAAGCCAGTTGACTGAAGTGAGCTCGGCAGTTTGGGATCTTCCATTAGTTTCTGCTGTTTTTATTATACAGGACAATTATAAAATAACCCCTTTTTTTTTTCTTTCTTTTTTTGTCTCTCTCTTATAGAAAATTAATTTTGTTTATCACTATTAATGACTTTTGTTAAAAAAATTTTTTTTTACTTTTATCTTTTCTATTTCTTTTTTAAGAAACAAAAATTGAACTAGATTTTAAAACCCAGTTTATTGGCAGCTGTTAAAAAATGGAGAAGGCCAACTTTTAACCAAGAAACTACACACACACACTTTTGCTGAAAAAATATGACAAAGTGGAAAAAATGTCCATGTGATGTATTTCATCATTTAGAACTTTATCAGACTAAAGTGATGTTTACATTGATGCAACTACACATGTGCATGAAGGAGAGGAGATGCTGAGAATTCTTTGTACCCATGTGCAGTTGCATCAGCATATGCATCACTTTAGTCCAATGATATCCTAAACAACAAAATGCACGCTATAGGCACTTCCATTTTGTCATCCCCCCCCCTTAAAATTATTGTTCTTGATTATATAAAAATTATATACTATTTTCACGCACACAAACACACACACATTATTGCTGTTTGGTTACTTTATGTGTATAGCACACATTTCTTGCTTGGGACTTTATTGAACAAGTCAGATACTGTATCCTTCAAGGTCGTTATTCTTTCCAAGGACGATTTTTGTTTCGTGATGTGTGAAATACAACTTTGTGTGCATGCATCCAAACTAATTATATTTCTGTGCTTCCCGCACCAATTTCATAATATTCATAACCAATGTATGATGTAACTTGGCCTCAAGGAGCTGCTTTTGCAATTATTGTGGAATGGGCGTGATTCTACTGGAGCATTATCACCGAAACTTGATACACATGTGCTTATTTAAAGTTTTGAACTGTTAATTTATTTTAATGTTTTCTGAAACTTTTTTTTTTTTTTTCATTGATATGCATCAGGATTATTAAAAAACAAAATGTATGAAAGAAAATTTGCTTTAGGAAGTTACTTGTTATGCCTTTGAGATGTGTATATCTATATGACACTGAAAGACTTATTTTTGTTTGTAACTTCTAAACAGCTGAAATGGTGCGTTGTAGCCAGAAATACGTCAGTCACAACAAAAATGTGCTGAATTAATGCAAAAAAAAAAAAAAAAAAATGGAAACCAAAATAGGAGTGATTAGAAAATGAATGATAATATTGTGGGCTTTTCATTTGCACTGAGCTGAGAGCAGAGAGAGAAAAAACTGGTAAGAGAGATAAGTGTTCAACGATAATTATAAAATAAAATCCCCTATTTATTTGCTGATCTGTATATTAATAAAAAAAAAAAAAATTTGAGCACAAAAAGAAAATAATTACCTTTTTTTTTTTTTTTGTATATAAGGTGCAGAAGACATCAGGGAGCAAATTCAATTATAATCTTTTGTTTCTATTATAATTTTCTCTTCTCTCAAAGGGTGAGCCTACAGATCACAGGGTTGTGTAGTTTGTGTGCAGCTGTGCGTCTAATTTCATTTAAGCCCTTTAGGCATGCAAAACTTTTAGTTTTTAAATGAAGTGTATTTTTTTTTTTGTTTTTGTTTTTATATGAATGATTTACTTTGTTCCTTGGATTTGCAAAGAGTGCTGTTTAAATATTTTAAAGAAACCGCCTCTTCAGATCTTTCTCCTGCCCTAATTTGGTTATAAGTCAGTGTAAATCTCTGCCGTTTAATAATAATATCTGAAAATGAAAGGTTAGTCACTTATAATTCTTGCCTCAACTTGTCAAAAGCGCTTAACTGCTCATTGCCTCATGTATTCACTCAAATGGTCTAAGATGTTTCTTCCACGGAAAAATAACCCCCAGAATGACAGGAAATGCAAGAGAATTACTACTTTTAAGTTCATTTATAAAATTTAAAAAAAAACCAAACTAAACTCTCCTGAAATGGAATGTATATCTGATTTCAGAATTAAAGTAAAAGTTTTTATTTACTAAGCTTTGCTTAGTCTGAAACAAAGCTGCACACAGTGAGGATCAAATTCTCAACAATGGTGAATTGTATACTACAAAAACCTGTTGAGTGCCTTGAAATAAAGTGTTTATGCTTATTCCAGCCAAAGTTGGAATCTTGTTTCAGAAATCCATTTTCTTGACATACATGTTACATTTTCTCTGTAAAGTCTTTTGGAAAAATGCAGTTCTTTTGGAGATAAATTTTT
>OZ038512.1:52459257-52489257 GCA_964036315.1 Acanthosepion esculentum | reverse complement strand
ATTTTCTGACTTTAACCTGCAAGAGGTTGATAAGCCATAAAAAAGCAAATCAATAAATCAATCTTTACTTTATTTACCAAATTTATATACCACTATAGACAGATTAGTCAATAATTTATGCAATAATTCCCCTAAGATGCAAGGGGCTACTGGGAGTGAAAGGGAATGAAAAAGATTTTAGAAGGAACCAGAAACCCAATCTTAAACAGGAAACCAGGGATAAACTTCTGCTCCTGTTCAAAAGACTGGGAAGGAGTGTGAACTGGACAACAGGTGAACCTGTCTACTCCTATTGAGGAGGAAAAAAAAATAATAATAATAATAATAAACAAAACTTAAGAGTTCAGATGGAGACAGTGGAAGTATAGATTTGAAGTAGAGTTTAGAAGGAACCAGAAACCCAATCCTAAACAGCAAACAAAGGCAAAAACCTCTACTCCTGTTCAAAAGACTGGGGAGGAGTGTGAACAGGTTGATAGGCAAACCTATCTACTTTTACTTTAAAAATAGGGACAAACATACTGTACTCTTAAAGAAAATAAAGACCTATTATTCCTTTAGTCGAAACATATGGTCATTATACTTTTCGATTTAGGATCAGGGTGCAGTAATGAAAGTCACTTGTCTTGGACAAAAAGCTAATGTGTCACATGTATTCTCTGCCAAAGATAAAAAAACCTGAGCTGTGCCTGACTCATGTATAAAGAACTCGCAAATGCAAGATGAGATATACTGCAAAGCAAAAGGTTGACACAAGTAGAACTGAATGAAATAAAGTGCAGAGTAACCTAAGATCTAATTTGCAAACAAGTTGTGCAAGAAAAACAGCTGCAAATGGTAATTTTTTTTAATCATTTCATCCCAAACAAGGCAATGATGGCCACTTCATCACTTCACTCCATAGAGTGACAAAAGTGCCAAGCATTTTTTTTCATTCATTTACAGCAACCAAACGGTAAGGTTGCTTTTCTTAGCTCAGCCCCCCCCCCCCCACACACACACACACACCTTTTTTTTTTTTTTTTTTTTTTTTTGCAATGTATATACCAAACTCGGCAAAACAAATTTCAATGTCACTTATTTCTTGAATATTTGACTATCAAAGTTAGGGGGAAAAAATAGGCAATCGCCCAGATTCCTGGTTGGCACTTGGCAAGTAATGTACCAAAAAATGGAATTTTAAAGGATTTTTTTTTTTTCAATAAAGATGATGAAGAGAAAGTAATTAACTCTTTACTGCATAAAGTTTCCTTAAAATTTTAGCCCTTTTGTCTAATCTAACTTGCTTGCTAATGGTAATCTTGGAGTTGTCAGATTTTAAATTTTAGGTAACCCCACTTTAAAAAGCTGGACACAACACACTTATTAGTTAAATAGCTTCAGCATTCTCACTTAGCAGGAGTTAATTAAACCAAAGAAAGTATGAAACTTACTAATCATTAAATCCAAAACCTTGGGCCACATATTTGGCCTATAGTGTACACCTTTAGAAAGATTTCCATGCATTATGACCAGTGGGCAGCTTTTAATAATATTGTCAATATTACTGTTGTACAAGAAGCCTTTACCCATACAGTCAACATTGTGGAACTACCTTTCAGTTTGAAATAGATGGGCAGGGATGATAAAGGTTTTTTTTTTTAAAAATCCACACAGGAAATCCTTATCATCATCATCAAAACTGTTTCGATTTGAGGTCATGAATTAGCATGTTCTCTCATCTTCAGTGACATTGCATACTGATTCGACAATATTTTGCCAGCCTTCTGTCCTCTGCGTGTTTCAGGATTTGTTGCAGATCTTCCTTGATTGTAAACTTCCCCAAAGGAAAAGTCGGATCTTTCTGCCTTGTTCTTTGAATGTCTCGGTTCAGCATTGGGACTATGATGGTTCTTGGATGACCTCTGAACTTTTTGAAGTCAGTCTTTTCAAATTAAAACTCCATAGTTTTGTTAGCTAGGCATTCTGGATCCATTCGCAAAATATATCCAAGAAGTTTCCATCTTGCTTTCAAATTGAACAAAGGCAGATGAGATTCTTGACATCTGCTGTACAAGTTCTTGTTGGAGTACTTTTTCCCTATCAAAATTTGCAGTTGTCGTCTGTGGAAACCATCTAGCTCCTGCTCTTCTTTCTTTGTAAGGCCCCAAGTTCCACAGTTGTAGGTCAAAACTTGTTTCACCAAGGTGTTATATAGCTTTAATCTTCTCTTCTCAGATATTCTGTCTCCTCTTATCGATAGTTTATCAAGCTTTTCCATAGTGACGATTGCTGTTTCCTTCTCATGATATCTTCAAAATCTCCAATCAGTGAACCAACTTTCTTTACTTGTCTCCATCTCTTTGTATTTCTGTCTCTTCTTTCAATGATGGTGTGTTCTGTTTTATCTTCATTTATCTTCAAATTTTGTGTTGGAAAGATCCTTTCAGCAGCTGTAAGCATTTTCTGTTTTTCATCTTCACGTAACGATATGAAGTCTGTATCATCTGCATATATTTCTTCATCTGTAATTTTTTGGTCTTTCCTTTTAACAAAATACGAGTGCTCTACTAGAGGTATGTCACCTCGTGCTTCAAATCTGGTTCTTCACAGGGTGACGGAATAAGTGGCATGTTTTAACCCTGAAGTGAGCCAATGTTGCTTTTGAATTTCTCTGTTTGCACTCCCTTCATCTTTACATCTAATGTTGCGTTACAAAGAAGTCGTCTGCACATCCTTGCTTCATAATCACCAACAACCTTTTCAAGGATTTTTACAAGTTCCTCACAAATTATGGTATCAAAGGCCGATGACATGTCAATGCCAGTGATATATATTCTCAAATGTTCCTTCTGTGCTTTAGCTGCAAACCACCTGTGCATCCAGACTACATCCCCAGTGCTCCTGTGTTCTCAGTAGGCTTTTTGGGAATGGGAGAGGTATAGATCGTATGCAGGTTTTATTCTTTTTTATGATATATTTGAAACAAATCTTTCTGATGATAAGTAATAGAATGACAGGTCGGAGGTTTTTGACAAGACCTTTACTTTTTCCTGGTTTCTGGAGTGCTACAAGAATCCCTTTTCCAAGATCGAGTTCTTCGGGATGTTCAAAGACATTTTTTTTTTTTTTTTTTTTTTAAGCGTATCACCCCAACCAAGGCTGGAGGCCACTATCACGCAAGGGGTTATAGAAGGGTTGGAGGAAGAGCAGATAGGAGTGGTAAAGGAGAGGATGTGGAGAAAGAGAAAGACAGTGGGTCGATCAAGGCAAGGGGGTTACAGAAGATTTGGAGCGAGAGCAGATAGGAGTGAAAGGATGTGGAGAAGGGAAGTGGATAGATCAAGGCAACTGGAGATCATTCAATATGTCTCTTATGAACTTGTGCACTTCAGTTGGTGCATACTTCATTAATTCTGCTGATATTCCATCAGGTTCTGCTGCTCTGTTGTTGTCGAGTTTCAATATTGCACTCGTCACCTCTTCTGTTGTAATCTTTTCTTTTAGCGGTTTTGGCTAACCTGTGAATGAAGATACTGCTTGTACGCAGTTATAAAAATGAGCTTGGAAATGTTTTCTAACAGTCTCATAAATTTCTTTTGGGTTTCTGACTTACTTCCCTGCTTCACCATGAAGAAAAGGATTCTCAGATCCTTTTCTGTGTAACAGTTTGACTGCTTTAAACATTTTTGCTTCCTCTTTCATATTGCCAATTCCATCAACTCGTTTGTCAATTTCATCTTCTCTGTTGATTTTATCTTTTTCAGGACTCTGTTCCTTTCATTTCACATTCCGTTTACTTTGTGTCTTTGCCAGCTGAAATCAAAGATTTCAAATTCTTCTGTTTATCTTATTATACATTTATTAAATATTCAGGACATTTCCTCCTATCTGTTAATTTATGCTGCAAACATTTAAGAACAAAGGGTTTCATTATTGAAAATTAAAAAAAAAATGTACAGCCATACCTTTCATTCCAACCAACTCAGCTATTTGAAACTAAAATTTAGATATGATATTAGATATATATGCCCACATTAGAGACAGCAATAAAAATATTAGATGGATATAGCCACATCAGAGACAGTAATAAAAAATATTAGATGTATATAGCCACATCAGAGACAGTAATAAAAAATATTAGATGTATATAGCCACATCAGAGACAGTAATAAAAAATATTAGATGTATATAGCCACATCAGAGACAGCAATAAAAAATATTAGATGTATATAGCCACATCAGAGACAGCAATAAAAAATATTAGATGTATATAGCCACATCAGAGACAGCAATAAAAAATATTAGATGTATATAGCCACATCAGAGGCAGTAATAAAAAATATTAGATGTATATAGCCACATCAGAGACAGCAATAAAAAATATTAGATGTATATAGCCACATCAGAGGCAGTAATAAAAAATATTAGATGTATATAGCCACATCAGAGACAGTAATAAAAAATATTAGATGTATATAGCCACATCAGACAGCAATAAAAAATTAGATGTATATAGCCACATCAGAGGCAGCAATAAAAATATTAGATGTATATAGCCACATCAAAGACAGTAATAAAAATATTAGATGTATATAGCCACATCAGAGACAGCAATAAAAAATATTAGATGTATATAGCCACATCAGAGGCAGTAATAAAAAATATTAGATTTATATAGCCACATCAGAGACAGCAATAAAAAATATTAGATGTATATAGCCACATCAGAGGCAGCAATAAAAAATATTAGATGTATATAGCCACATCAGAGACAGTAATAAAAAATATTAGATGTATATAGCCACATCAGACAGCAATAAAAAATTAGATGTATATAGCCACATCAGAGGCAGCAATAAAAATATTAGATGTATATAGCCACATCAAAGACAGTAATAAAAATATTAGATGTATATAGCCACATCAGAGACAGTAATAAAAAATATTAGATGTATATAGCCACATCAGAGACAGTAATAAAAAATATTAGATGTATATAGCCATATCAGACAGCAATAAAAAATTAGATGTATATAGCCACATCAGAGGCAGTAATAAAAATATTAGATGTATATAGCCACATCAAAGACTAATAAAAATATTAGATGTATATAGCCACATCAGAGACAGTAATAAAAAATATTAGATGTATATAGCCACACCAGAGACAGTAATAAAAAATATTAGATGTATATAGCCACATCAGAGGCAGCAATAAAAAATATTAGATGTATATAGCCACATCAAAGGCAGCAATAAAAAATATTAGATGCCAAATGTGTCCAAAAACAAAAAAAAATGAAACGTACTTTTCTCATTCGGTAAAAAACTGACATTACACTGTTTTCTAAACCGAATAAATAAATATAATGTATAAATAAGAGACTAAGTGAAAAGAATTAAATCTTTAAAAGAAATGAGAACGTATACAATCTTTACTATAACAAATATTTTTATTGATAAGAATGTCCACGTTTTTGTGTTAGTCGACCTTACTATGGATGGAAGGTAACTCTTTCTTCCCTAATAAAAATGTCAGGGATTTTCTTTCACGTGCTTGCGTTTCTTCTTGATTTTTTCCACCTGTTGTTTCTGATGCTGACAGGCATGCATGTACTCAACATAATCCAAATAGCCGTCATTATTTTTATCAGATATTCTCATCACGTTGTCAATTATATCTGAAAAAAACGAAATAAAATGTCATTTTGGGGAAAATAAATTCATTCATTAATAATGCCACATTACAGCTGTAACTTATTTAGAAAATAAAAATGATAGGCAAATTTAGACTCCTATATATTCACGATACCTAAAGTTGAAAATGAATTTTTAAGAATTGAAAATCTTGAAGCTTTTAGTTTTAATTTCAAGCTAATTGATTAAATTTAATATTTCCAATAAGCAAAATACTTTGCTGTATTTCAAAAACTTTACTAATTTCAATTGACTGGAAGCAGTTTTCGTTTTGAATCAGTAATATCGCTAATTTTAGCGCCATTTTTAGCCTTCCATCATCGCAATGTAATTCTCTTTATTAAAAAAATCTTTCAAAAATAAAATATACTTTTCTGAAACTTTATTTGAGATATATTAGCCGATTTAAATTAATCTGATTTTAAACAAATATTACTTATATTATTAGTTTAAAATATCGCTGAAATGCATTTTTAACACGGCGGTACCTGTTTATTATAGGTGTTGACAGCTTGAATGACAAGTGGAAGAATTTTTTTTTCCTACGGTGGATATATCTGTAAAAGTAAAATTTCCTTGGTGAATGTAATTTGAGCGCTTTTTTATATAATTTTTAATTACCCAGTATGATTTAAGTTCTACTTCTGCTAATAACTAATAAGTGGCTGAAATTTTAATTTCTCGAAATTTCATAAAATTAAATAAGTGATGGGATAACAAATGTAAAAAAAATATATTTTTACCAAGATTTAAAAAAAAAAAATACATTCTTAAAATAATTTAATTAATTAGTGAATAAGTCCTGAAAGTTTAAAATCCGACAGTTATTTGATTTTTGCAAGAGTTTCCAAATCAATGTGTTTTTCACCAAAAGATTTCCTATACAAAACATTGGCCACCTAACTGACGTAGACAAAACAAAATTTCGAACATTCTAAAAAGGATGAAAAATATAATTTAATAATCAAAAAATCGTCTGGTTTCTCTTTTTAATAAAATAAAGATTTTGACGATGAAACTTTGTTTTTATTAGGTTTAGGGCATTTTTTCATCATGGTATGCTAATTTTTAGCAAATCCGCGGAGGTATCTATTTACCTACCTACCTACATATATATAAATTTCCAAGAGGATAGAATCCAGGTAGAGCTCAATGTCCAGGACAGAGCTTTTTGAATTCGTAGGTCTAATGAATTGGATCGTGATTACGATTTCAATGTAATAAATTATAGCCATGGAATATTAGTGTTTGAGCCTGATATATATATATATATGTATGTATTACAAAAAATTAAAAAATAGCAACATAGTTATAAAAAATAATATATCCCCTGCGTTTAATGGAATTATCACCTTACTTGGGGTGAACTGATAAAAAAAATAATTAATTAAATCTTTTTTTTTTTTTGCTCTTCATTGTCATAAAAATAGTTTGCCTATGTATATTTTTAGTTTGCCAAATAAATGATATATCCAACTGATATGGTAGACTGCTTGAGGTCGCCATTTATAGCGGGTTATTGAAAAATAGCTGAACTCTGAAATTTTATTCATTAAAGGTGGAGTAATGGATAACGGCTCGGATTGAGGAATCCATTACAGTCGAATCCATTACATTCACTTACGTGCTAACTCTTGGGAAAGGTATGAATCCGCTTCTTCTCCGCCCCCCCCCCAACTATGGGTAAAAATAGCAGGACATACCTGGTTCTATATAGTCTTGGGTGGCAACTGGTCTACTGCAGAAAGAAATGGCAACCTACTGCAGGAAAAAAAATCTGCCTCCTCAGTCATATCTCGAAGATACATTATCGCCTAAGCGTGTATCACGCACGGCACATAACTGACTGAATTAATCTTGAACTCTTCAAGTCTATAATTAGAAATTATCTTTCATTCATAACCCTAAGAACTTCACTTCTTTCCTTTTTATTACCCACATACAACACCACATAGAAATCCTCTACCTTGAATGGATCTTGGGCCTTGTAGTAGGTGAACATTAAATAAAAAAAATTACGGAAGTCTAGAATGACTGCTTTTTTAATTTATGAAAACAGGTTGCCTCTTGTTCAAAGGGCAATAACTCCTTTTTCGTTACTATTAAATCGTTATTAAGTTGTGTAGTTGTTAGCTCCCTTGGTGCTGTGGTTGTGTGTTCATCATGCATCAAGGCTAGTTTATTTCAACCGATGAATTTTTCGGCCTTTCTTTAGTATCTACGGTTATTGTTTGATAATGTCAAACGTTCATCTGCGGATTGAAACAGTTCTTCATGCATAAACGTTAGGTCCAACGCTGAAAATTTACGACAAAATGTGGGGAAAATAGAAAGCAAGATGAGGTAAATAAGTAACTAACTACTTTTAAAACTGTTAGTGTTGTTGTCCAAGAAAGAGGAACGTGGTGATATGTACTCAACATCATCATAGAACCACACAGCGATGAACGTCTTTCTCATGTAGGAAATTTCATAAGTTTCATAATTATGCCAACTTCAGAAATTTCTATAGTGGGTTATCCGTTATAGTGAAGTGTATGAGTGTGGAAACAGTAGTTTGATTTGGCTTTGTTAGTGAAATAGCCCACCATAAGAGGGGTATGAAACAAGAAAATCAAATTATAAAGTGAAACAACAAATGTATATACATATAAATCAATTAAGGTTTTTACAAATAAAATTAATGTATTTTTGGTTGATACAAGGTCGTCAAAATGTTCGTAGTTGTCCTTGCAAGAATGAGTTTATGTGTACGTAGGCAGGAATGTATGTATGTATGTATGTATGTATGTATGTATGTATGTATGTATGAGCGTTATCGTAGGGTAGGAATGTCTTTGAAGTAATCGCTCAGTCTTAAAATGTTCCGTTTGTTTTATCAAGTATAAAAGAGGTGAGGGAGAAAGGTAGAGATAATAACGATCACTCGACGTTGTCAAGGGAAATGTTAATACGCTCACCTCCTTCCCTCTGGTGACAGGCGAATTTGCTTAATAATTTCTAACAAAATCAATGAGTCAGTGCTTAGCATTTGAATTTTAAATCTAGATCTTGTTTTGTTCACTACATTTCCATCATTGCTGTTGGTTCACTAACGAATATCCAAAACAAAAATATCTTTGCAGTTATGAAATTCCGTGGAATAAAATTTATAAAAAGCTTAATTTTATTTTCAACTTGTAAAATTACTTTATTTTTTTATTTATTTGTTTCATTTCTAAAAAAAATAATTAATCCATATGCATATCGCCAACAAGTTGAGCATGGTTGTAATCAGCTCCAGACACCAAGCCTAGACCAGGGGTCGGTGAGAGGAGAAGAAATGCTGGCCATTGTGGCCAGGGCACTTGGACAGGCTGCGTATTAAGTTACGTTCTCCCTCCACATTTTTTTGTCTGCCAAGTGAACTCTAGTTGAACTATTTTTACTCCTATTCTTACTTCCGATTTCTTGTACATTTCCAACATTCTGTCTCTACTTGCTACCTGCATGTTGTCCAGACTTAATAACTACGGGAGGTTTCGACATCGGCCTCAACCAGCATGTACGCAACACCCACACTTCAATGTTCCAACTGTCGACACGACCGGAACATCTCAACTTCTAACCGTCGACATGACTGGAATGACTGCACCTCAATTTCTGACCATCGACACGACCAGAACGACCGCACATCAACATCCCATCATTGACATGACCAGTCCAACCACTGATACGACCAAGACCAACACACCACAACTTCCCGTCTTCGACACATTCAGTCCGGCCACCCTTCAATTACCAGACCATCTAAACCATGGCCACTCAGGTTTGCATTGTAAATAAACTTTGTATTAATCTTAAATATCCTCTGTTGTCCAGTTTGGTTTACCTGTCAGATTTCACGTCTTTAATTTAAAAATGTTAGTGGGACTATTGTGACCTCTTACAGATTCGGGGTGCTAGGGACATTTCAACATCACACCCCCTCAAGGGGGTCCACTACAATATGATAAAATCTTATGATAGTTTCAGATTTAAAGTGAAAAACTAAAATCACTGTTCTTGAATGACTTTTAAAGAGCTTCTATGAAAAGTAGAGAAGAAACATATATATATTAATCAAGAAATAAGATTTATATATATATATATATATATATATATATATATATATATATATATATATATTAATCAAGAAATAAGATTAATATATATATATATTAATCGAAGAAATAAGATTAATATATATATATATATATTAATCGAAGAAATAAGATTAATATATATATATATATATATATATATATATATATATATTAATCATGAAATAAGATTAATATATATATATAAATATATATATATATTAATCATGAAATAAGATTAATATATATATATATATATATATTAATCAAGAAATAAGATTAATATATATATATATATTAATCAAGAAATAAGATTAATATATATATATATATATATATATATATATTAATCAAGAAATAAGATTAATATATATATATATTAATCAAGAAATAAGATTAATATATATATATATATATATTAATCAAGAAATAAGATTAATATATATATTAATCAAGAAATAAGATTAATATATGTATTAATCAAGAAATAAGATTAATATATGTATTAATCAAGAAATAAGATTAATATATGTATTAATCAAGAAATAAGATTAATATATGTATTAATCAAGAAATAAGATTAATATATGTATTAATCAAGAAATAAGATTAATATATGTATTAATCAAGAAATAAGATTAATATATGTATTAATCAAGAAATAAGATTAATATATATATTAATCAAGAAATAAGATTAATATATATATATATATATTAAGAAATAAGATTAATATATATATATATATATTAAGAAATAAGATTAATATATATATATATATATTAAGAAATAAGATTAATATATATATATATATATTAAGAAATAAGATTAATATATATATATATATATTAAGAAATAAGATTTATATATATATATATATATATATATTAAGAAATAAGATTAATATATATATATATATATTAAGAAATAAGATTAATATATATATATATATATATATATATTAAGAAATAAGATTAATATATATATATATATATATATATTAAGAAATAAGATTAATATATATATATATATATATATATTAAGAAATAAGATTAATATATATATATATATATATATATTAAGAAATAAGATTAATATATATATATATATATATATTAAGAAATAAAATTAATATATATATATATATATATATTAAGAAATAATATTAATATATATATATATATTAATCAAGAAATAATATTAATATATATATATTAATCAAGAAATAAGATTAATATATATATATTAATCAAGAAATAAGATTAATATATATATATTAATCAAGAAATAAGATTAATATATATATATATATTAATCAAGAAATAATATTAATATATATATATATATTAATCAAGAAATAAGATTAATATATATATATTAATCAAGAAATAAGATATATATATATATATATTAATCATGAAATAAGATATATATATATATATATTAATCATGAAATAAGATATATATATATATATATTAATCATGAAATAAGATTAATATATATATATATTAATCAAGATATAAGATTAATATATATATATATATTAATCAAGATATAAGATTAATATATATATATATATATTAAGAAATGATATTAATATATGTATATATTAAGTGATAATATTAATATATATATATTAATCAAGATATAAGATTAATATATATATATATATATATTAAGAAATGATATTAATATATGTATATATTAAGTGATAATATTAATATATATATATTAATCAAGAAATAATATTAATATATAAATATATATTAATCAAGAAATAAGATTAATATATATATATATATATATATATATATATATGTATATATATATATATATATATATATATATATATATATATATATATATATATATATTAATCTTAGCCATCGAAGGCTATAGAACCTGCTCTTTCCTACTATTTACCCATAGCTGGGAGGGAGAAGAAGAGGATTCATGCCTTTCCCAAGGGTATTAGCATGTAAGTGAATGTAATGGATTCCAATGGAATTCGAACAATTAAGAAATAAGGATTGGTGTGAACACATCCATCGCTCTACAAATCAAGAACGAAAGATTTATGTTACTTGTGTGTCTTGTTGAGTAGAACTTTTGCAAACTGTTGTATAATCGTCTCTTGAATATTGGATTTTAATGTGAAATCAAGAAGTAGTTTTATTATATTTATAACTGTAGTACAGCATTATAATTTGAATTGTTTCAACTAGAAAGAAATTACAAAATCTCCCATAAAAGGTAGCGATTGAGAGTGGGAAGAAGGGACTAAGCATAAACTACAAGAAAACAGAATGCATAGTCATCAGTAAGCGGATGAGCCCGAAATGCGATTTGCAGGTCGGGAACACTAGAATCAAGCAGACTCGGAAGTTTAAATATCTGGGAAGCGTTCTGATAGACGACGGTAAATGCGACACTGAGATCCGTAGACGCATTGGGATGGCAAAGGACGCATTCCAAAAGCTGGGCAGAGTATTCCGAGACAGGAGGTTTTCTTTGGTAACGAAGAAAATAATACTGAGCTGTTACGTGACACCTGTCCTTCTTTACGGCAGCGAATGTTGAACGATTTCTTCAAAGATGAAGAAGAGACTTTGAGGCGACGGAGATGTGGTTTTACAGAAGGATGCTAAGGATATCATGGACCGAGCGTGTGAGCAAGGTTGAGGTCTTAGAGAGGATGCAAACAAGGAGGAGGAGACTTATACTTAACATCAGGAAGAGGCAACTGACTTTCCTGTGACACCTAATGAGGAAGAAGGGCCTGGAGAATCTGATACTCACGGGTCGAATAGAGGGAAAAGAGAGACAAGGTAAAACAACGCATGACATACCTGGCAAGTTTAAGCAAGTAAATGACAGAACGTGGTCTGCGGGGAGGTGGCAGAGTGAAGGAACTTGTTGAGAGCTGCAAGGGATAGAGGGTGGTGGAGAGCCATAATCGCCTACGTCCTGAAAGGACACGGCACATAAAAAGAAAGAAATATTTGCATCGGTAGTTACTATACAGATGCAGTTGTTAGGCTACTGCGATCCACGGTGCAAGCATGCTAGCTGCTACTAGCCTACTTAACAGTTTCGATAAACCACAGGATTTAATGTTAGCTTTTTGTAAATATTTTTACTATTATTTAAATAGAACGGCGTGTCCTTGCCATGAAAGTTTGAAATGGCGGGAACAGGGAATGTAGTTCGTCCGAGCACATTCAATAGAAGTAGCGATAGAGCAGCGAGAGGTTTTCTACATCCCGCTTGAGAGAGAGAGAGAGAGAGAGAGAGAAAAAAAAAAAAAAAAAAAAGAATTCCTCACCCACAAGTTCGCGGGACATTTAGACTTCGAATTAATTTGATTAATTTTTCGGTATAAAATAAATGAAGCCAACTTACTCGTCGCCAACTTACTCGTCATAAATTTCAATAATTTTTCATTTCGGCCCTCGTGCATCTTTTTAATTTCCTCTTCCGACATTGTTTTTATAAGTTCCTCCGATGGAGGAGCTCCTAAAACACGTTCTTCGTTAAAATTGTGGGTTAAAGAAGACAACATCTCCAATCCATCCAAATGTACGTCATTATTATAGTCATGCGAACTGAAAAGGAAACATAGTAATTTGTTGTCACTCAAAAAATTAAATAAATAAAATAAAATAAAATAAATTTCTAGCTCATTCCAGGTCAGAGGGACTTTCTATTCCTGAAGTGTTTTATTTAATAATAATAATAATAATTAAAGCTATCAAAATACAAAGACCTTGAAATCGAAATCTCAAAAATGTGGCACATGAGATCATCAACAATCTCTATTGTAGTTGGAGCCCACGGATTGATTGGAAAAGATTCCAGTAGACTCATTGAAGGGATTCCTGGTAGCCCATGTTCTAAAGAAATACAAACAATTGTTCTCACGTGTACAGCCCACACCTTACGAAGGGCTTTATTTATGTAAAATATGCTTTGTTTTTTTTTTTAAATTGCTCAGTGGAAAATTTAATGGTGACATTTCTGAACTTAGGTCTCTGGGCGAGACCCGAAAAGAAATGAGTATACACCAGAAATCAAAGGAAGAAGAAGAAATAATAATAATAATAATAATAATAATAATAATAATAATAATAGTAGTAGTAGATTTAGAGAATAGCATGATTTAAGAAAAGAAAAGAATACACAGTGTTACTGTTAAACAATATTTCAACAGTACGTCTGTCTTCAAATTACATTTAAAAATTGTATATACAAGTATAAAAATATGAGAAAACTCTACAAAACATTAAAAGACATTGTATAGACGTCGCTTGTCTTGAGAAAATGGCTGAAGAAAACATTACAAATGAGTTCAAAGCATGAAGACATTACAAATGTAAACCATTTTTATAAATGAAAAATAGCGTCGGGTCTTTTAGAGCAAGCACCTTGAAGAAAATGCAAGGGCTGCAATGAACGTAAGGATAAGCAGAACTGATCTTTCTTTTTGGCGTGTGTTGCCCTTACCCCCACCTACCACGCCCCGTGCTGTATACTTGCAGAATGAAAATATTTTACCTTTGAATTTTGATATCATTCATAATGATTTATAATATAATCACCTACAGCATAATGATAAACAAAACTATTTTATTTAGGTATTAACGTTGTCGGAGTTAACTCCTCCTCAGTTTCCTTAATCCTTCAACAGAGGTCTCTCTCCCACGTGTATAAATACTGGCTGACCCTTCTCTCTCTCTCTCTCTCTCTCTCTCTCTCTCTCTCTCTCTCTCTCTCTCTCTTTTCCGACTCAGGCCTTGGGCCGCCATCTCGCGTGGAGATGAAGTAAAATCTCTCTTTTTCGACTCAGGCCTTGAGCCGCTACCTCGCACGGAGACGAGGTAAAACCGTTCTTTTTCCACTTACACCAATACGTGACCTCTCACAGATACAGCGTTTTCCATAATTCTGGGAACACGCTAAAGACAATACACGTACGTACGGACACTCAACACAACACACACACATAACTTCTCCATACAAACACTATGTAACTTTTCATATCTTCGTGTATTAATATATTTGTTTACCCATAATATATATTTGTTTACCCATGTATATCGGTCTTGCTTGTTTGTTTTCTTTATTTTCTTTGGACTTAATGTCCGACATTCTCATGTAGCTGGACCGGCCAGCAGGAAAGTTTAACCCTCTGATATCTCTTCATATCTTCACCCCCACGGTCCGCTACAACGTCATTGGTCATTGACATTTACCACGCTTAGCTAAGTTTGGCACAAGGTCACAAGCACAGGGTACCCACTAATTTTTATTCTTATTTTTGTTTTACAGTTTCTTGCGTACAAAATATTTAAGTTTTAATATTAAATAACCCATGGAGATATTGATATGCCACTAAACAAAACCAATCAACCAATCCTCTTTTACTGGTGGCAGGTGTGTCATTATTTTCTTGAATTTTACGTAATTGCATTAATCGTTCTCACTAATTGTATATAAACGTCCGTACTTTGTTTTATTTATATGAATCATTTGTAATTACTGATCTGTTTATTTTCAGGTTTTACTATTAAGTTGAATGAACGCTTCAAGAACAACCAAGCCATTACTTTGTCCAGGAGTGTATCTTCCTTCAAATGTATTTGAAATGTACGTGAGTACTTTTGTTCAAAACTTAACTACACATTTGATATTGATACCGACTATATATATATATATATATATATATATATATATATATATATTTTTAAATCATATCACCTCAAGCAAGGCCGGAGGCCACTATCACGCAAGGGGTTAAAGAAGGGTTGGAGGAAGAGCAGATAGGAGTGGCAAGGGTGGGGATGTGGAGAAAGAGAAAGATAGTGGGTCGATCAAGGCAAGGGGGCCACAAAAGATCCGGAGCGAGAGCAGATAGGAATGAAAAATGAAAGGATGTGGAGAAGGGAAGTGGATAGATCAAGGCAACTGGAGACGTCGATTGACGCTACACTTAAACCGTTGGAGATTGTATTTGTCAGGGAAACAGTAATAGGGAAGGGAGTTCCATAGGCGAGATGTGCGAGACATGAAGCTATATATATATATATATATATAAACAAAAGTGAACATAGAAGTCAACACTTAGAGGCGACAGTCCGTTTCATGCTAGATGCAATCATCGGGCCACGATGATTGCATCTAGCATGAAACAGACTGTCGCCTCTAAGTGTTGACTTCTATGTTCACTTTTATATTTACACACGCTCTATCTCTGACATTCTTTGAATCCGCACCTGTACATTGTTTAGACTTACTTGAAAAAATGAAATTCTTTTTCTTCGTCTGACATATTTAGCAGTTGTTCTTCGTCCAAATGCTCCAGATGTTCTTTTAAATGTCTGAGAAATAAAGAAATAAATAAATAAAAATAAATAAAAACATTTATTTTTTAATGATTGATTTGTTTTCTACAGATTATCAAGTTTTGTAGGTTATTTAAAACCATAAAATATTTTTAGATCGTAAGAATTTTTTTTTTGGTGGGGTAATAATGGTTTAGTGATACAAGTCTTACTAATTAACCCATAGCTTTGGGGTGAAGTGGATTCGTACTTGCTAGTTATTTAATCCAGGGTGTGGACATATCGTTTAACCCATAGAGTATATAATTCGCCATCAACGTTATTTAAAGTCAAAAATTTTTTTAGATTGTAAAAATTTCGGGGAGGGGGATAACAATTATTTAACGAAACAAGTCTTACTAATTAACCCATAGCTGGGGGAAAAGAAAAATATATATATATATTTGTATTAATTGTATATATATATATATATGTATATATATATATATATATATATATATATATATATATATTTGTATTAATTGTATATATATATATATATATATATATATATATATATATATATATATATATATATATATATATATTTGTATTAATTGTATATATATATATATATTTGTATTAATTGTATATATATATATATATTTGTATTAATTGTATATATATATATATATTTGTATTAATTGTATATATATATATATATATATATTTGTATTAATTGTATATATATATACATATTTGTATTAATTGTATATATATATATATATTTGTATTAATTGTATATATATATATATATATATATATATATATATATTTGTATTAATTGTATATATATATATATATTTGTATTAATTGTATATATATATATATATATATATTTGTATTAATTGTATATATATATATATATATATATTTGTATTAATTGTATATATATATATATATATATATTTGTATTAATTGTATATATATATATATATATTTGTATTAATTGTATATATATATATATATTTGTATTAATTGTATATATATATATATATGTATTAATTGTATATATATATATATATTTGTATTAATTGTATATATATATATATTATATATTTGTATTAATTGTATATATATATATATATATATATATATATATTATATATTTGTATTAATTGTATATATATATATATATATATATATTATATATTTGTATTAATTATATATATATATATATATATATATATATATATATATATATATATATACAGGGGTTGGACAAAATAATAGAAACACTTGTTAAATTCAAAGAAAATTTATTTAATATAGCGTTGGTCTTTCTTTACCCACACGTACAGCTTTAATACGTCTAGGAATGGAATCGTACACCTTCCTGACTTCATCCAGAGGAATTTTCAGCCATACTTCCATTAACACCTTCTCCAGCTCTTTAAGACACGACGGTGGAGGATAGCAGCTCCTAACATGCCGCTCCAAAATGCACCACAAATGTTTAATAATATTGATATCTGGAGATTGGGGAGGCCACTCCATATGTTCTGACTCACTTTCATGCTCTTCATACCAATTCTTAACCACTCGAGCGGTATGTATTGGAGCATTATCGTCTTGGAAGTTGCAGTCACCATCAGGGAATAAAGTCTTGGCCATTGGATGAACATGATCTCCCAAAATGTTCAGGTAATCTTTGCTGTTGATTCTACCATGCAGGGCAACTATTGGACTGAGACATTTCCATGATATAGCTGCACAAACTATCACTTATCCACCTCCATGTTTCACTGTTGGAAGAAGGCAGTCAGAGTTGTAAGCTTCTTTGGGCTGCCTCCACACATAAACTCGCCCTAAAGTTGGGAAAAGATAAAAACTGGACTTCTTTCAGAATATGACTTGCTTCCATTGGTCTGCAGACCAGGCATTGTGATCTCTGCACCACTTCAAAAATCTTTTGAATGTTGCGAGTGGAGAGAAGAGGTTTCCTCACAACGGCTCTTCCATGATATGCAGCCTTATGGAGCTCGTGACGAACAGTTTTAGTAGAAACTGGACTATTCAGATGATTATTCAACCCAGCAGTCACTTTGGCCGCAGTAGTCCGATGATTTTTTGCCACATTGCGTTTCAATGCACGTCAGTCCCTGTCAGTAAGTTTGCAAGTCCAGCCTGAATTGCTACAGTTGCTAGAGGTCTTGCCCTGTTTCTCGAATTGCATCACAGTTCTTGATATGGTAGCTCTTGAAAAACCAAACAGTTCAGCAACCTTAGTGATTGAGGCTCCTGCCATGCGAGCTCCAACAATTTGCCCTTTTTCGAACTCGGAGAGGTCACGCATTTAGCTTAAATTTTACTATATTCTAAAAATAAATAAGACAAAGCCATTAAATTAGATAAATAAACGTATTTACAATAGATATAACCTGCAATTACGAGGTTTTAGTTAAAGTTCTTAATATAATAAGTCTTTGAAACATAAGAGTGGAATTTGCAACTGTTCCAAATATTTTGTCCAACCCATATATATATATATATATATATATATATATATATATATTAATAGATTTAAAATATGGTTTTACCGCTACACAGTGATAACCATGTTTCAGAAAGCGGTAAAACCATATTTTAAATCTATTAATTTATAATATTAATGCTCTGTAAATTTAAATTTACATTGAGCACTATTGTGTAAAAATAAAAATATCTATAAGAACACCGGATTTTATATTTTACTGTTCTTTCCTTTTTATTTATATATACATACATACACACACACACACATATATATATATATATATATATATATATATATATATATATATATATATAGAATTAATACAAGTATAAAATTTGTTACTTAGCTGATTGATGTTATATCCAGCATCTGTAGGAGTAGATCTTTGTTAATGTACTGGGTGGTCCAAACGTCTTGTCACCCGTACATAATATTATTTTCTATCTCAACGCTATGGGGTATTATCAAGGAGAAAATGATGCCAGAATACCCATCAGTTGAGGGACCCGTTCGGAGAGCCGTTCCAACAATAAAAAAAGCACAGCTTCGTAAAATCTCACACAGGACATGGCGCCACATCATTTTGTGCCACGAAAAGTATGGTGTTCATACAGACGTTCTCGATGTGCGGCAGCGTCAATGAAAGTGAATAAACTGAATCCATTACATGTACCTTGTATTACTATATTACTTGTTCTATTCTCATTACTTTCTGGTAGGGGGTAACAAGACTTTCGGACCACATGTACACATTTTTCTCATTACTTTTTGGAAGGTGGTGACAATACTTTCGGACCACCCTGTACAAATATTTTTTTCATTACTTTTTGGTAGGGATGACAATACTTTCAGACCACCCTGTATATAGTAGTTATATCTAGTAAATTAAATATTTTTTGGTTGGATTTAATGTCATTTTTAAATCCTAGATATTTGAAGCTTTTTATTATTTTCTGATTTCTTAGTAGTACATCGTCTCTGTATAATATATATATATATATATATTATAGGAGTGAATGAGGGACGCTTTTAAAAACAAATAGAACATTTTAACAGACTGTATATGTTGATATGTTTGGAGAAAATAATTGAATGAAAGAAAAAAAGAAATATATTTCCATAAATCCTATTTATAAAATATCTGTCACCACCGGATTATCATCAAAAATTGTTTGAACAAGTCAAGAGACATCAGAGGCTTTTAAAGGATTATCTCGAATATAGGCGTATTTTTAATAACTTATTATTTTCAAATTATCACGATTTAACTTGTTTATAAGTTAACTTTTGACTTTCGATCGAATCAATAGTGAGTTGTGTATCACCACATATTGGGTTTGACACGCCCGTGAAAATGCAACAGGCGACAAAAGTAGGGAGCAAAATCTTTGGTCAGGATCTTGGACAAAGAGTAGGGAGTAATATCTTTGGCTAGGATCTTGGACCAAGAGTAGGGATCAATATCTTACGACAGGATCTTGGACCAAGAGTAGGGAGTAATATCTTTGGCCAAGATCTTGGACCAAGAGTAGGGAGCAATATTTTTGGCCAGGATCTTGGACCAAGAGTAGGGAGCAATATCTTTCGACAGGATCTTGGACCAAGTGTAGGAAGCAATATCTTTTCCCAGGAACTTGGACCAAGGGGCAGACCAAACAAATTCGCTGACGCCTCAGAGCCGAAAGGCTCTGAAGCATAAATTATGTTCCGTCCCAACACCCCTACTCAGTTAGTACTTCTTGCACGGGGAAGGGTCCGGGTAAATTGTTGTGAGTTCCTGTATGGGAGATACCTACTAACTTTAACGGTAGTGAAACTGAATCTGTCGACCTTCAGTGACCACCGCATGTGATAATCCATCAAATATAGCACCATGATATCATTGGTGATATAAACACCTAGTATATAATATATATGAAACATCTATACCTCCAAACACTCATAAACATACTCAACTACCCACACATATATTGTTGAGGTGTTGATCTCACTGTCCACTTTTATATTTATATATGCTCTCTCCCTGATAGTGAGAACTTCTAACCCATAATTATCACATACCTTATATTTTTATCATATATATATATATATATATATATATATATATATATATATATATATATATATACTACGGACAAAAAGTTTGCGGTCATCCCGCATTTCTTGAAAAAACACACCTTAAAATGAGATTTTTTTGTATTTTTTTTTAAAGTAAAAGATAAAATTTCAGTAACTACAATATATTTGCTTTTATTTTTCAATCTTTCTCCAGACTCCTCTTACCAACAAAAAGTTCAAATTTGGATTCGGCTGTCCAAAATACATTGTTGGAATCAAGGGAAGGTTACTGAATATCTTTGGCCAGGATCTTGGACCAAGAGTAGGGAGCAATATTTTTGACACGAAGGTTGGTAATGGACGATAATACTTAGGACACGAACAACACATATAAGATTTGCCAGCAGCGTGTAGAAGAAGTAGTCAACTGCTAGAAGTGAATCAAGTAAATTCCACAATGAACCTCCAGCTGCAAGATATCTACTAACCACCTCACGCAGTCAGATGTGGCACAAGGCCGAATTTAATACGGGGTATCCGAGCTCGTAGGCTCGGCCAAAAATTCCCCGTAGACCCTATATGAAACGGGTTCGGGTAGCTGTTTCCAGAAACGAGACTCTGCTCTTTGACATCGCCTCGTCTGGGTATCCTCTCTGCCCTGAGGCAGAGAGTTTGACCAGCACAGCTGGAGACGAATCTCCAACTGAAGACCAACATACAGTATTTACTACTGTATTTATGTGAATGGGGACATACCCATTATCGTCCGTAGGTAGGCTACAACATACATTATATTTATTATTATATTTTGTTTTCACCATTAAAGCCTTATTAGGGCACTTGTCCCGCTAGATCAATTAGCTTGTCTCGCTAGATCAATTACGACTGAATAGTGAGTTCGATCCTCACTAGATGCCCTATATTTTTAGCCTTGTGCTACATCTAAGCTACGCTCCGAAAACCATCAGTAGACTTTTTGAGATTACCAAATTTTTCAACTAAGTTAAATTCTAAATGATAACTCAGCACATATTAATGTTGTAAACAAACATATGTGGCTGTCTCTGTTTGAAGAAAAAAAATGTGTCATTACGATAGTATTTTCATAAATTTTTTAAAATTTATTTTTTAACGAAAAAGTAATTTAATTTAACCGTCTTTATATTCACTGTCCAATCTCGGCAACTGCTGGCTCCCCACTGCTCAGTGGTCCCTTCCTCACTGCCTGCTGGTCCCTTCCTCCTCTGCTCCTGACTGACTGCCCCTCTACCCACTGACTGCCCACTAACTGACGGTCACCAGATGGGGTCCCACGAACACTATCCGTCCCTCTGGGTTCCTGAACAAGAGATCACTCATTCAGGTTTGTGACTGGTGAGTTTTTCAAAGGACTCTACTTTTATGATTATTTAAAATCATTAACCAAATTTTATGTTTGCCAATTCAAAGGCAGACTGGAGACGGGAATCCTGAAAACTCTGGTAATTTAATTGACTTAAAATGAAAAAGAATCTATTTTTCTCCTCAGAATCTGTGAGAAATCGTATTGTTACCATAGTCTTACTTCAGCCTCCTATTAATGCGATGACAAAAACAGTGTCTCCAGTTTTATTCTCCCACTGCTAGCGCTTCATATTTTTAATTATTATTTTAACTCTTTAGTTCTTTCTTTTTTCTCTAACAATTATACAGTATGTGTCTTTTTCATCACCACGATATTGGCGACATCAGTACATTCATATTAGTAACATCCTAACATGCACATTACAAATTGGAGATACCCAAATTCAAACAAATACGACAATTTAAATATCTTGGAAGTATTTTACCAAATAACGGAAAATGCGATACTGAAATCCGAAGGTGTATTGAAATAGCTAAAGATACACTCCTAACAGCTATTAAGTATTAAGAAACAGGAAAATTTCGTTGGAAACAATGAAAAGACTATTGAACTGTTACGTAATCTCAGTTCTCCTATATGGCAGGGAATGTTGGACAATCTTTTCACAGTTGAAGAAGAGACTTGAAGCAACAGAAATGTGGTTCTACAGAAGGATGCTGAGAATACCATGAACATGTGAGCAACGACGAAGTTTTAGAGAAAATGGAAACAAAAAGGAAACTTATACTTAACACCAGGAAGAGACAATTGAATTTTCTAAGGAACATAATGAGGAAAGAGGGCTCGGAAAATCTGATACTCACAGGACAGATTAAAGGTAAGAGGGACAGAGGAAAACAACGCATAACCTACCGAACGTAAATGGATGGCGGAACAAGGTTTAGAAGAGATGACAAAAAGACAAAATTTATTAAAAGCTACGAAGGACAGGACATTGTGGAGAGCCATGATTGTCAATGTCTTAAAGGGACGCTGCATATAGAAGAAGAATAATCATGTCTTAATCTAAGCATATTATCTAACCATCGATGTTGAAAGGCTGAATGTTTCGTTTCCTTCCCGAGTGTCTTACAAAACAAGTATTTGGCGGCTGGCGATACATGTATTAAAATTGCACTGGCAAATGAAAAAGATGTGATACAATAGAGTTATTACCGGAAGCAAGGATAGCAGGAATAACCAGGCATCATGCTAGATCATCAAAGATATCGAACTTTGTTTTACAAGTTTTCAGTTAATAGAAATATTGCATTTGCTTCTAAACGTTTAAGATGCATGTCAAATGTAAATATATAGGCAGAAAAGATAAATGGGTGTATGGGTCTACGGACGATAATGGGTATCTGCCCATTCACATAAAAACAGTAGTAAATACTGTACATGGTCTAGAGTTGGAAATTTGTCTCCAGCTGTGCTGGTCAAACTCTCTGCCTCTGAGTAAAGAGGATCCCCAGACTAGGCTATGTCAAAGGACAGAGTCTTGTCTCTGGAAACAGCTACCCGACGTTTTATACGGGGTCTACGGGGAATTTTTGGCCGAGCTTACGGGCTCGGATACTTCACATTATATTCGGTCTTGTGCAACATCTGACCGCGTGGTGCGGTTGGTAAATATCCTGCAGTTGGAGATTCATTGTGGAATCCACTTGACTTACTTCTAGCAGTTGACTACATCTTCTACGCGCCGCTGGCGAATCTTATATGTGTTTTCTTGTCCTAGGTATTATCGTTCATTATCAACCTTCGTTTGAATATTCTATTCAGTAACCTTCCCTAGGTTACAACAGTGTATAATATTTTTTACAATAATGTTGTCTCCATATAAGGCCTAAGAGTCACTCGTGGTCCGAAGGTTACAGAGTAAGAGACAGAGTTTATAGGAATATGTGAAAAAGATAACGGTTAGTCTAATTGCTAATTACACTGTTGTTACCCTTTTGCTAAAAAAGAAAATCACAGGAATAAGCAGAGGAGAATCCTTGAAACGTAGTGATAATTAATATCTGCAATTAATTAATATATATTTTTGTAAAGGTAGCTTTTAAGTGAGTGAAACAAAAGAATTTGTTTTCTTTCTTTATATGATGACCAAATCTTTGGCTGCACGAAATTTGAATATAACTGTAGTGTACTAATATCAATAGAAAACGATTAACAAGAGTGCTACAAAATAAAGAAGTTTTTATTTCCTTCTCTTTTACAAAAAACAAAGATTGAATCGTTCTTGTTTTGTTTTTCTTTAAAGTCTCTTCGAGTTGTAGAGAAGTATCAACAGCCGTGTTGGCGTTTGAAAAGCATTATCGCCAAGTTGAAAATCATAATTTGATACTGTTCGTTCAGCAGCCAAAGGAGCAGGCTGCAGTGAGACACGGTTGTATTCATCTTGCCGGGCAAGTAAACTGTTCTGAGGAAGTTTGAAAATATTGTCATTTATATCTTGTTTTGATGGGCACACGCATGTTAGCTCCACACATTTCTTACGAAGTGACCGCGTATTTTTTTTTGTATACCGATTGATCAAAAAATGTGGTCGAGTGTTTTATTTTTTAGAAAACATGCGTTTTTTATATATTAAGAATTGCGCCAAAGTTGATCCGAATTTTCTCGAACCTTCCTTGATGGGGAAATTGCATCATTTCCTGTTATAACCCATTATGTACGTTTCATCCCAAAGATTTTATTATAATAGTCTACATTAAACTTTATCGATAGAGATATTTAACAAAAGAAAGAGAAGACAATGTACAGTTAAACTAACTGAAAAAAGTTAAAATAATCTTGACTTCATGATTTAATAAGGGAATTTACGTAGCATCAAATAAAACAAGTTCACTTCGGTAATGTTTTAGCCAACAAGACTTTCAATGGAAATAAGTAAGTAAAATAAACACTTACTCTTTATTGCCGGTGATTTCTGCATCGTGAAAGTTGTTTATATCATATTCAGAAACACCATCCTCATCCTCACTGTCCGAGTTCGGTTTTGTGTTGGTGACCGGTAACAATAAACAACAAAGGGTGATAACTCTTGTCCACATCTTCTAGCACTTTACAAAGAAAAAATGTAGTAGTAGTAGTAATAATAATAATAATAATAATAATAATAATAATAATCATAGAATAAGATACACTGCTCACCGCGTGGATTGAACTCACAACCTTTAGTAATCTAGCTAGAATCTTTAGATATTAATGATGCCATCCATGCTGACTGAAATACCATCACCCAGTAGAGCTCTATTATTGAAATTATTACGGAGTCGCTAACTGGGTGCCCTGTGATTGGATGAAAAACAACCAATCACAGGCTACCTTTTTAGATTTTCACAAACCCGACGAGAGCGGTTTTTACGAACTCTCTTCCTCTTTTGCGTGTTGGGACCCTCAGAGACAACACGTTCCCCGTCTGCACTCTCCGTCATCAAACACCATGACACGTGTGAGGATTTGGACAGCAACTGAAGCACAGAAGTCAAGGCTCTATTTCTTCAACCCAGCCAAAACGACACAGGAAATGTAAAACCGTTAAAAGGACGCATCTTTCAGATAAGTTCCGCAAACCCGACTGTTTGCAAGAAACCTTCCTCTCTTTTCCTACAATACAAGTTATTTTCAAACATCTTCCATCTGTGTTTGTGTTCCTTTCTTCTTGCCGGCGTCACAATATTTTCGTTACCAAATATAATTGGGAAAATCCCAATACTATAAAAGGCTTTTCCTCTATAGTCAGCTTTTTGTCTCTTGCCTGGATGACCTTTGTCACTTGGCTTTAACAGCGCTCAGGATTTTTGCCAGTTGCTCAGTTGGTCGATTGTTGAGAAACTCAAACGGAGGACGGAAGGGAAGGAAAGAGAAAACCAAGAAGTCAAAATAAACCAACAATTATTACCTAATTTAAACTACGATAGGAAGTTGTGGAGAGCCATGATCGCCTATGTCATGAAGTGACGCGGTACATAAAAGATGGGCTACATTTATCTGACCTTAATCAGTTGGTTATGCCCCTTAAGGGCTGACACACTGCATGTCTGTTCATGAGCAGGACGAATGATAATAATATTAAAAAAAACATCAAGCAAATACTATGAACATGTGCTATCAAATGTATCAGAAAATAGTTAAGTTATTATTCTCTGGGACATGCCAATCCAATTTTTCCCTACTTATATTCAAGGCCCAAGAGCCACTTAAGTTATGGAATTACTGTGTGGTGTTGCATGAGCGTGAGAAAATGCAAAAAGTGTAGTTTATGAGGTTATGTAAGAAAGAAAGAGGTTAACCTTAGACTTGAAGAGGTCAAGATTATAGGGATCGGGAAATCATATTGTCGGGCATCTGTTCCACAAAGCAGGAGTTCTTGGGAAGATGCTGTCCAAGTGGAACTTACTTCTTATTAATGGAATATGAAAGAAATGGGGATGATTCACCCTTGTGTAGGTGACATGGGGGGTCAGGGTTAAGGTTAGTAGAGTAACGAGAGGCTTACGATGTTCCGTTTGTAGGAAAGAGGTTGTTGGGTGGAAAATAATTATTCACCTACAAGTCCGCGTAAACGTTTTGGAACTTTACCAAGACAGGGGAGATAGACAGACCCGAACCCGTTTATGCGGGGTTTACGGAGAATTTTTGGCCGAGCCTACGGGCACGTATTGCCCCACATTAAATTCGGCCTTGTGCCACATCCTACCCCGTGGGGAGGTTGGTAAATATTACTAGCTGGGATCTGTTGAGTACGACTCAGATTTACACGAGAATTACCGACCTTCCAATAGTAGCACTGACTACTGGATTGACTTGCGACAACCTTGTGCATAACTGTTACCTTTATTCTTATTGCACTGGTTTTTAGAATAAACCTTTACTTATTTTATCCACCTTAATTTTCAAGTATATATTCCTATTAGCACGGAATATAACATATTGTTAATCATCAACTATAATAATCGACAGGGTCGGTGTTTACTACTCCAAATCTCTCAGTCGCGTGGGGACCACATGCCTTTTTGAGAGGTAGGGGCCAGAAGTAATAATTTCAGTAGCGCTTATTTTTTCAAATTGTAATTTTCTTTCTGAACAGTTCTTTTAAATCAATTAAGAGGGTAATATATCTCGGTAAAATCATTTTTTATTCCGAGATCTTCCACTAAGGATGATCTTTGATTTTTTTTTAATTAATATTTGGTTTGATCTGGCTTTTGTAAAGATCGATTGATTGATTTGATTTTTACGGCCTATCAACCCTTTGCTGGTTATTTAAAGCCAGAAAATATTTTTTAGATTGTAAGAATTTTTTTTAGATAATAATAGTTTACTGATACAAGTCCTACTAATTAACCCATAGCTGGGGAGATAAGAGGTGGAGTCATGACTTTCCCGAGAGTATTTGCGCGTAAGTGAATATAACGAACCTAGCTGAAATTGGCTCTCCGATTTTCACTTCCGTGCCATTGTCCATTACACCACCCGCACATCTAAGCTTTCAGTACCTAGTATTCCCAACCGGTCACCCATCTAGCTACGGACGAGACTTGACGTTGCTTAACTTCGGTGATCGTACGAGAACCAGTGTTTCAGCGTGATATAGCTGTGAACCATTTTATAAAGATAGACTATAACAAGGAGAGTCAGATACTTATTGGATCAGGGCAAGGAACAAACCCTGTCCAAGTGTTTTTACTTATCATATATATGTGTTCAACTTGAGTTCTGGGGTAAGCTTGAGTCCCAATAAACGTTCAAGCAGGGCCGGCACGTCTTACTCCCCAAATCCCCAACCAGGAGGGGCGCGTCTTTTGGGCCCCGTTGTAGCTTCTGCCATTTTAAAAAACTATTTTTAAACTGACGTTACATTGTCAGTCATCAACTAATAATATACATCGTGTATCTGCATGGCCGGTGCGGTGCGTAATATGCATGAACCCCTGATGAGGTTGGAGGCTCAAAAGGCCTAATTTCAGCAGCGTTTTTTGTACTTTTTACTTTTTTTATAAGTTATAATGTGAATCATCAACTATAATAATCGACAGGGCCGGTGCTTACTACCCCCGAATCTTTCAGCCGCATGGGGGCCATATGCCTTTTTTGGGGGTGAGGAGTGCTAATTTCAGCAGCGCTTATTTTTTTTAATTGTAATTTTTTTATGAACAGTTATTTTAAATCAGTTAAGAGGTTAATATATCCTAATAAAATTATTTTTTATTCCGAGATCTTCCGCTAAGAAAGATATTTGATTTTTTTTATTAATATTAATATTAACCAGAAGTCCACTGGTAGTAATTAAAATAAAATTTCTAGTCGCTATTTTTTACATTTCTAGAAAGATAAAACCTAGAAAATGATTGCTTAAAAAATAAAAATGTTTAAAGATTTCAACATATGAAAAATTTTCCCGAAAACTGAAATACTGTTTCTAAAACAAATTTTTAAGACAATCCTGTTTGTGTTGTGTTAGAATCTTTGTATAGCTTTTATTTTTTTTCAACGATGTATCGGCGATTAATCTTTATGAAAATGTAACAATTTGCGACTTAAATATTTTTTTCGGGCAAAATTTACTCATGAAAATATTGGTGGTTATTACAAAAAGAATAAAATTTTGTCAGATTTAAAAAAAATAAAAAACCTCTTCATTATAAAAGTAAATAATTAATATGTTCTTAAATTTTCATTTAAATTGGATAATTCCTTGATGTTTGGTAATTAAAAAAAAAGCGTTGCCCTCCCCCAATTTTCCTTCTAGGAAACTTAGAAATAGACATGTAGTAGTGAGGTGGGTATATCAAAGTTTCGGTGTGGGAGTGCGAGACCCTAGATATGGTTATGGTCTTCGTGTCCCACATTTTCTCTATTTATATTTCTAGAATTGGAGAATTCTCACGGAGGTGTTTCTTTCGTTGGGGACAGACATGTCGATGAGCAAACAAGTTCTTTACTTCTTCACTAATATATCAGGTCTGCGTTGAGAGAACTCCCTTCCATCATGATAAGTGAACGTTCTGGGTCTGCTTGGTGATGGTGGAATGTTACTAGTTTGGTTTTGGTTATTCCTGTCTCCATTGAACCACCAGGGGCTAGATCGGAAGATAGATGAGATGTTAGGTTTTGATCTTCCAAATTTTGGGAGGTGCACCAATAAACTGTTGTGTCATCCACACAGATACTCACTAATGATTGGAGCATGCTCTTAGGCATATCATTAATACAGAGCAGAAAGAGGGTAGGACCGAGAAGAGAACATGAGGAAAACCGGCATTGATCTCATGGGCTTCCGATGGCTCGCCGTTAACAAAGACCTTTCAGGGATCTACCCGCATGGAAGGACTTGATAATTGAAAAATGGATAAAGAAATTAAGGCCAAAAGACCTGATATATTAGTGAAGAAGAACAAGGAAACAACTTGTTTGCTCATCGACGTGTCTGGCCCCAACGAAAGAAAGCCCTCCATGAGAATTCTCCAAATTTAGAAATATAAATTGAGAAAATGTGGAACGTGAAACTACAGCAATACCAATGGTAATAGATGCTCTCTGTCTGGTCAAGAAAGGGATAAGAAAAAATAATAAAATCCCTAGCAACACCAAGAAGTTCAGAGACCGTCTTCCTCATTACTGATCACACATTAAGGAGGACTTTATCAAATAAATGCATCACACTCTTATGCTAACCCTAAACGTAAGGCCTCGGCTCAGCTCCATGAGTGAACAAATCAGAACATTAGGGAAACAATTCTCAATAATAATAATAATTTTATAGAATTTTGGCACTAAAATTTGAAACCTATTTTACGAAGGACCATAGATTAACAGATTTATTTTGTTTATTTACAGCTTATCAACTCTTTGTGGGTTTCTCTCTATACCTCTGAGATGAGGTATTTTGA